>SJYQ01064140.1:3526-33452 GCA_006410935.1 Redunca redunca
ATAAAGAATCCACTGCAATGCAGGATACCCCAGTTTGTTTCCCGGGTTGGAAAGATCCTCTGGAAGGGGGATAGGCTACCCACTCCAGTGTTCTTGTGCTTCCTTCATGGCTCAGATGGTAAAGAATCTGGCTGCAGTGTGGCCAACAGTGACTTCCATCCCTGGGTTGGGGAGATCCCTCGAATAGGGCGGAGCAACCCACTCCAGTATTCCGGCCTGGAGAACACCCATGGACACAGGAGCTTGATGGGCAACAGTCCATGATGTCGCAAAGAATCAGACAGGACTGCAAAACTAAGCGCACCAGCAACCAAAATTTATCTTTGTAAGAACGGCCCTTGACAAGCTTGAAATATGGAGGTCTGCCTAAGAAAGTGTATTTGACCCTGAAGCAAATGCAAAGAGCAATGAGCTTTTACCACTCTCTTGTCCCTATAGGACCAGGGGACAAATGGAGTGTCTGTTCCCCGTTCAGGGGCAAGTTGCTGTGGTAGAAAATGTTAAAAGATTAAATAAACAAATCATTCCTCCGGAAATGCTGCTTTCAACAATGAAGCAACATGGAATTCAAGATCAGTACCAAAGCAAGAACATAACTGCTAGCAGTTGCTGTTGTAAGACATGGCCTCAAAAGAGAACTGCATACATGCATATAAATGACTGACTGAATTATCTTCCAACACACTATAAGAATACACAGACACTAGCATCAAGGATTTTGTTTTTCCGGTCAATAATACAGAGGTGCCTTCGAGTTACTCATAGGTTTTATGACCAAAAGCAGTAACTACTTTTCGGACTTTCCAACCAAAGTCATTTAAACAAACATGTCAACTTTTCCCCCGCAAAGCAACATGTTGATGGTAGTGGTGGTGACTAGCCACTAAGTCGAGTCCCCCTCATTTTCGCCTGCATGGGCCACAGACCACCAGGCTCCTCTGTCCCTGGGATTTCCCAGGCAAGAATAATGAAGTGGGCTGCCATGCCCTCCTCCAGAGGATCTATCTTCCCCACCCAAGGTTTTCCTAACCCTGGGTCACCTACATTGGGCAGGTGGACTCTTTTACCACTGAGCCACCCGCGAAGCCCCCAAAGCCATAGTATCTACTTAAAACGTGGGTCTTGTCTTTCATATATACTGTATCAAACTTCAAGTCTGTCAAGACTGGGCTTGTTCAGGATTTCCCTAGTGATCCAGTATTTTAGAGTCCGCTTCTCAGTGCAAGGGATGTGGGTTAGATCCCTGGTCTGGGAAGATCCCACATGCTGAAGAGTAACTAAGCTCATGGGCCACAACGAAGGAGCCCATGCCCCACAACTAATGAGCTCGTGTGCTGGAAATAGAGCCAGTGCTCGGCAACAAGAGAAGCCACCACACGGAGAAGGCTGTGCCCCACTTGCCACAGCTAGAGAAAGCCCTTGCGCAGCAATGAAGACCAGGCAGAGCAAAAAATAAATACAAATTTAAAATAATAATGATATGAAAACTGAGACCTTAGAAAAAGACCGAGTTTGAGTAAAAATAGAAGTGTAGTTACATATACATAGCAACAAGCAAATATACTCTAAATTTTGAAAACACAGGAAATGATTACTCTTCCAAACATGATGAAACAATACTGACTAGTACAAATTAATCAGAAAATAAAAATAGGCAATAGTTCCACCAGGAGGAGAGGTCAGGATATCCCAAGCATCAGTGTTCTAATTTGTGTTTTTTAATTTGTGTGCCTAAACCTAGGAATCGTCGTGTCGCTCATGTAATTCTCATATACATATGTATCTCCTTTAGCCGCTAAGCTATCTGTTCTGCAGCTACGAGCACATTCTCTTTATATTTCCTTTGAAGCCACTTGGACTTTCTAAAAGAAGGTATATGTTTGCTCTGTTTGTTTTAATATCTGAGGAGACTTCTCATTCTATACAGACACTAAGAAAATTTTAACATATTTTCCATTAATAGAGTTCATGCTTCCTCTAGCCCTAACCATGCATCCCATTCCGTGTGTACTGCATTTGTTTTAGCAGGCTCTTTAGCACAATCATCTTGAAGCTGTTTTTGCCAGGTTCTTTAATTTGGTCAGAAAGGTCACAAGGTTTAAGAGCACGTGAACACCTCTATGCTAGTGTGCGCTGTTAAGTGTTTCCTGAGCTCTTGCTGAGTCTCAGGGTTTCAGTTGGGAAGACCTGCGTTACTCTTAGGGCTGCACAATCTTCTGAAACTGAAGGAGAGACTACAAGTATTCCAGATGACTTTGATTATGACACATTTACCTAAAAAGTCAAACAGATTTTGCACTCCACTGCCCTCACCCACCTCCCACCCCGCACCCACCCACGGAAAAAACAAAAAACAAAAAACCCACAAACTTACCCCTGACTCCTGACGTTCTTCATGATTTTATTGTGGGAATCTGGTAGAATCGACATTTCTCAGGGCTACGTAATTTCATCAGCAAGCTTTTCTGTGATGAAAACACACTAGGATTAGTTTTTAAGTTCTTCCTAGCCACAGAAATCAGAGGAAAAAGCAATACCGACTGGGGGAAAACAAGAAACAAAACAACTCTTACTGTTAGCAGATGTCATGACCCTCCACAGAGAACACTAAGGATGCCTGCAGAAAATTACTTGAGCTAACCAATGAATAGAATACAGTGGCAGAATACAAACTTGATACTCAGGAGTCCCTTGCATTCCTATACACTAACAATGAAAAAAGAGAAAGAGAGCTTAAGGAAAGTATCTCATACACTATCCAATGAAGACACTAAAATATTTAGGAATATATTTCCCTAAGGAAACCAAGGACCTGGTAGAGAAAACTAAACAACCGTGTTGAAAGAAATAAAAAATGGCACAAATAGATGAAGAAATATACTATGTTCTTGGATCAGAAAAATCAATATGCTGACAGTGAGTATACAACCCAAGGCGATACGCTGGTATCTTCTTTCACCACGGACACTCTTAGATTCAACTGTGGAATCCCTATCCGACCACCAACGGTGTTTTTCACTGAACTAGAACAAATAACTTCACAGTTTGTGTGGAAATACAAAAGACCTTCAAGGAGCAAAGCACCCTTGAGAAACAATGGAAACGGAGGAATCAGCCTTCCTGACTTCAGACTATACTATAAAGATATAGTCATCAAGATAGCAAGGTACTGGCCCAAAGACAGAAACACAGATCAGTGGAACAAAGCTGGAAGTCCAGAGATGAAGCCACACACCCACGGGCACCTTGTCTTTGACAGAGGAGGCAAGGCAAATGTATACAAGAGAGAAAAGACAGCCTCCTGGGCAAGCGGTGCTGAGAAAACAGGTCAGTCACATTCAAAGAGTGAAACGTTTAGGCTTTTCTCACCCCCCACACAAAAATAACTACAAGAGGAATTAAAGACCTAAGCGGAAGACCAGAAACTATAAACCTCTTAGAGGAAAACATAGGCAGAACACCCTCTGACAGAAATCACAGCGAGATCCTCTATGACTCACTTCCCAGAGTAGGGGGAAAAGATACAAAAAGAAACCAAAGGGACCTACTTAAACTTCTAACCTTGGGCACAGCAAGGAAACTAAAACCAAGGTGAAAAGACGGCCTCCAGGACTGGAGCAAATCGCAGCAAATCAAACAACAGCCCAAGAGTTAATCTCCCACATATACAAGCAGCTCATGCAACTCAATACCAGAAAAACAAACAACCCGATCAAAAAGTGGGCAAAAGAACTGAACAGACATTTCTCCAGGGAAGATATAGAGACGGCTAGTGAACACACAAAAGACGCCCAATATCACTCATTATCAGAGAGATGAAAGTCAAAACCACGATGAGGTGTCACCTCACGCTGGTCACAGGACCATCACCTAACCGTCTCAAACAAGAAACGCTGGAGAAGAAGGTAACCGTCTTACACTTTTAGTAGGAAAGCAAACTGGTATGGACACAATAAACTGTATGAGTTCTTAAAACCCTGGAAACAGAACCGCCGTATGCCCCAGCGATGCCACTGCTTGCATACACCCCAAGGAAAGCAGAACTGAAAGAGACACGTGTACCCCAGTATGCATCCCAGGACTGTTTGCAGGCTAGGACATGGAAGCGACCTAGATATCCGCTGCAGATGAATGGATAAGGAAGTCGTGGTATAGAAACACAATGGGCTATTACGCTGCTGTGAAAAGGAATGCATTTGAGTCAGTTCTAGGGAGGTGGGTGAAACAGGAGCCTGCTGTACAGAGTGAAGTAAAGTCAGAAAGAGAAATACAGATACTGTGTAGTAATGCACATGTATGCAGTTTGGAGAGATGGCCACAATGATCCTACGTGCAGGGCAGCAAAAGAGACAGAGATGGAAAGAACAGACTTTTTGGACTCTGTGGAGAGGGCAGTGGTGGGATGATTTGAGAGCATGGCATTGCAACATGTACATTACCATAGGTAAACAGATGACCGGTGCAAGTTCAGTGCATGACGCAGGACACCCAAAGCCGCTGCTCCGGGACAACAAAGAGCAAGTAGGCCGGGGAGTGAGGTGGGAGGAAGGTTCTGGATGCGGGAACACGTGTGTACTGGTGACTGACTCTTGATGATGGAAGGCTAAAACCACCCCAATATTGTAAATTTAACATCCTCCCGTCAAAATAATTTTTGAAGCTGAAAACGTTGCTTTCTGAAATTGCAGTGTTGGAGTTCATGGTCCGGCATATCTTCTGAACCTGTGTAACTATGTCTGATTTGAAGGAGGGTAATGGCACCCCACTCCAGTACTCTTGCTTGGAAAATCCCATGGGCGGGGGAGCCTGGCCGGCTGCAGTCCACGGGGTCGCTAAGAGTCGGACACGACTGAGCGACTTCACTTTCACTTTTCACTTTCCGGCATTGGAGAAGGAAATGGCAACCCACTCCAGCGTTTCTGCCAGAAAGAGAAAGATAAATACCATATTCTCACACATATACAGGATCTAGAAAAATGGTACTTAAGAATGCATTTACAGGGCAACAATGGAGAAAGAGACATACAGAATAGACTTATGGACATGGGGAGTGGGGAGGAGAGGGTGAGATGTATGAAAAGAGGAATGTGGAAACTTACATTACATATGTAAAATAGATAGCCAATGGAAATTTGCTGTATGGCTCAGGAAACTCAAAGAGGGGCTCTGTATTAACCTACATGGGTAGGATGGGCAGGGAGATGGGAGGGAGTTTCTAAAGGCAGGAGATATATGTATACCTGTGGCTGATTCATGTTGAGGTTTGACAGGAAATGGCAAAATTCCATAAAGCAATTATCCTTCAATAAAAATAAACTAATTTAAAAAAATAAAAAAGAAAAAATCAATTTACTCTAAGGTCTACATAGGCAGTCAAAATTTTGTTTGTTTATGGGGTAAAAATGCCCATTCTATTATAGATTCATATTGCCATGTTATTCCTGTAGGATAATGAGTTGTAGGCATAATTAAAGCAGTTAAGTGTTGTTGAATATCAATTAGAGATAATTGTTTTTCTTGCAAGTCTTGATTAATTTGTTGTGATTCTTGATTAGGTGCAGCTGTGAGTGTTCTAGACTATTAAGATCTGTATCTCCTTTTAGAGTACTAAATAAATTTCTCAAAGCTTAATTGGTGATATCTAGTGTATGGGGTCGCACAGAGTTGGACACGACTGAAGCAACTTAGCAGCAGCAGCAGTGTAGTTTGTAACCAGTTAATATCTCCTAATAATTTTTGGAAGTCATTGAGGATATTAAGGTGATCAGTTTTAATTTGCATCTTTGAGGGGATAAGGTGTGAAGATTAAGAATGTATCCTAAATAATTGTAAGGTGCATCATTCTGTATTTCATCCAGGGTAATTATTAAACCAAATTCTTTTAATGTATTTTGAGTGTCTAAAATTATACACTGCAATAACTGATTATTAGGTGAACCAACAAAATTGCCACATAATATATAATGTAAACTTGAGGATATTTTCGTCTAATGATAGATAAGGCTGATTAACAGAAATTTAACATAAAAGGATTGTTTATCATTCCTTGAGGTAAGACAGTCCATTGATATCTCTGACTGGGCCCAATATTATTAATGGTAGGGAGAGTAAAGGCAAATTTAGGAGCATCAGAAGTATCTAAAGGAATAGTAAAAGAAAAAATATTTTAAGTCTATTATTGTAAGATGCCATTCTTTTTAGGAACCATAGATAGTAAGGGAATGCTGGCTGTATGCTCCCATGGGTTCCATTACAGCGTTAATTTTTCTCAGGTCTGTTAACATTTTCCATTTACCTGATTTCTTTTCATAACAAAAACTGGGGAATTCCAGGGGCTAGTAGATTCAATTATACCCCCCCCCCTTTTTGGCCCTAATATTAGCTCAGATAATGCTTCTAATTTTTCTCTGGTTAAGGGCCATTACTCCACCTATATGGGTTTTTCTAAAAGCAAAGTTAGTTTTAATTTAGGCTTTTTTGAAGCAGTGGCCCCTAGGATAAATTTGGGTTTTGGAAAGGGTTATATCTCATAGTGGCCACAATTTATTTATTTGTGGGGATATAGTCAGTACGGTTACATATGCTCCCCATTGCATTGATAAAGCTCATCCCCATAAATCGATTTATGGGGATCAACCTCAGGTTTCAATGTGGCAGCTTGTTCTGGGCCTTTAGAGAACACAGGTTGAGAGCTTTGAGATATATCATCCATACTCTGTATTCCTGTTATAATAGCAGGAACTGATTTTAATGGCCAGGAATGAGGGCAATGTTTTGTAGCTATCATTGAAACATCAGCTCTTATTTCCATTAGCCCAGAAAATCTCTTTCCTATTATTTCTATATCTAGTTTTGGTCTCTCATCAGTAACATATGTCTGCCAATATGCTTGTTTTCCTGTACTTCCAAATCCTCCTTCACTTTTTCTAGGAGAATTAGTAATCTTTATGTAAGGCAAGAGAGGGAGTTGTGCAATTTGGTCTCCCTTATTTATTCAATATGGAATATTAGTGATCATCATAACATGAATTTCCCCTTCAAAATTTCCATTAATAATTCCAATTTGTACTGTCCTTTATAGTAAAACTATTTCTACCCATCCTAAGTCCAACAGTATTTTTTGGAAGAGGACCCCATTTTCCTCATAGGAATTTTATATATTCCCATAAATGGCATCAATAATTGATTATATAGGGCAGGAATATTTACTGTTGCACTGCCTGAGGTTTCTAGGAGTAAATCATAGATTGATTGCTTTCTAATATTTGAGTGGGATATGTGAATGAGACTGCCTTCCATGAGCTCAGATTGTTTTGGAGGAACCAAGTTGTGTCCCATGAGGTGTTTCCCAACAAAGAAGTCCCATCTTTATGAAATTTGGAATGGCCCTGATTAGCCCAGTGATTTCCCATTTGACATTTGGGACATAATCCAGGGGCTTTAGCTTCCCCTTTTTGATTATCATTATTTTTTTTTTTATTTTACAATCTTTTTTCATCCAGTTTTCCATATCCATGACATTTAATTTTATTGTCATTTTTTTCTTTTTGAAAGGGCCTGTGCCAATAATTACATCTTATATAGTTCTGATCCAATATCATGACACACTTTTATATAATCTTCCAAGTTGCTTCCCTTAGCTTTTAAAGGTTGGGGTGCCTTTTGGCATTCAGAGTTAGCATATCATAAGCCAACAGCTGTAAAAGCATATCCCTCAGATTATATTGAGATACCACCCTCATTAAATTTTGTTCAAGTCTGGCTATAAAGTCAACATAAGGTTCTTCATTAGATTGTCTAATTTGTGTAAATGGTGGAGTAGTATGTCCCGGAGGATTAAATTTTTTCCACGCTGTTAAACATATGTATCATACTTGGGGAGGACCTGACCATCAAATTGTAATTGAGCCTGTATTCCAAAATATCCTCCTGCCCCCTAGCTGTTCCAAGGAAATCTTAAGAGGTAGATCTGAAGCATTATTTTTATGGGCTTGTTGATTTGCTTCATCTTGCCACAAGGTTTTAAATTGTAAAAATTCAGAAAATGATAAATAAGTTCTTGCAACCATATCCCAGTCAAAAGGGATCAGCCTTTCAACTTGTGAAAGTCCTTGAATTAAACCCATGGTATATGCAGAGTTAGTATCATATTTTGTACATGCTTGTTTTATCTCTTTGACTGTTTTAAAAGGAAAAGGATGATAATCGTTAAGTAATAGCACCTTGGGGATATTGTGGGCCAGGGGGAACCTGAGTGACTACCCACAGGGAGGCTTAGGGCATCTCATCCTCTTGTAGTTGTGCCTGTCCCCTTTGAAAGGGAGAATATGGTTCAGCATCGTCAGACAAGATTTCAAAATGTTGTCATCCCATGGAGTCTCTGGATCCAAAGTGGGTGGCTCCCTTAATGATGCTGAAGGATGAGCCACATTAACCATGGGAAAATAATCCTTGCTCCCATATAATTTTATTCTTGTTTACTCTTTTCTTTTGGGGTGCAGAGGTGCTTTTCCCCTACAGAATCATTATTTTCATGTAAACAAGATTCATTCTCCAACTGTTCATGTATTGTCTCTACAGAATCTTCAGAATTGGAGGCTTTCTAGAGCAGTGTTAATAAGATTCCCCAGTGACTAAGACAAAGGAATATGTTCCCCACTATGACAAGCTCTACGTAGGCAATACCTAACTTCCAATCATTCTTTATACCTTAAAGTACCTCTATCTGGATCAAGCTATTAGCGATGCTTTTCAACAGCAGAAAATAAGTCTTTAAAAGCAAAATGAAACATTTGCACTCCCAACCTTTTCAACAGTCTTTAAGACCTGCATATATCCGGTATACTTAGAAGGATTTTGCCCCATTGTTACCCTAATTCAATTATAAGCAGGGGGTAAAGTCAGCAGGTACTTTTCACCTGTACCTCTTTAGTTGGAATTCCCCACCTGAGGAGAAGCTTGGAAAGCTGGCTTCAGCTTTCAGGTCCCTGTTTGGGCACTACTTGTCAAGTCCAGCTCTACAGCACAAGTTCCTGAAAGCACAGAGTGGGAAAGAATGAGACACACTAAAGAAGTTTCAGCAGGGGTCAGGGGACCAACATCTCTATGAAGTGAAGGTGCCCAAACTAATCTCGTCTGCTTTTTGAGACTTGCTTGTACGTGTTTACTTGAGCACAGCAGGCCAGGTGGCCTTCAATAATAATCCTGTGCAGTTAACATTTAACATTTTTTGTATCCCTGTTTTTCTGCCTCAAGGACAAAGACCCAGTTAATCTTCATGTGTCTCCCAGGTGCCAAAGATAAGAACAGTTTGTGGATGGCTTTCCATCCTCAGGCATACATCCTGCTTTCAGGATGTTTTTGTGCCTTCTTGGATTCCCTTCAGGAGTCAAATACTGAGTCATGTCCTATCAGCAAGATTGTTTAATTGTTTTGCCAGACCTTATAGTAGGTATGTATCCTACAGTTTTCCTTTAAAATTCTGTGTTGCCATGACAACACATAGTCCCACTGGAACTTTTCTCAAACGTTGAGCTAACCAATGCATTTTTTCTTATGGAATGTTTTTCTTATGCTTTGTCAGTGAGCTATGTATTTACCTAAGACTCCATCTTTCTTCAAGTTGATTCTGCATAAGACTCAGAATAGACTTGACAAGCCAGTATGTTTTGCTCAACAAACCAATATGTATTACTCATTCAAAAGTTACCTTAAGCTATGTTAATGAGCCTATGTATTTGCTTGCAAATCTGCCTTTCTTCAAGATTCATGTCAATAATTTTATAGCCTGGGGTGACTCATCTTGTGCCTATGTTATCTCAAAATGCATGTTGTGGGTGAGCAGCCTGCTGCCACTCTGAGTTTTGAGACATTTCCTTTCACTAATTAGCACCCTAATTATGTAACTTCCTGCTAAAGACTGTCATGGGGGCTCTCTTTCTGCCTCCTTCTTATGCCTTTGTCAGAAATTTTCTTTATCTCTTTTATACTTTAATAAAACTTTATAACACAAAAGCTCTGAGAAATTGAGGCTAGTCACTGGCTCCAATTGAATTCCTCTCTTTTGGAGGCCAAGAATCCTGGTGTTTTTCATGGCTTAGCCTTTCAAGCTGAGGTACCAGGGAAACACTCATACTTTAATAAGCAGTGCAATATACTAAACAATGGGATATAATAGAATGTTCTAGAATATTACATAATCAAGTTTCTGTGCTTAGCAATAGCTTTTTAACTAAGGTAGTTCTTCCTTTAAAGAACAAAAAACACACTTAAGGTATTGGGGAAATAATCTTTGCACATGATAGCAAGATTTGAAAAATGCAGTCAGTCACTGTATTTTTCCACACTAAATATGTTTTATTAATATAGAAAACTTATTTTTTAGGTTCCAAGATGGTGAAGGAATAGGATTGAGAGACCACTTTCTCTCCCACAAGTTCATGAAAAGATCAATTGAATGCTGAGCAACTTCCACAAAGCAACTTCTGAACACTTGCAGAGAATACCAGGCACCCAGAAAGGCAGTCCAATAGCTTTGAAAGGAGGTAGGACAAAATATAAAGACAAAAATTTAGACAAAATATTTAGGGATAGAGACCATCCTGGGGAGGGAGACCAGAAGGAGAAGTCTCCACAAAGTAAGAGACTTTGTGGGTTTGTCTGGGGGGAGTTTTGAAATCTGAGAGGGCAACATAATCAGGAGGGGAAAAACAAGCAAACAAACATCCAGAATACACATCTAACCAACTTATAGTAGAGAAATAGCACAGATGCTCAAGTATGCCATCAGCGAGTGGGGGCTGGTCAGAGAGGCATCATTAGTCCTTAGGGTAAGGATGGGGCCTGAATGACCTGAGGACAATCTGAGGAAGCTAAAGTGAGATAGCAACACAAACCACGGGTTCACCAGAGAGACAGACAAAAAAAAAAAGACTTCTCCCGCAAAAGGCTCAACTGTCACATGGTGAGCCCTGGCACCCTCGGAGAACAAAGGTAAAGAGTGAGTACCAAAGGAAAACAAGCCAACTGTGTATAGGGCCTACCTCCATGGAGGCAGAGAGGCAGGCATGCCATGGCCAGACCTGGAAGGCAAGGAGCTGCTGCAATCTTGGATGGAGATACCACATTTTACACCAAACTCTGAGCAGACTCCCAGTTGCTAACATCATCTTCCTGGGAACATGGATGGTTGACATCTGGCAGGAGTATTGCAGCTTGAGATGAGCTCCCCAGAGGAGACACACAGCACACCTGGGACTGTGCTCACACCGCACACCCAGGAACCCAAGCAGCAGGGACTGGGCAAGTAAATAAGATGCATGGCCCTCATGGGATACTGTGCTTGCTAGGTACCCAGTCACCTGAGCTGCTTGGACCTGGGAAAGGCACAAAATGCACAACCTATCTGGGGCTTGCCCATGCGGAGTACTCGAGAACCTGAGCAGCTTAGACCTGGGAAGTGCATGAAATGCAACGCCCACTTGGAACAGTGCCCTTGCAGAGCACCTGAAGACTGAGCAATGTAAACGTGGGAAACACATTCTTCCTTGGGCTTGGCAAACCCAGTAAGGTTCATTCTCTGTTGGCACTCCCCACACATGGCAGAGGTATTTGTTTGCAATGTCCCTCCCTCCCCACAACACAAACAAACAAGTGAGCCTTAACAAGTAGCCACCTTCACCCTCTGGTGTCAGGACACAAGAGAAATTAGACACTGAAGAAACTTGCATACAGAGGAAGTCAAATAATGGAAACCACTTTGGAAGAAACAGGCGTAACAGATTAAAACCCTGCATATAATACTGGAAACATTTGAGGGACACCCAAAGAACTTATCAACAAGCACAAGATGGAACAAGGGACTATC
Organism: Redunca redunca; assembly: GCA_006410935.1. Classification (NCBI taxonomy): domain Eukaryota; kingdom Metazoa; phylum Chordata; class Mammalia; order Artiodactyla; family Bovidae; genus Redunca; species Redunca redunca. Next base: position 15,393 of record SJYQ01064140.1, read on the forward strand.
TGAGCCTGAACTGACCCCAAACAACCCATAACAGCACCAGAGAAATTCCTAGATATGTCTTTATCACTTAAAAAAAATTTTTTTTTAATTTAGCTCTTTCAGTTCAGTTCGGTCACTCAGTCGTGTCCGACTTTTTGTGACCCCATGAACCACAGCATGCCAGGCCTTGCTGCCCAACACCAACTCCTGGAGTTTAGCCACATGCATGTCCATTGAGTCAGTAATGCCATCCAACCATCTCACCCTCTTTCATCTCCTTCTATTCCCACCCTCAATCTTTCCCAGCATCAGCGTCTTTTCAGATGAGTCAGCTCTTCATATCAGGTGGCCAAGATATTGGAGTTTTAGCTTCAACATCAGTCCTTTCAATGAACACCCAGGACTGATCTTCTTTAGGATGGACTGGTTGGAACTCCTGGCAGTCCAACAGACTCTCAAGAGTCTTCTCCAACAATACAGTTCAGAATTATCAATTCTTCTGTGCTCAGCTTTCTTTATACTCCAGCTCTCACATCCATACATGACTACTGGAAAAACCATAGCCTTGCCTAGATGGATGTTTGTTGACAAAGTAATGACTCTGCTTTTTAATATGCTGTCTAGGGTGGTCATAACTTTCCTTACAAGGAGTAAGTGTCTTTCAATTTCATGGCTGCAATCACCATCTGCAGTGATTTTGGAGCCCAGAAAAATAGTCAGCCACTGTTTCCCCATCTATTTGCCATGAAGTGATGGGACCAGATGCCATGATCTTAGTTTTCTGAATGTTGAGCTTTAAGCCAACTTTTTCACTCTCCTCTTTCACTTTCATCAAGAGGCTCTTTAGTTCTTCACCTTCTTCCATAAGAGTGGTATCATCTGCATATCTGAGATTATTGATATTTCTGCTGGAAATCTTGATTCCAGCTTGTGCTTCATCCAACGCAGCGTTTCTCAAGATTTAGTTCTTTATTACTCCTTTAACTTTCATTTTTGGAAAAGACAATGGCAACCCACTCCATTTTCCTTCCCGAGGAGCCTAGTAGGCTACTGTCCATGAGGTCACAAAGAGTCAGACACAATTGAATGTCTTCACTTTCACTTTTCACTTTCATGCATTGGAGAAAGAAATGGTAACCCACTTCCGTATTCTTGCCTGGAGAATCGTAAGGACAGAGGAGTCTGGTGGGATGCTCTCTATGGGGTCACACAGAGTCAGACACAACTGATGCAACTTAGCAGCAGCAGCAGCAGCAACTTTCATTTTTATAGCCCACTATACCTTGGAAGGAATGATGCTAAAGCTGAAACCCCAGTACTTTGGCCATCTCATGTGAAGAGTTGACTCATTGGAAAAGACTGATGCTGGGAGGGATTGGGGGCAGGAGGAGAAGGGGATGACAGAGGATGAGATGGCTGGACGGCATCACCGACTCGATGGACGTGAGTTTGAGTGAATCACGGGAGACAGTGATGGACAGGGAGGCCTGGCATGCTGCGATTCATGGTCCCAAAGAGTCTCAAGATATTTCAGCTTCATCATAAAAGAAATATGATACTTCAAAACGATGAGAATGAATCATTGTTTATTAAAGGCACAAAAGTACATTCATACTGAAGTCTTATTCTTCTTAGCAGGTGATGACCAAAATTCAAACTGCAGCACGATCCTCAGACCTCTGAGTTCCATTCAGATCTGTAAGTGAAAAGAACATCAGATCTACAGAAAAATGAATTCTTCTAATAATGCATAAGGGATCATCTTACAGTTCTTAGATAATCCTTTTGAACTAAAGTTAAGGACACCAACCAGATTGTTTTCTCAGTTCCTGTGTGTTTTCACTGAACCTCTATGCTCTCCATGAGAACGTCACATGTTATGCCAGCCATTCTTTTCTCAGTGTTTTAAATTAACTTGATCATCGTAATTGGAGTTTAGCATTTTTTTCTTCTCCTCAAGAGAGAAGGGCGGTACTAAATCAAATTCTTCTGACTCAGTCTGGTCACAGGAGAGACACTCTAGTTAATCGCCAGGATAACTGACGCTGGCAGGAACTGCGATTCTGACATGAAACACATAAACCGAAACAAAATTTCCAAAATAACACAAACTCTTTTAATTGCCCTTGTCTTTTGTCTTTTCCCCAACTGAGCTGCTTAGTCACAGCTCCAGAAAGCTGTTCTCTTTTCCTTCTAAGGAAAGGCTTAACTCTGTGGGGCTTGGTATTCAAGTGTTCCCCTTCGCTAGATTCCTCGCCTTCAACCCCAGCTCAGTCGGGACAACCTACAGGTCTCAAATAACGTGCTATGCAAAACTCATGCATTTTACACTCTTACCACAGAAAATAACTGTCCGTTGTACCTCCACAGTATTAACTTAGCCACAAGGAATCGCTGGCAAAACTGAACAAAATGTTAGAGAGAGAGAGTACAGCATTTCTGTGAAACCTGTTGTCAGCATTACAGACGCCCAAGTATCTTGATACTACAAAGATATCATTAAATAGACATCTACTTAAAAGACATTTCATTACTGGAATCCTTCTTTGTACAGCATCATTTTATACTTTCTAATTTACAACGGATTCGTAAAACCCGGGGTCTACTTTTTCAAATAAAACTGCCTATCTTTTCTTTAGCCACGATTGAACTGACATCTTTAAGATGTTCATTTTAACCTTTCCATAATTCATACCTCCAAGTGCATAAAAGATGACGACAGAAGCATCATAAATATATAAAATTAAAACTGATGTAAAACTTTTAGAGCCTCTGATAAATGATAGCAAAACTGGAGGAGGAAAAATGAAAAAAAAAAAAAAAAAACCAAGTTAATGACATTGCAACAGTACTTTTCTAATCCCTTTTCATTTCCTATTTCTGGTGTGCTTTAAAATGCATACAACATCAGTAGATCATTGGGCTTCCCCGGTGGCTCAGAGGGCAAAACGTCTGCCAGCAATGCTGGAGCCCCTGTTTCTGTACCTGGGTCGGGAAGATCCCCTGGAGAAGGAAATGGCAACCCACTCCCATATTCCTGCCTGGAGAACCCCACTGACATGGACGGAGAAGCCTGGTAGGCTACAGCCCAAGGGGTCCCAAAGAGTCGGACGCGACTGAGCGACTTCACTTTCACTGCAGTAGACTATTATCGTATGTTTACAAATCTGTCACAATCTGGTTTCTTAAAAAAAAAAAAAAAAAATCTGGCAAAAACTTCCCCGTTAAAAGAACATATCCAGCTGTTCTAATTCATGCAGTGAGTCATCTTAAAGAGCCTGAGTTTTCATGGTTATTTGTGGCCATGCCACGAAGGCCGCTGATCATTCTTTTCTGACGAGGAACTGACTTTGTGCCCCCTACAGTGGACGCTCAGAATCTTAAAATACTAGACCACCAGGATAGTACCTTGGTTTCATTCCCCAAGTGATTTGGAAATCCATCAAAGTGTAAATGGACTGGTATGAACAGGATAGATGCAACAGACTGTGTAGAAAATTCCAAACTGTATAATCTTGGTGAATATGTGACTGCTCACTTCCACTTAAAATTCAGATTCTCTGAGTGTCTGAAAATGCTCTTAATAAAAATGTTGGTGACTGAAAGATATTGATGTCTGTGTCCTAGGGCAGTGATCCAATTTAGACTTCCTAAAATCCGCTCCTGCAATTCTAAACTTCTACTTTAGCATTCAGTCAAACACTCACTGATGCTTTTGCACTTTTGGTTTCTACAGTACATTTTTACTACAAAAGTGCCAAAACAAGAAGAAGAAGTCTAACAGGCCTTACAGGACTATAATAAGCCATACTGTCATTCCAGTTACTTGATACGCCTGTCTAAAAAAGTCAAGATTAGATACAAATCAATTAAATTGTTACTGAAATACATTCATAGTCCAACAGTGAGGCATTTAAAAGTCTTATCATCACTATTTCCTTACCGAGATAAACAACCATTTCCCACAAACTCCAAACCCAAAGTCTGTCCTAGAGTGGTACAGGACAATTAATGTAACCTCTAAACACACGGGCAAGAAAGCAGGCCTTCATTTTAAGAATGCTTTGGAGCGCACTGAAATTCCAGTGCTTCAGCAAAGTGGCTTCAACATGCTTTACTTCTATTAACGTACCAGCCTTGTGGGATGGTACATTTTAAACCTGTCTGCAAAACGTCTTAATACTATCACTATCACTATAGACCTCCCCGCCCCCGCCTTGCCTAATAAAGTGTCATTACGGAGCGCCCACGGTCAGACCTAATTGATTTAACAAACAAACAAGGACCCCAAGAATTATAAAGTCTTTGAACATTTAAAAAGCCTGCCACGGTGGCTTCTGAATATTAATGAATATTCAAATTCATGGATACATATGCCTCAATTTATATTCAATTCAGGTGTTCAACCTTCTGAGACCTAAGACGGTGAAAGATCGGACTACTTTCACGTACAGAACATTAAGAAGCACACACATACACCGTTCAGCCTGGACTTGCACCTCCATGTCTTCATCCTCACCTGCAGGGTCCTTAAACTGGATTTCATCATCATCTTCAGGATCAAAGGTGTCTGTTTCACTAAGTTCGGCTAAAAACAATAATAAACAAATAAAAACAATAAGAGCATACTCTTAAAAATATAAAATCAAGATGTTACTTGAGTAATTGCTGATTTAAAGAAATAAAACTGGATTAATACTAAGACACTGAACTGTACAAGAAACCGCTTGTAATCAATCTTCGATTCACCAGTTTCATTCCAAGAAAAAAAATCTTCCTAACTGCGAACATATCACAGAGAACAAACTCACAAAAAAGAAACCGCTAAAAGAAGTTCACGGCCAAGAAACTATTGATCTGATTCCCATTTATCTTAGTATTTCTTAAACGGCCTAATTGTCATCAGAATCTTTGCTCTGACTAAAAAACGCCTAACTTTATAACAAAATGCACTGTAATAGGATAAGTGAAACTGCTGTCGTGTTCAAAACGTGAGTTTAGTGTACTTCCTCCTTTTTGCTACTCGAAACATATTTTAATCTTTCCAAGCTTACTAGAGGAAGAATAGAATACTTTTGTCTTTAAGAAATAAAAGGGGTATCTTTTAAAAACACTCTCCACAAAACACCACAACAGTACTCTACTTACTAAGAAAAACTGAGTGCTCCTCCATAAAAATCAATACCAGTACCGTAATTGTTGTCGTCGAGTAGCTGCAACCCGATATAATCTCGTAAGAGTTGCTTAAAAGAGGCATTCCTTGAACAATCCTTACGTATAAGTCTAGAGTCTGTAAACTCTTTAATTCCCCACCAAAAGAACATATTGTAGGAAGAGAGTCCATTACTAAGTTGTTAATATACTGAAGTATTTAATACATACTTAAAGTGAACTGAAGCGTATATGCAAAAATACATTAAAGAGAGAGACTTCTGAAACATCTGCTTCACCTAAACACTAACTAGCAAACGCTATGAGAAGACAGGGAGATGTAAAAACTTTGATATTAACTACCATATTCCGGAAGCTCTCCATAAGCCTTCAGACTTCTAGCTTCATCAGCATTGTACTTCAAAATTACATCTGCTTTGTTATCCTTGGAGAAAAACAAGGAAAGATCAAAACTGGTTATGCAAAGAATCATCAGTTGTCTCGGAATATACTTTCAAATTAAACACACTTAAGTAAAACCTCACTATTCTCTCACCTTCCTTCTAACACACACACACACACACACACACACACACATCCTCATGACAAAGTTTTCGTGCATGACCAAATAAAGTATAGACTAGAAAAATGATGTATATAAAGCACCGAATCAGAGGAAGAAAAGGAAATACGGGGGGTGGTGGTTTTGCAATGATGTCCTTGTCCACACTCTTAACACGGTAGTTCAAAGTGAAAGTGGTATTTTTACCCAAGAGAAACCTTTCTGTAAACCCACAGTTCTAACAGTATCTTACTGATCCGAATTGTTTGTGGTCCTTTAAAAAGATACCTATGCCTTCCTAAAACCTGACAGGCTTCAGGTGAAGTCCTCGTGTGTTCATAAAGTTCTTCTGGGTGTTTCTGATGCAAATATGCCTGGGAAGTATTGCCCTAAAACTGTTCCCTTTTCTCCATTTTAAAGAAGCTCAGCCACTGACAGAGGAAACAATTCTGAATGTGTACAATTAACCTAGAAAAGGCCTAAAGAAAGGCAACTGAAAACATCACAGTCATAAAACTGCAGTGTAATACAAACCAACACTTCTCAAACTATAACGTGCACAGGAAACATGTAGGTATTGTGTTAAAACTCTGAGTGCAACTCAGTAGCTAATAACGTGCTACTACGGTGGTTGCAGCCATGAAATTAAAAGACGCTTACTCCTTGGAAGGAAAGTTATGACCAACCTAGATGGCATATTCCAAAGCAGACACATTACTTTGCCAACAAAGGTCCATTTAGTCAAGGCTATGGTTTTTCCAGTGGTCATGTGTGGATGCGAGAGTTGGACTGTGAAGACGGCTGAGTGCCGAAGAATTGATGCTTTTGAACTGCGGTGTTGGGGAAGACTGTTGAGAGCCCCTGGGACTGCAAGGAGATCCAACCAGTCCATTCTAAAGGATCTCAGCCCTGGGTGTTCTTTGGAAGGAATGATGCTAAAGCTGAAACTCCGGTACTTTGGCCACCGCATGCGAGGAGTTAGCTCATTGGAAAAGACTCTGACGCTGGGAGGGATTGGGGGCAGGAGGAAAGGGGGACGACAGAGGATGAGATGGCTGGACGGCATCACCGACTCCATGGACGTGAGTTTGAGTGAACTCCGGGAGACGGTGATGGACAGGGAGGCCTGGCGTGCTGCGATTCACGGGGTCCCAAAGAGTCGGACACGACACGGCTGACCGACTGAACTGAACTGAACTGAACTGAACACCTCCATAGCGTGGGGATGCTGCCATTATCCTTCCAGTGTGATTTGAGTAACAAGGGTTTGTAATTATCCACAACAGATTAAAAATCAGAAGAGCTGTTTGTGGCTATCACTTTAAAGTTAGTGTTTTAATCCCTTAACGGATTAATATAACTCTGGTTACACTGCCCGTAAAACAAAGAATTAAACTGGGAACTAACAATTTTTCGATCCATTTCCGGGGTTATATGTAGTGTTAAACTAAAATAAATGGACATGAAAATGATACACGTTTACAGACAGAGTCTATGTTTTTGGTCATCACATAACAAAAAATGGAAAGGTTATACATGGATGATCGCGATCACAAAAACATACCAAGGAAAAAAATTCAGTGAAGTCTCAGGATATAAAATCAACATACAAAAATCAGTTATAGTAGTAATGTGTCCATATAACCCAAAGTAAGGTACAGGTTCTGCGTAATTCCTATAAAATTCAAGTAGCAGTTATTTTCAGAGACAAAGTTATATGGAACAATCCTAACCGCCAAAGCAATCTTGAGGAAGAATAAAGCTGGAGGACACACACTTCCTGCTTTTCAAACACAACTGTCCAAACAATATGGCACTGGCACTCCACCAGTAATGCAGATCCTGGAACAAAGCTGAGCACTCAGAAATAAAATGTTTCAAAGACAGTCAACTAATACTCATGAACGGAAGCAAGATCACTGTGTAGAAAAGACGTCCTTCCCAATAAACAGGACTGGGAAAACAATACTTAACATAAAAGTGGACCCGTATCTTACACCAGAAACTACCTACAATTACCCTGAAATAGATCAGAGATTTAAACACAGACCTGAAACCATAAAACTACTGCAAGAGAACACAGCGTAAAACCACCAAATGCTGCTCTTGCTCTCTGCTTTTCGTATAGGACACCAAACCCATAAGCAACACCAGCGAAACCCAGTAAGTGTAAACACTGCATACTAAATCGCTTTTGTACAGAAGAGGAAATTGTCAACAACAACTAAAAATGACAGTGTACTAGATCGGGAAAGATATTTGACCACTAAAGGGATTAACAGCCAACGCAGATAAATCCTGCCACTGGCAACAGCGTGGATGAACCTGGAGAGTAGTGTGCTAAGAGAAACAAGTCACACAGAGAAAGCAAACACTGCAGGGCCTCATTCATATGTGGAATCAGGACTGAACACAAACTCATCACAGTTCAGGGACGCTCCTAATCTCTCAGCTTTGAGTGACCTGGATTTTCTGCACAAGCCTGAAATGAACAGAACATCTTATCAGTCGCCTGGCTGAGTATCAAAGGTACGCCCCTGCAAGCTCAGAGCCTACAAGGAGAGGCTGAGAGGCCTGCTGGTTTTTAATGAAACCTCAAACACCGGCTAGCATTCAGTGGCCACATGCAAGGAACAGATACGTGCCATACCCAGTCTGTTTCAGAAATCACTCAACAAACAACGGCAAGTTAAAAGCCCTGGGAGAAGAAAGCTGATCTCCCGTCTCACCACGTTATATCTGCATTTTCTAGTTTTCGACGACAACAACAACAACAGAAAACAACAAGAAACACGAGACACACAAAGAAAAAGGAGAAGGTGTTCGGTCACATACCAGAAAATAAGTGGTCAATACAAAGCATGGCTGAGAAAGCCTAGAAGCTGGACTTAACAGAGACAGTACCTCAGGTCGCAGGTCGCATTCATAAAAAGAAGGCAAGAAACAATGTGCATAATGTTCTTTTAGTTGTGAACAATATTTCACTAGAGAATCAAGACAAACATATTCTTCAAAAGAAAACTAGTGGCGATAAAAAGCAGAGTAGCTGACTTCAAAATGCCTCTTTATTCACTGGTAGAACAATCACACCAGAAAACCAACAAGGAACCAGAAGAGTGAAACTTGAGAAATCAGAAAGTCTTAGGTATTTACAGAAAACGTGGCCTGAGAATAGACTAGAGAGAGACAGCAATTATTTCACGCAAGCGATGGGTTTGACACAGAAAATCAAAAGGATTTCTGTCTCACAGGTCACACTCCAGACACTGAGACAGATCCTAGTGGGCAACTACCAAGTAGTTCTCTAAGTATTCACCTCAGAGTTATAACTTACACCTTAAAAGACCTAGTCTATGTCTGACCTTTCTCCTATAAGCCAAAAAAATACACCTTTTTTGGAGATAGAGGTTTTGCCTGATTTAACTGCATCATCTACAGCAGTGATTTCTCAAACTTGCATCTGAGACCTTTAAATTTAAAACTCGTAACTGAAAACCCAATGTAGAATTACTAGTTCTTTTCTTTCTTTTAATGAGTGAGAATACTAATGAAAATCACTGTCATTATGCTACTGTTCTTATTTCAGCAAAGGTCATTTTGCAGAAATACTTAACAAGCAAAATGGGCAGAGTCCTCTGGTGGTCCAATGATAAGGACTCAGGGCTTCCTCCGCAGTATTCTGGGTTGAATCCCTGACTGACGATCTAAGATACCACAAGCTGCAGAGCCGTCAAATATTAAAGAAAGGAAAACGAATCATCAAGCCCTGTGAAATATATATTATAAAATACGAAGACAACTTCTCATTTTATCTCAGAACACTGAAAACGTCAGCCTGCAGCATAATCCCTGACAGCCTAACACAGAGCCTTGAATACCCCTGGACTTAAAATTTTTAGAGAAGAGCTAACACCTATACTACTCAAACTCTTCCAGAAAATTGCAGAGGAAGGTAAACTTCCAAACTCATTCTATGAGGCCACCATCACCCTAATACCAAATCCTGACAAAGATGTCACAAAAAAGAAAACTACAGGCCAATATCACTGATGAACATAGATGCAAAAATCTTTAACAAAATTCTAGCAATCAGAATCCAACAACACATTAAAAAGATCATACACCATGACCAAGTGGGCTTTATCCCAGGGGATGCAAGGATTCTTCAATATCCGCAAATCAATCAGTGTAATTCACCACATTAACAAATTGAAAAATAAAAGCCATATGATTATCTCAGTAGATGCTGCGGAAGCCTTTGACAAAATTCAGCTCTCCAGAAAGCAGGAATAGAAGGGACATACCTCAACATAATAAAAGCTATATATGACAAACCCCATTATCCTCAACGGAGAAAAATTGAAAGCATTTCCCCTAAAGTCAGACACAAGACAAGGGTGCCCACTTTCACCGCTACTGTTCAACATAGTCCTGGAGGTTTTGGCAACAGCAATCAGAGCACTGCTGGGCATACCCCCCGAGGAAACCAGAACTGAAAGAGACACGTGTACCCCAGTGTTCATCGAAGCACTGTTTATAATAGCCAGGACACGGAAGCAACCTAGACGTCCATCAGCAGACGAATGGCTAAGAAAGCTGTGGTACATATACACAATGGTGTATTACTCAGCCATTAGAAAGAATACATTTGAATCCATTCTAATGAGGTGGACGAAACTGGAGCCGCTTATACAGAGTGAAGTAAGCCAGAGAGAAAAACACCAATACAGTATACTAACACACACATATATATACGGAATTTAGAAAGATGGTAATGAAAACCCTGTATGCGAGACAGCAAAAGAGACACAGATGTATAGAACAGACTTTTGGACTCTGCGGGAGAGGGAGAGGGTGGGATGATTTGGGAGAATGGCATTGAAACATGTATACTGTCATGTAAGAAACGAATCGCCAGTCCAGGTTCGATGCATGATACTGGATGCTTGCAGCTGGTGCACTGGGATGACCCAGAGAGATGATATGGGGAGGGAGGTAGGAGCGGGGGGTTCAGGTTTGGGAACTCATGTATACCCGTGGCGGATTCATGTCAACGTATGGCAAAACCAATACAGCATTGTAAAGTTAAAAAAAAAAAAATTAATAAAAATAAATAAATACATAAAATATGGAAAAAAATAGAGGAGGACAGAAGGATGAGCTGTAGCATTTATCCAAAATTATGAGAATATTTTTTACTTACTATATTTAAAATAAAGAAAGAAACAACCAGTCTTCCCACAAAACGCATGTACCATCAGTCAGCCAGAATCCTATCATCTTAAACATCGTGGATCGTAACAAATTTAGACGCCAGGAGGATGAGAATCATAACTGGCTAGAACTGGCTAGAAGATGCATTTTATCGCATCATCTAAATACTGATATTAATGATTCCTAAATTCAAGTGCATTATAAATTTAGCTGTAATTGTTACCTGGTAGTCTCGGAGACCAATCAGTATAATATCTGAGGTATTTATCCAAACCTATTGAAAAAAAAAACAAACACAAAAAAACTCACGGTCTGTCATGTGAAAGACATGTGCAAACAACAGTGTTCGACGTAAAGCCACGCGTAATACAAAAGATACCATTCATTCGGCATGTGAAAAGTATCTAGTAATAATTATGGCGAAACTACAGATGCGTGTGTGTGTGTGGTATGCCTGTGTCGTGTGTGCATGCGCATGTATCTGTGTATTATCTGTGTGAGCGCTCATGCCTATGAGGCAAAGTTTAGTTACAGATGCTTACCATAGAGTAATTGAAAACTCAAGCTAGGCAGTTCAGTTTGGGTCAAATTTTCTAATGTAGGATATGACAATATATAATAATTTTACTTCAAGTAAAGTCTTTAAATTTACAAAAGCGTAGCTCTTTGTCACATGAATTACTTTTATTCGCAGATCGCTCTGGACATTTTTCATTCCTTTAAACAAATGAAAATAAGTCATATACACAAATATAGCCATCTAGTTACCAGTCAACATCAATTCAGGCCCGCTAAATCACTAACTGGAAAAGAATGACTCAACAGAACAAAACTGTTTTTTGATCCAAAAAATTACGGTTGAAGGAACTTTTAAACAATATGATCAATCAATGTGCCAAAATTACTAAGTAAGATGCTTTATTATGTTCCAGTTTCAAATGTTCCTAACACCACGTTTAGCTGTTCCCACAAAGCAAAGTCTTACCCAGGACCATACGCTAGATTTAATTAGCAACGAGACTCCTTCTGTCTTAAAAATAATTTTCAGGTGTTTCATTTTTCTTTCTTTCTTTCATGGCTTAACATTTTTGTTAAGAGTCTAGGCCATGTGTTTCATACACGGAATCTGTCTGTTTCCCCAAGAGAAAACATTTCTGGCACACGTCCAGCCTAGGCGTCACAAATCATTCTTTCTAAATCTAAGTCCAATCATGAACGTTATCGAGGATTTTCTAGTTTTATGCATTTATACCGCCTTATAAATCACCGTTTTTGAAGTCTTCATGAATTCACCAAGTTCAGTCACTTGGAAGCACAGATAGATGTCTTAAAGGTAACTTTTGTACTGAAGGGAAATATATCTCCACACTGACCTTTTTTCTCAAGCTTCCTCGGATATGACATATCCTTGTCACTCCATCAAAACACATTGCTTCCAATCGTGCGTTTCCCAACATTTTGGTTACCTGAGCATATTCTTAGGAAGGGGCAAAAGAGAAGAAAGCAAAACAAAACCGTAAACTACTGTTCAGTTTTTCTTAAACTGCAACACTTGTTATTAGGTTGGTAAGGTCACTTTTAGTGCAAACTCTAGACCAAACCGAGATTTTTAAAAAGAACAAAATGTTCAAGTATTAGAACAAGTGAGAGCTGTCTCAAGGTGACATATATTAATTTTACCCACAGAAAGGAGAAAACTCTTAACCTCTCAAACAATGCCTATAGTCTCTTCCAGCTACACCTTTGCATTTATCCTGTAGTTTTTAGAGCAAGGAAAAGTCGACAGAAGTGAAGCAGTTAATCCAACATCACAAATGTTATTTCCACGAGAAGCTATCTGCTACCGGGAATATTAAGTTATCTACTAATTTGAGAAAATCAGTTCAGTCTTGGTCTTCACGACTGCATGCTCTACCTTTGGACATCAAAGCGGCTCATTTCAGACTGCACCCTAAATGCTGACTTAGCAACCTCTCACGCTGAGTATTCGCAAAATCTCGGCTCTCCTTTCCCTCATTAACTCTACTGATAATCAACAGTAGGCTGATTGTTAACAAACTTTTGCTTGAGAACACGCTGATGCTTTTTCTAAAGTTCTTAAAGTGGTATTTCAAGGTAAAGCGTCAAATGTTTAAAGACAATTATATCTAAGCATAGTCAAGAGGCCACCGGATTCTACTGTCACTTGAAAACGCTGACATACGCATTAGCCAGTACGGGACCATGTCTTCTTGACTTAAATGACAAAAGCGGGCATCAGAATACAGAGAAAGAAACAGGTAGTTAATATAAAGCCGGTACATTACTACATTTTTTTTTTTTTTTTTTTTTTTTTACCAAGGACTAACATCAAAGTGACAGCCACCACAGCCACGAAATTAAAAGGTACCTGCTCCTTGACCTTTCAGGTACAACATAAATCACATCCAATCCCTGATGATTATACAGTGGAAGTGAGAAATAGATTTAAGGGACTAGATCTGATAGACAGAGTGCCTGATGAACTACGGACAGGGGTTCGTGACACTGTACAGGAGACGGGAGCAAGACCATCCCCAAGAAAAAGGAATGCAAAAAAGCAAAATGGCTGTCCGAGGAGGCCTTACAAGATAGCTGTGACAAGAAGAGACGTGAAAAGCAAAGGAGTAAAGGAAAGATGCACCCATTTGTATGCAGAGTTCCAAAGAATAGCAAGGAGAGATAAGAAAGCCTTCCTTGGTGATCAGTGCCATGAAAGAGAGGAAAATAATAGAATGGGAAAGACAGAAAATTAAGAGCTAGCAAGGGAACATTTCATGCAACGATGGGCCCCAGCAAAGGCAGAAATGGTATGGACCTAACAGAAGCAGAAGACAGTAAGAAGAGGTGGCAAGAATACACAGAAGAACTGTACAAAAAGAGATCTGCCCGACCCAGATAATCACCATGGAGTGACCACTCACCTGGAGCCAGACATCCTGGAATGTGAAGTCAAGTGGGCCCTAGGGAGCCCCACTAAAAACAAAGCTAGTGGAGGTGATGGAATTCCAGCTGAGCTGTCTCAAATCCTCAAAGATGATGCCGTCAAAGTGCTCCACTCAATACGCCGGCAAATTTGGAAAACACAGCAGTGGTCACGGGCCTGGAAAAGTCAGTTTTCACTCCAATTCCAGAGGAAGGCAATGCCAAGCAACGCTCAAACTACCGCACTATTGTACTCATCTCACACGCTAGCAAAGTAATGCTCAAAATTCTCCAAGCCAGGCTTCAGCAATGCATGAACCGTGAAATTCCAGATGTTCAAGCTGGTTTTATAAAAGGCAGAGGAACCAGAGATCAAGTTGCCAACACCCACTGAATCATGCAAAAAGCAAGAGAGTTCCAGAAAAACATCTACTTCTGCTTTACTGACTATGCCAGAGCCTTTGCCTGTGTGGATCCCACTAAACTGTGGACAATTCTGAAAAAGATGGGAATACCAGACCACCTGACCTGCCTCTTGAGAAAGCTGTATGCAGGTCAGGAAGCAACGGTTAGAGCTGGATACGGAGCAACAGACTGGTTCCAAGTAGGAAAAGGAGCACATCTAGGCTGCCCATTGTCACCCTGCTTATTGAACTTATGTGCAGATTACATCATGAGAAACACTGGGCTGGATGAAGCACAAGCTGGAATCAAGATTGCCGGGAGAAAATTCTATAAACTCAAGATATGCACATGACACCGCCACTGATGCATGACCTCACGCTGCAGGCCGTGAGGTCGCAAAGAGTCGGACACGACTGAGCGACTGAACTGAACTGGAACTGCTCCCTGGAAGAAAAGCTATGACAACTCTAGACAGCATGTTAAAAGGCAGGGATATCACTTTGCTGACAAAGGTCAGTATAATCAAAGCTCTAGTTCTTCCAGTAGTTACATATGGATGTGAAAGTTGGGACCATAAAGAAGGCTGAACGTTGAAGAGCTGAAGTTTTTCAACTGTAGTGCTGGACAAGACTCTTGAGAGTCCCCCTGGACAGCAAGGAGATCAAACCAGTCAATCCTAAAGGAGATCTACCCTGAACATTCAGTGCAAGGACTGCTGCTGAAGCTCCAATACTTTGGCCACCTGATGCAAAGGGTCCCCCGAGGCAGGGAAAGCAGGAGGGCAAGAGAAGAGGACAACAGAAGATGAGACGGTTGGATGGTATCACAGGATTCAAGGGACACGAGTCTGAGCAAATGCAAGGATACTGTAAGGACAGGGAACCCTGGTGTACTGCCGTTCATGGGGTCCTGCAGGGTCACAGACATGGCTTAGTGGCTGAAAAACAACAACTCCTCCAAAGAGATCCTAGGCTAATCTGTCGTTATCCTGAAAGGTAAATGGGATTCAAACTATGGAGAGTCCCTTGGATCACAGGCTTAGTACTCCAGACTTAGTACTCCAGACTGCTACACAGGAGAAAATAACAAAGAAAAAGAAAAAGAAAATGATCATTTAAAACCTGGCCCTGAAAACAGACTGCTAACGTAAGGAAAAAATATGGACGTCAAGGACCAGATTATCTTTATCCACACATCATGGTTCAAATAATTAATAAAAATAGTTGTGTTTCTCCCTGAGCGCACGCGCGCATGTCTCTGTGTGTGTGTGTGTGTGTGTGTGTGTGTGTTTAGTGACTTGCACTATGCAGGAATAACTACATGGCTTGGTTATGAAGTGCTGGAAATTACTGAAACAAATGGCCAGCTCAACAACAGAGAACAGAATTGTCGATTCAGAGAAAAGTATACATTTGAACTGGGCAATACGTTAACTTCAATTCATTTCAGCATCCACACAGGGCTACTGGCTATCCCAAATCACAGGTTTGCCGAGTGGCTCAGCCATGAAGAATCCACCTGCAAACGCAAGAGACAAAGGAGACACGCACTAGGCCTCCGGGCCAGGATGATCCTGGGGAGAAGCAAATGACAACACACTCCAGTATTCTTGCCTGGAGAATCCCGTGCACACAGGAGCCAGGTGGGCTACAGTCCACGAGATTGCAGAAGAGTCAGACATGCCTAAGCGCAAGCAACAGGGCTAGAAAAAAGTACTTTTTCGGTGACCTTTTCGGTAAGGTTAAATTTCTTGAAATCGTGCTAATGGAGTTAGGTACGTAAAAGGCTTTGCTCTTAGAGGGTGATATAATTAGGGCTAAAAACCGTAACTGTACGGAACTAGACCTGCCTATAGGACAGTTTAAAACGTTAGGAGGAAAATGTGCATGTTCCGAAAGAAAGCACAGGAAAAAAACCACTAAAGATTAGTGAGTCTGAGCAAAAAACGTGCGGGAGTTGTGCTCACATTTCAACTCCTCCGTGGGGCTCAGCTCTCCATTAAAGGGAAAAAAGGAAGTGCTTCAGTCAATTATTTTACTCTTATTTTCGTCTGCACTTACTTAAGTAAGAGATAGTCAATTACTCAGTTACTTTATTAAATACACTCATGCGCTAGTGACACTGGAGTACTGAGGGGCTGAGGGCTTGGCATAGATTTCTCATAGTCTACTGAAAAATATTACAAGAGTAGGGGATTTTCAGTGTTGGCAGCCAGGCTTACTCTGCTCTCAACACTACGACTCACTGTCATTTATACCAAGTTTTTCCACAGAATAAAAACAGGACACCTTGTTTACAGACGCCACGTTAAGCCTGCAGGAAAAATAGTGTAAAGTGAGTTATTTAATACACAAATTCTGGAAAATGTAGGACACTGGAATTGGGGAAAAGCTGGAGATACGAGGGGCTTCTGTGGTGGCTCAGTGGTAGGGAATCCACCCGCCAATACAGCGGATGCCGGTTTGATTCCTGGTCCAGGATGAACCCACATGCCTCCAAAAGACTGAGCCCCTGTGCCACAGCTATTGAGCCTGTGCTCTACAGCCTGGAAGCCGCAACTGCTGTGCCCACATGCTGCAACTACTAAAGCCTGGTCTCCCCAGAGCCTCTGTTCCACAAGTCGGGAGAACACCCGATTGAGAAGCCCGTGCGTTGCAGCCACAGAGTAGCGGCCCCCTCCCCACAACTAAAGAAATCCCATGCACAGTAATGAAGGCCCAGCATATCCACCCCCCTCCAAAAGAAAACCCACATAAACAAATAAAATCATGTAAATTTTTAAAAAAAGGAGTTATGAGACAACTCCTCAGGATTATGACTAACATATGTTACAGATTAAACTCTGAAATTCACATTACTAGAAAAGGTATAAATAACTAAAGAATTCTTACCTTGCCCATCTTCTTTAAAGACTAAGTCTCCTTTTTCATATTTGTTCTCCTTCTTACCCCTGCGTCTGCTTTTGCCTCCTTTACCTAAGTGATTGAAAAGTGAATAAAAATCGAAGTCTAATTATCCGTATAATAGTTTACAAACTCAACTATCAAACAAGCTCACGTAAGCTTTTAAACGTTATAAAAACACAGGGAAACAAACAGGTTATCATTTAAATAGCAGTAAAATATCAGCAGACCTCAAAAGAGATTTACAATTTAACCTAACTTGCTTTCTGGTTAGCCCCTTACAAACTGCCAATGGCTGTCTTCTAAATCCCTTACCTGATAATAATATTATCAACCACATAACCCATTACCAGAGATAACCATTAGCTTTTTTATTATGCATGCTTTCCAATTAAACCTGGATTCTATACCTTCTCTTCCACAATATATTTTCAAATTAAAAATCCAAGACTAGTCCATGTATTTGTAAAGGAATGAAAACTGAAACGCCACCTGTAGGAATGTCTTCAGTTTGGCATGAGAGTTAGCAGCTAGTTTAAAAGCCCCACAGAGGGAATTCTGGGAAGATAGCGGAGGATTAGGACGAAGAGATTACTTTCTCCCTCACAAATTCCTCAAAAAAAAAAAAAAACATTTCAACGCCGAGCAAACTCCACAAAACAACTTCTGAATGCTGGCAGAGGACATCAAGCACCCAGAAAAGCAGATCATTGCCTTCAAAAACAGGTAGGGAAAAAATATAAAAGACGAAAAAAGAGACAAAGGAGGTGGGGAGGGAGCTCTGTCCCGGATAGGGAAGGCCGACCCGGGAAAGGAACTTTAAGAAGAGAGGTTTCCAAACACCAGCAAACACTCTCCCTGCCGAGTCTGTGGCGAGCCCTGGAAGCACAGAGGGCATCATAA
>SJYQ01064283.1:0-14147 GCA_006410935.1 Redunca redunca
TGCAAATTAGAAATATGTGTCTCTTATACAAATGATTATTTGGAAAAAAAAAAAAAAGTAAAATAGAGAAAAGATACTGCCTTGGATTTCCCTGGTGGTCCAGTGGTTAAGAATCCTCCTGTGAATGCAGGGAACATGGGTTCGAGCCCTGGTCCCAGAAGGTTCCATATGCCTCGGGGCAACTGAGCCCACAGTCCACAACTACCGAAGCCCGCCCTGAAGCCCGTGCTCTGCAACAGAGCAGCCACCGCGCAGGGAGAGGCCTGAGCTCCACGACTAGGGAAAGCCTGTGTTTGGCAACAGAGTCAGTGCAGCCAAATTAAACGAATAAATAGAAAGGGTACTCGCTTTACCCTGGTGCTTTACTGCCATCTGCTGGAGCAGTGTTGTTACAAACATAGAACACTATGGCCCTGGTGGCTCGAATGGTAAAGAATCTGCCTACCAGTGCAGAAGACCCAGCTTCGATCACTGGGTGGGGACGATCCCCTGGAGAAGGAAATGGCAACCCACTCCAGCATTCTTGCCTGGGAAATCCCATGAATAGAGGATCCTGGCAGAATACAGTCCACAGGATCCCAAAGTGTCGGACACGACTGAGTGAACACACACACACAAGACCCTTATGGTGCCCCCAGACCTGGAAGAGTTAACAGTCCCCAAAGGTGTTCAGTGGCCCAGTTGTGTTCGACTCTTCTCAAACCGCAGCTCGCCAGGCCTCCCTGTCCATCACCAACTCCCGGAGTTCACTCAGACTCACGTCCATCGAGTCGGTGATGCCATCCAGCCATCTCATCCTCTGTCGCCCTCTTCTCCTTCTGCCTTCAGTCTTTCTCAGCAACAGGGTCTTTTCCCAGTCACAAAAGTTATCTAATGAGAAATCTTGAAAGGACAGATGGTTAACAAAACTGCTTTGAGAATTGCAAAGCCCTGAGGGATTTAGGAGCCTTTATTATCCATGGTAAGATTGTGAACCATCTGTCCTAAATGGAGAAAAAAAACATTATCCAGGTGGGATGAATTCTTATTTAACTTAAATCTTTATGTATTCTGTGTCTGATAGTCATGAAAATTCAGTTTGTCTATTTTGTTTGCGGCAAAGGGTCAAAAGCTCGCCCCGACACGTTCTACTTGTAGCATTAGCGTGGAAGGTCTTATTACCACCCGTTCAAGGAGCTCTGCCCCTTCCTCGCTGTGTCCTCAGGCAGACAGCTTGCCTGACTTTGTGCCTCAGTTTCCTCATCTGTAAAATGGTGATTCTTGTTGTGAGGAGCCAGCGCGTTCCTGCCTGGAAACGGCCTGACATGCTCAGTACTACTGCAAAATGGTTAAAGGCACAGACCTGAGCCAGCTCTGTGTTTAATTCCAACTCTGCTCCTTGACGGCTGTGTGAACCGGGACACAGAACTTAATCTCTCTATCCTTCAATTTGCTTCTCTGTAAAATGGGCATCTGTCCACACAAATGAACTTCTCTATGTAACAGAAACAGACTCACAGGCCTAGAGCACAGATGTGTGCTTGCCAAGGAGGAGGAAGAGGCGGGGACGGGAGGATTGGGAGTTTGGGGTTAGCTGATGCAAACTGTTATATATAGAACGGATAACAAGGTCCTACTGTATAGCGCAGGGAACGATATTCAATTCTTGTGATAAATCATAATGAAAAAGAATATGAAAAGAAATGTGGATATATATGTCTACATATATATGTCTGAATCATTTTGCTGTACAGCAGAAATTAACACATTGTAAATCAATTATGTATTCTTCAATACATTTTTTAAAAGTGTGTCTATTCATAGTGTTGGCATAAGAATTAAATGTTAATACATGTAAAGTACTTAGAGCCAGCCATGTAGCAATTCCTTATGAGTTGCCTGACAAGGTCTTCACTTTATAGACGAGGAAACTGAAGTTTGCAAGGATCCGAGTGTTTCCCTTGAAGGCCTTCCACAATGCTGGTGGGAGAAACCCCAACAGGTCTGGGCAGACCGCTCTCCAGCACAGGGTCTCTGCAGGCCAGGCTGGGCGGTGGTCCTCCAGCATCCCTTCCCCGGCTGACTTCTTTCTCCCTATGTCTGCACCCTGCTTCCCTGTTTTTAAAGGGAATGCATTTTGTTTTTCTAAATATTGGTCCCATATGTTTTTTGTTGTTGTGGCACAAAACACGTAACATGCAATTTACCAATTAATTTACCACGCTGTAAAATGCATGACTCAAGTGCATTTATTACATCCACGACATTGTGCAACTCACGTGTCTAGTTCCATAACATTTCCATCACTCTTAAAAAACCCTTGCACCCATTAAGCAGTCACTTCCTCTTCTCCCTTCCCTCCAGCTGCCGGCAACCACTAATCTGATTTCTGTCTGTCTCTATGGATTTGCCTCTTCTGGACATTTCTGACCAATGGAATCGTACAATATGTGGCCTTTTGTGTTCAGCTTCTTCCATTAGCATCATGTTTTCAATGGTTCTGTTGTAGCATGGATCAGAACTTCATCCTCCCCGCCCCCCCCCTTTTTATTTATTTGGCTGTATCAGGTCTTAGTTCTGGAATGTGGTTCTTTCCTTGTGGCGCACAGGCTTCCTAGTTGGCACAGGCTTAGTTGCCCTGTGGCATGTGGGATCTATTTCCTGACCAGGAAAAGAAACCAAGTACCCTGCCCTGGAAGGTGGATTCTTAACCACTGGATCACCAGGTAAGTCCCAGAACTTCATTCCTTTTTAAGCCTGAGTTAATATTCTATTCTATGAATAGACCACATTTTTTTATTCATTCATCCGTTTGACGGGCCTTTGGGTCGTTTGTGTCTTTTGGCTACAGTGAATAACGCTGCTATGATCATTCGTGTACTAGTTTTTGTTTGAACCACCTGTTTTCGCTTCCCTTAGGTATACACCTAGAGGTAGAATTGCTGTGCGTCGGGACTGTGCCTAGGGATGGCAATTCTGCTTAACCTTTATTAAATGGTCTAGCACGGTGGCTATGTCATTTTCCAGTCCCACCACCAAAGGAGGGTTCCTACGTCCCTGTGGCTGCTGTTTTTGTTTTTTTCTTAAATATTTACTTATTTGGCTGTGCTGGGTCTCAGTTACAACACGTGGGATCTTCAGTTATGGCATGTAGAATGTAGTTCCCTGAACCAAGGGAGTGTAGAGTCTTAGCCACTGGACAGGGAAGTCCTTGATGCTGGTTTTTAAAATACTGGCTGAAAAGCATGAGGCCCCCTTGACACTGCCCCTTTAGTCATCCTGAGACGGACCTTCACCCCAGCCCTCCTGTCACCCTCCGGCTTCAGCCGCTTCCATCGTGTTCATTTCCCAGCTCCTCAAGCTGGCTCCCTCCTTCTTTGGGCCCCTAGCCCCACGGTCATGTTAACTCTGGATGTAAGCAGATCTGGGGACCAGATCCTGACTCCTTGCTCACTGGGTGCTCCGGGCCAGTGGTCTGTTCCCTCACCTTCACCATGCAAACACAAAGAGGAAACCAGAGGAAATTTCCCTGGGTGCAAGGAAAAGCATTCTAACTCTGACTCAAAAGCCAGAAGCAATAGAAGAAAAACCAACGCATTTGATTTCTTAAAAACAGGGAATCCCCTGGTGAGTGGTTAGGGTCAGGGGCCTGGGTTCAATCCCTGGTCGGGGAACTACTGCAAGCCTCGCAGCCAAAAATTATAAAACTGAGAGAAAATTATTTCCAATATATATCACAAATACAGGGCTTCTCTGGTGGCTCAGTGGTAAAGAATCTGCCTGCAATGCAGGAGATGCAGGAGACTCGGGTTCGATCCCTGGGTTGGGAAGATCCCCTGGAGGAGGAAATGGCAAGCCACTTATTCTTGCTGGGGAAATCCCATGGATAGAGCAGCCTCGTGGGCTACAGTCTGTGGAGTCACAAAGAGTTGCACACACCTGAGCCCTCACCACCATCATCACAAGGACAGGGTCACTCATCCCACACTCTAGCAAAGTAATGCTCAAAATTCTCCAAGCCAGGCTTCAGCAGTACGTGAACTGCGAACTTGATGTTCAAGTTGTTCAAGCTGGATTTAGAAAAGGAAGAGGAATCAGAGATAAAATTGCCAACATCCATTGGATCATAGAAAAAGCAAGAGAGTTCCAGAAAAACATCTGCTTTATTGACTACACCAAAGCCTTTGACTTTGTGGATCACAACACATTGTGGAAAACTCTTAGATGGTAATTCCAGATCACCTTACCTGCCTGCTGAGAAACCTGTATGCAGGTCAAGAAGCAACAGTTAGAATTGGACATGGAACAACAGACTGGTTCCAAATTGGGAAAGGTGTACGTCAAGGCTGTATACTGTCACCCTGCTTATTTAACTTATATGCAGAGTATATCATGAGAAACACTGGGCTGGATGAAGCACAAGCTGGAATCAAGATTGCTGGGAGAAATATCAATAACCTCAGATATGCAGATGATATTACCCTTATGGCAGAAAATAAAGAGGAACAAAAGAGCTTCTTGATGAAAGTGAAAGAGGAGAGTGAAAAAGCTGGCTTAAAATTCAACATTCAAAGATCTAAGATCCTGGCATTCAGTCCCATCACTTCATGACAAATAGGTGGAGAAACAATGGAAACAGTGACAGACTATTTTCTTGGACTCCAAAATAAAAGATGCTTGCTCCTTGGAAGAAAAGCTATGACAAACCTAGACAGCATATTGAAAAGCAGGGACATTGCTTTGCCAACAAAGTTCTGTCTAGTCAAAGCTATGGTTTTTCCAGTAATGTACAGATGTGAGAGTTGGACCATAAAAAAAAAGTTGAACGCAGAATTGATGCTTTTGAACTGTGGTGTTGGAGAAGACTCCTGAGAGTCCCTTGGACAGCAAGGGGATCAAACCAGTCCATCCTAAAGGAAATCAGTCCTGAATATTCATTGGAAGGACTGATGCTGAAGCTGAAGCTCCAGTACTTTGGTCACCAGATGCAAAGACTGACTCATTGGAAAAGACCCTGATGCTGGGAAAGACTGCAGGCGGGAGGAGAAGGGGACGACAGAGGATGAGATGGTTGGATGGCATCACTGACTTGGTGGACATGAGTTTGAGCAAACTCTGGGAGTTGGTGATGGACAGGGAAGCCTGGTGTGCTGCAGTCCATGGGGTTGTAAAGAGTCGGTCACAACTGAGCGACTGAACTGAACTGTGTCCTGTTTCGGCTAGAGATCCACGACCAGAATCTGATCAGGAAGAAACATCAGACAGATCCCTAAGAAACATTCTTTAAACCAAGAAGATGGGGAGAAGGATGGTCTTCTTCACAAATGCCAATATCACAAAAGACAGAGAGGCTAAGGAAATGTTCCTGATTAAAGACCCAGGAGACCGAACTAAAGGTAACCCAGGGCATTCAAAAACTTTATTTATTTGGCTCTGTTGGGTCTTCATTGTGGCACCTGGAATCCTTGCTGAGGCAGGCAGGCTTCTCTCTAGTTGGGCACAGTTGCCCCGAGGCACGTGGGATCTTAGTGCCCAGACCAGCGATCGAATCCACACACCTTGTATTGGAAGGCGGATTCTTAACCACGGGACCATCGGGGAAGTCCCTAACCCAGGGCATTATCGATCGGGCCAACAGATACAACTGGAATAAAAGTCAGTAGGTTTAAATACAAATAGTGTAGCAATGTTAAATTTACCAGTGGGTAACTGTAGGGTCCTTATGTGAGAGCAGCCTGAATCTTAGGAAAAACACACGGAAATATGTAAAGTATCGTGAAGTATGCTATGCAACTTACTCTCAAAGGACTCAGGAAAAAAGTGTGTGTGCACGCACAGACACAAAATGCACACACCCCAATGCAGTGCGAGCAAATGGAACAAAATGTTTTGTAATACGTGAATCCAGCTGACTCATACACAGGGAGTTCTTTGGACCTGGAGTTCTTTGGACCTTTTGGGCAACTTTCTCTATTTAAAGTTGTTTCTAAATACTATCTCTATTTAAAGTTGTCTCCAAAAACTAAGTTAAAAAAGAGAAACCATCAGTATCTTAAGAGGATACTGCCAGCAGGATGCAATCCAGAATTGATTCATCCTTAAAAGAAAAGGCCAAATCCAACGGTTGACAAGTTAAATGCTAGCTACGGGCCTCTTCCTATAGGAATAATGGCATCACTGGGCTTCAAGTTAATGTTAAGCATCTTGGGACCAACCCATAAATTTAATCAGATATTTAAGGAGAAAGAGAAATTTAAGGGGACTTCCCTGGAGGTCCGGTGGTTAAAACTTCACCTTCCGAAGCAGGGGGTGTGGGTCTGATTTCCAGTTGGGGAGCTAAGACCCCACATGGCTCAAGGCCAGAAAAGCAAAACATAAAACAGAAACAACATGGGAACAAATTCAATAAGGACTTTAAAAATGGTCAGCATAAAGAAAGAAATTTAAGTGAGATTTAGAAACTTCCCCTAGGGCTCCCCTAGTGGCCCAGTGGTAGAGTCGGCCTGCCAAGGTAGGCTCCAGTACTCTTTGCCTGGAAAATTCTATGGACAGAGGAGCCTGGTGGGCTGCAGTCCATGGGGTCGCTAAGAGTCAGGATACGACTGAGCGACTTCGCTTTGAGTTTTCCCTTTCATGCACTGGAGAAGGAAATGGCAACCCACTCCAGTGTTCTCGCCTGCAGAATCCCAGGGACGGGGGAGCCTGGTGGGCTGCCGTCTATGGGGTCACAGAGTCGGACACGACTGAAGTGACTTAGCAGCAGCAGCAGCAGCCAATGTAGGAGACAGTGGTTCGATCCCTGATCTGGAAAATCCCACATGCCTCAGAGCAACTAAGCCCAGGTGCCACAACTATTGAGCCTGGCGGCCGCACCTACAAAAACCTGGGCGCCCGAGAAGCAGGAAGAGAAGCCGCCACAATGAGAAGCTCAGGCACCGCAACTAGCGAGGAGCCCCAGTTACAGAGTAGGCCTGGATTGCCATAACTAGAGAAGGACTGCGTGCAGTAACGAAGACCCAGCACAGCCAAAAAATAAGCAACAAAAATAAAAAGCTTCTTCGGAAAGTGCCGTCAGCACGGGTCTTGGTGAGGCCCTGTGCAGCAGGCAGTGCCCTGGGGAGGTTTGTCATCTATCGCCCGAGCCCTTACATCTGGGTTGGCCTAAGCGACTTGCTCCACAGACACCATGTGGGGGAAGGGACGCATGGGGACTTCTGAGACCAGGTCATGAGGCTCAGGGAGCTCCTTGGCGGGCCCTGGCCGCTGCATCGTGAGCAGCCTGAGCCACAGGGCAGCTGGATGTGGGCGCTCCGGTGAGTTCCCAGCTACCAGGCACTGGAATGAGCCCACCTGGACCACCAGCCAAGCCAGTCTTCCGGTGAGTCCAGCCCGAGGCCACTGACCACAGCTGCCAGAAGAGCTCAAGGGAGAACTGTGTGGCCCAGTCTTGTCAACCCATGGAAAAGAGAAAGATGGATATATCCCTGTGTTTAGAGCCAGTGAGCTTCAGGGTGTGCAGTGCAACAAAGATTGATCTCGCTCAAAGAAAGGTCTGGTCAAGGGGGGCCTCTAAGTCCAAGGAACATCCTCCCTGATGAGGGTCTTTATTCCCCCCTCTGGGTGGCCTATACTTTCCCAAGATCTATGTTGGGGACCCTGGGCCCCACGGCATCAGTTAATCTCTCTGGAGATTAAGGTCAGCCACGTGACCAACTGCAGTCAAGAGAACCAAGAGACCCTGAGAACCAAGGCCCGGGCGGCCTTCCCTGTCGTCACCTTGTTGCTGGGAGAAGTCAGCGCTGTCCGACTACCCTGGCAGAGACACCTGAAGCCCACACCCGCTCTCTCTCTGCCCATGTGTCTCTTCTCTTTGCTGATTTTTTTTTCTTGCTGTGATAAACTGTAAACATGCATAGAACAGCTCTTTTGAGTTCTGCCTGAGTTCTTCTAGCAAATGGTTCGACACGAAGGTGGGACTGGGGACGCCTGAACTGGAGTGGCAAGAGGGCCCCCTGTGGCGTCTCACTGGCCGGAATTCCACCTGCAGATCCAGAGGGCCCTCGGGACTGAGGAGCAAACGCAATCGGCACACGGGGACTTTGTGCTTATTTTCCTCAAGACAGCGTGTGCCCCCAGGGAGGGGCTCACGCCCACTGGTTCACAGCCACCCGCTGGCTTTGGAGAAGCAGATGGACCCGCAGGGCTATTCTGAATGCCCCATGGAATCAGGACTGAAGTCGCCTCATTTAGAGCTCAGACTTAAAAACTGAAATATAGATGGGATTCACTATTAACTGCCAACGGAGAATAAAAGGGAAAGGGGCAGAACACACCTCCAGTCTCCTTTGGCGTGGGGAGATATCTGCTTCGTTGTGTGAGGTGAGAACCGAGACTGGCCTTCCCTTAGAGGGGTCAGGCGAGGGCAAGGCTGACCTGAGCAGCCTCAGTGAACACTCGCTGATGATGGGTGAGGGGTCGGGGCTCCTGCCTGCAGATGGGGTTCTCTGTCCCAGGCGGCAGAACTTGCCCCCAGGAGCCTGCTAGGACAGCAGACACAGGGGCTGCTTGGCCAGGTGGCCCAGGACGGGCCTGTCCAGCTCCAGGGAGATGAGAGGTGAGGGGGTAGGACTTCATGGCCCCCGCATCCCTCCAGGTCCCCTAATGAAGTGGTCACCCCAATGCCAGCAGCTCCTGAGGCCCCACCATTCGAGACAAGCTGACTTACAATAATGACTTTATTTTAACATATTTAATTACAGACATAAAATAGCTGGGGAAGGGGGTGCGCCCCAGCCGAGCCCCACCCTGGGGCTGCCAGGAGGGGGGTGCAGGTGAGGCCTCCCTGACGACCCTCCTTCCAGGGGTCTTCCTACGGTGGGGCCCTATTGCTTTAGCAGGGGAGGGGCCATGCAAGTAAGGAGGGCGGGGAAGCCTCTGGGCCCCGCCCCCCCACAGCTGTGCTGGCCTTCCTCCAGAATGCCCGGTCAGCGCCCCACCCTCAGCCTCTCCACCTCCTTCTTCTTTGTCAGGGGAGCAGACCATCTGGCCAGCCCCCCACCCCCTCTGCAAACCTAAAGGGGAATAAATACAAACTTTACAAAGTAAAAGGGGGTCCAACGTAGCCCTGGGCTGGGCCTGGGGTCGATGGGGAGCAGGGCCCTGCCACATGGGCCTCACATCATCCCTAACTGCAGCAGCGTGCTGGCGTAGGCCATGGGCTTGACGTCGGGGTGAGGCTGCGAAACCAGAGGCACAGGGTCAGACACAGAGACGGGCCGGCAGCGGGGCTGGGGCTCGGCGCCCCCGAGGCAGAAACCAGCCCCCTCACCCCAGGAACGGCTCTCCCCTCTGGCTCAGGCTGGGGGGCGGACTCACCACTGCTGTGAACTGGTGGAACTGGGGCCGCAGATCGGAGCCCCGGAGGTGGATGTAGGCGGCTTTGTTCCCCATCTGGTCGCTGCGGGGACAAGGGCAGAGGGGCCGGGTGGTCAGTCAGAGGCTGGGAGGGGCTGGGGGATAAAGGCGCAGGGAGAAGGGTCTCACACAGAGAGACAGGGACATAGCTGTCAGGAGAGAGGAATCGAGGCGGAGAGGGGCCCTGGGAGCCCAGACAGAGGAGCAGGGATGAAGGGGAGAGAGCCTCTCGGGGGCCGGGGGCCGGGCGCCGGGAGGAGCAGGCCCGGAGAGCAGTGCCAGCAGGGGCAGGTGGAGGCAGGGCTCAGGCCAAAACACGGTCCCCGAGCCAACCACGCCCTGGCTCTAACTACCAGGCAACACGGGCACAGAGGATCGTGGGGACTGGCTGGCTGGGATGGCCTCAGTCTCTGGTCTCGCCCAGAGCACGGGAGACTCTGGCTTCTTCAACCAAACACTAGCAAAGTGGAGGGCAAGACAGATGGGGAACTCGAAGACCAGGAAACTGAAAACCAGGTCTGCGTCTGGGTCCTTCTTGGAAGCAATCAACTAGAAAGAGACACTGAGGAGGGCTATGTGGGGAAAGGGAACTCTGGCGGGGTTCAGGCAACCTAAAGGACTGACAGTGGTTATCACGATTGTGTACAGAAGAATTCCTTTCTTCAGCAATGCCCTGAGCCATCACCGGGTAGAAGACAGGANCTGGGGTTAGCTTCCTAAGAGCCCACGGTGGGGGCGGGGGTGGGGTGACAGTCAGTAATTGTTGAACCTGGGTGACGGGTATGTGGGCGTTCATTACAGTATCTGATGTATCTCTGGAATTTTCTATCATGAAAAGTTAAAAAAGAAAAGAAAACCAGTGGGCTGGGAAGAGCGGCCCAGCAGGCGGGGGTGGGGACACACCAGTAGTTGGGGGCAGAGAAGACGGTGACGCAGCGGCCGCCGTGCGCCACCTCATAGCCCTCGGCCTTGACCTCGTGGCTGCGGATGATGTAGTCCAGCTTGTTCTCCTCCAGGAAGGCCTTGGTGACGTCGGGCCCGAACTGGCAGCTCACGCCCCGCTTGCTGACCGAGCGCCCGTTCTGGGGAGACACGCAGCTCAGGGCATCTACTCCCTGCCGCCCTGCCCACAGCCTGCGCCTGCCAACCACAGCCCCGGGCAGACTGACCTGCGGCTGCGGGTCCGACCAGAGCAAGTCACACATGGGACCTGGACGGGAGAGAGACGAGCGTTGGGGGCTGGGCGAGGATGCCACTCTCCATGGAGGGCACAGGGCACGTGAGGCGGGGTTCTGGGCCACCATGGGCCTCCCCACCGACCTCCCTGCCAAACCCCGTTCAATCTGTATGACCCCCAAAGCTGGAAGGAGTATTTTTTTTAAATTTTTTTTTTCCGGCTGCATCTCACAGCATGCTGGATTGTAATTCCCGACCAGGAATGGAACCCAGCCCTCTGCAGTGGAAGCATGGAGTCCGAACCACTAGACTGCCCGGGAGGTCCCTGGAGGGAGTTAAATAAATGACCGCTGCAGACATTCCTTCCCCCTGGCCAGCGCTGCCCCACGAGGGAGGTGCATGGACCCAACATGCAGGAGAGGAAGGTGGGGCTGTTCCCAGCCACCTGGTCACCTGAATCTGGAGGCTGCCGACTCCGCTCAATCTTCCTGATGTCGTCCAGGGTGACGCCGTCTTCGCTGAACAAGCCCCCATGCATGATCTGGGGTTCAGGAGGGGACAGCAGCGTAAGGGGAGGGGCCAGCCATACCCCACCTTCTGCCTCGCAGCCTTGTGAGGCGGCCGGGTTGGGGAGCCTGCCTCACCAGCACTTTGCCGTTGATGCACTGGGCCAGCGGGAGCCACTCGAACACCTCGCTGAAGAGCTCGTACATCTGGGCTGTGTACTTGGCCTTCACCTCCCCCTCGAAGCCATAGATCTGGTTCATGTTGTCCGTCTCATGGTTGCCTGGCCAACAGCAGCATGAAATGAAACCTCAGCACCCCGCTGCTGGGCAGGGCGCCCTCCAGCTCAGACCCCAGCCAAGGCCGAGGAGGACCGCCCAGCAGCCCCAGCCAGTGGCATCCATGCAGCAGCTTGTGGGTCCTTCCCAGAAACCCCACAAGGTGGAGACGCTGTTCTCAGTCCTGTCTAGAGGGGCAGACAGGCTGAGAAGATTCACGGGTGTGTGGTCACAAGGCCCAGGCTGGCCCTGATCACCACGGGTTCAGCCCTGGTCCTGACCCTAAGTGACCAGAGGCATGTCCCTTGTCCCCATGAGACTCAGATTCCTTCTTGAAGGACCAGCCACACTTATGCTAGAAGCATCAAGCAAGGGGCGGGGAAGGGGTCTTGGAGCAGAAGAAAGGCGCCCCTGCAGTGCCTGCCGTGGGTCAGTCCCATGCCTGGGCGTCTACCTTCCCACCAGAAACCATCCTCCTCCCTGTGGGGCCGGGGGAGGCCAGGGAGCGGCCAGGCCCTCCACAGCTGCTGAGTCTGGACTGTTCGAGTCCAGCTCTTCGCCGCCTCCTCCAAGGAAGCCTGCAGTGGGCGCTCATGGGATCTGTGCCACGTGCTAGGAGCACTGCGAGAACTCCTTGAACCTGGGCGTGAACCTAGGGGGCATCAGCACAGCTGTCCCCTGACCAGGGATTGCGCCTGGGCTCTGCATGGCGAGTGCGGAGTCTCCACCTCTGGAGCACCTCGTGCGCCGCAGAGCCCCCAGCCCAGCCCCCGACCCCACTCCATCCCGCTCTCCTCCGCCCCTGGCTGCATCTCCTCTGCACTGACCCCTCTTGGCAGGCAGGGTCTCCCTCCTGGTCCTCACTCCCTGGGAGCTGACCCAGCCCAATGCCACATGTACACTGAGGAACCCCCACTTTACCGCCCCCGGAAGCCACCTAGACATCTCACCTCCGTCTCACAGCCATATCCAGATCCAAGCTCCCCAGCTTCCAGCCTATACTCTGCTCTTCCCGACACCCCCCAAGTTTCTCAGTGGCAGCTGCAGCTCTCAAGATGCTCCAGCCAAAACCCAGGAGTGGCCCCCTCTAATCCCTTCTTTCTCTCACACCTGCATCCAGCCCACCAACAGACACTCAGTCTCTACTTCAGAAGCGAGCCCCCATCCAACCACTGTTCCCACCTGGGTCCAGCTACCACCAGTCTCTCTGCTCCCTCTCTTAGCCCTTGGTCTGTTCCCCACACGGAGGCCCACAAGGTTCTATTAATACCAGAGACGGCCCCTGACTCTCCTCTGCTCAGAGGCCTCCCATGACCAAAGTCCTCACAGGGGCCCACAGAGCTCCACTAACACCATGCTGGTGCCCAGTGCCCAGCCTGCCCAACCGGACAGGGCGGCCCCATGCATGGCCTCAGTGAAGGCATGAAACAAACATGCCTGCAGTCGCTATCCCGCACACGCCCTGCCCAGGGCCCTGCGCTGACCCCAGACCCCACGCTGACCCCCCAGCTCACCTCGAAGTAAGTGAAAGTGATCTGGGTACAGGAGCTTAAAGCCAAAAAGGGTGAGGATCACTTCTACAGAGAAGGAGCCGCGGTCCACAAAGTCGCCATTAAATATCTGCCCTGCTAAGGAAAACAAGGGGGAGTGCTCCCTCCCCAGCCCCTCCAACCCCGCTCCTGTTGGCACCACCCTGGGGCCAAGAACGCCAGCAGGGCTCAGGGCACCTGGGCTCTCCTCACTTTTTGGGTCTGGCCCAGTAGTTTGGCCTCTCTGAGCCTCAGGAGGTGCCAAGGTCCCCAGTCTCACCTGCTTCTTAGGGAAACTGATGGCAGAGGGAGAGACCCTAGGCGGCTAGCCGGCTTCAGCTCTCCCCCCAGTACAGGCCCAAAGCCACAGGGCAGTCGGGACGCGGGTCTGGTAGCCCCGCCCAGTGACCATTCATGGAACAATTATCCTAACATGAGCAAATACTTATACAGTGAGGGCCGGGGCCCCTGAGCCTGCCACAGGTATGAACACGCTACCCGCTCAGTAGCCTAATGAGGCAGATCCATTTTACAAACGACAACCTGAGGAACTGAGAGCTGAAGAGACCTGCCCGAGTCACACAGCAAGAAAAGGGCACGGCTAAGAGGGAAGCCAGGCGTGGGCAGGGCTGCCCACCCTCACGTACGCGCCCTGCAGCAGCACACACATCCAGCCCCGTTCCAAGATGAGGAGAAGCCGGGGCTCGGATGCACTGGCCTGGTGCCCAGGTCACAGCAGGCGCACACCAGCCCAGGCCTGTCCGGCCCCAGAGCCAAGAGAGCAAGGCCGGCGGCTGCTCCGCCCCAGCTTGGGGCCGGGGCACTCATCAGGCCTCTCCCTTCTCAGGTTCGGGCAGGGAGTCCTCTCCCTCCCGTACTCCACACCCGGAGGAGAGGCCGGGGAGGGGGGCTGGCCCTTCTGAGGAAGGATACGTAGGGGTTGGTCTCCGAGGGTAAACCGTTGAGCTCAAATATGTTGAGGAGGTCATAGAACTGGCCATGGGTGTCCCCACACACCGTAATCTTCTCTGTCTGGAAGAAAAGAGGCCGCCGGAGAGGGAGGGGCCCAGAGAGAGATGTGGGGAGGGGGCAGAGGGGAGAGGAGGGGTGAGAGGTCACAGTGGACCAAGAAGAACCATGCAACAGACACAGGCGGGGAGCACGACATACAGAGGGGAGGAGAGGGACAGGAGAGACACAGGGTGGGAGGAAGGGAGACCGAGCCAGGGGGTGGGGAGGAGGTTGAGGGGGGTTTGTGAGTTTCTGA
>SJYQ01064375.1:3739-65303 GCA_006410935.1 Redunca redunca
CGGCGGTGGGGGGTGGGGGGGGGTCCTTCCTCTCTACCCCCAACTCTGTGTTTTCCTCCCACCTTGACTCAGCTGGAAAGACCCCAGTCCACTGTGATAGGAGATGAGACATTTCTCTGTCCCTTCTATTCAGGATGCCCCTCGAACAGTGGGAAAAACCAAGTTCACTGTCGGTCTGACCACTTGCGGGGAGAGGATGTGTGTGCTTGGACCTCCTGCCCTCCCCCACCACTGCGTCCCTTGGGCTCATTGATTATCCCTCTCAGAGGTGGATGCAGAGCTTCTGTCTCTGACTCCCCAGCCAGGTACTCGCAGCACTGCAGCCTCAGCCAACCGATTGGAGATGTGCACCATGCTGGCCACGGGGTGCGCTGGGCTCAGTTCTGCCATTGGGTGCTGCCTGGAGTCCTCTGAGATTGCACAGCCGTCCCCCAGAGAGCTGGTGAGTGGCAGGGGCAGGGGCAGTCCAGCCTCACCCAGATCCTCTCACTAGCACCGGTGGGGAGGGAACCCTGGAGGTAGGCCATTTAGACCTGCAGCTCATTTTCTCTTTGGGATGAAGAGCAGGGCTTGGGTTTCACAAGGAAAGGCCCTCCAGGCAGTCAGCTGAATCCCTGTTGTGCAGCAGGAAGCCCCTGTCCCCCTGATGGTGGCCAGCACAGGGGACAGAGCTCTCTTGTCCCACCTTTCTTTATGTTTAAGACCCTCTCCCCCTGAAGGACAAGCTCCTGACACCAGAATGGGGGAGAGAGGCTCTCATCATGAAAAAGAGAGCAGGGGTGGGGGGATGTTGGGGACACAGCTCTGCCCCCCAGAACACCCCCACTCAGATCTCACACTGTGTGGGGCCCCCAGACCCCAAGCCTCCTCCAAGGGGCTGCTTCATGTTGGGCTGCCTGGTGGGGAGATGCCTGTTGACTTGATCGTGGCCTGGCTTCCCAGAGGGAGCAGCCCCTCCTCCATCACTCTGGGAACATCTACTGAGGCAGGAGAGAGAGGAGAGCAAATACACCCCTAGGTGCACTTCATCCCAGGGGAGGTGGGAATGGGCCCAGCCCTTCTGCCTCCCCCCAGAGGTATGGGGCACACTGTCTGAGGCTGTGCTTGAAATGTTCTCTGGCTAGATGTCTGGGTCACCCAGGTGGCTCCCAGGACCTTGTGGCCATCACTGCCTACCTGGTGGAGACCTGAGTGCTTTGTCTTCACTGGCCCTATGGAGCATCTGCTTTTCAGAGCAGCAAGAGGCTGCCGGGGCTGGTCTGGGACATTGACCATGAGGTTGCAGGCCCTTCCACATGTGGAGCTTGGTGCCACCTTCCTGGACTGGCCAGGGTGGAGCGTGCAGGCAGTGGGAGGAAAGGGCTTCCCTGGCATCTCACCAGGTATGTGAACGGACAGCAGACCTCGGGCTGCTGGCTGATAGATAGAGTGGGCCCGTGTGTGTGTCTGTGTGTGTATGCACACGTGTGTTTGTGTCTGTACACACACACACACCTTCAGAGGCACATCCCCCACCCAGACCTTCATTATAGCACCTCCCCAGGGCTGGCCTGGAGCACTCCATCCTGCTGGGGTTCTGGTCTCTCCCGAGACTGTCTGGATAAGCTTCCTATAATGGGAGGAACTCTGATACACTTTCACAAAGGGGGATTTTAAATTAGATCTAAAAAAAAGAAAGAACTGCATGCTGACCCAGAATTCACTTTGCCTTGTGCAGTCTATGCACCTCCTCCTGGGATTTCCGGAGATGAGATTCTGAGGCCACAGGTTCAGAAAGCACTGTCTCTCCTGCACTCTGGTCCCCCTGTCTCTCTATCTCTGTCTGTCTCTGTCTTTGGCAAGTATTTCAACACTCCAGCCACCGGCCTTTCATCTGCTGCTATGAGTCATAACACAGCCAGATCTGTTTTTGAGTTTGTATTTCTCTTTTAGCTGGTTAAACTTTCTTCTTAAATAAGCTTATTTTGAAATGAAACTCGCTGTTCCTGCAATCAAGGGAAAGCCAACATTACTTGTCATAATTTAGAGATCACTAGAAAATTAAGTAGATAAATTTTAGATTCAAGAACTATATGAAGTGTGACCAGAACACACAGACTTTGAAAAATCCCTGTCTTGAGGATCTCGTAGGGATTGTTTTCTGGGAACTAGGGGACTGCTGCCTGCCCCTCCCCCTCCAATCATCCCCGTTCCCCTGGTCACAGGTGGAATACCTGGTCCAAGGTTATTCATGTTCCAAAGGCAAGTTAAAGAGTCCTTCCTCATCCCTGCTCAGGTGAATAAAAGGGGTGAGAAAGCCTGAGGTGGAGGGGGGGTGGGTAGTACGTTGTATTCCCCAGTTGGATTTAGGCAAGAGAGGGAGATTTTACTGGGGATGAGGGTGCCCAGGGGCTGGGCTGATATTCGAATGTCAAATATTTAGACCAGAAAACTTTAGGGAGCATTCTTCTCCAGGAATCATCTGAGAGTCTGGAAAAAAAATAGCAGGAGGTGGCCTTAAGACTGTTGACTTTGGAGTCAAGTAGACCTGCCCCAGCTCTTTGCGTTTTGGAGCATCAAGGAGGGTCATTTAGAAGATGTGAATGACAGAGGTGTTAGAAATGAAAAGTGTCAATTCCTCTCCACTGTTGGTTAACCACTGTAGTGTAATAGTGTGGGGTGACCCGTGCAGGCTGGAGAAGCAGCCATGGCATTGGACCCCAAGGCTGGTGACATTGCCAGCAGATGATGTTGCTCCCCCAGGGAGAGTGGCAGGAACAAGTGTTGGGGCTGCCATAGGTACAGGAGCATCAGGGAATGGGACTCTGGTGACAGGTGGACAACCTGAGGCTGGCAGTGAAGATGGGCAAGAGAGGGAATGTTCCGGAGGCAGCCATGTGGATGGAGCCAACAGGCAGCCAAGGTCCAGAACCTGGGCCTCAGGTCAGAGGGGTGGGATGGAGGTGCCGCTGTGGGCTCATGGGCATGGAGGTGAGAACTTAAGTTCAGAGCGTTGTTCAGCAGGGGGGATTCCAAAGTAGCAGTGCTTGGAGGAAGCAGAGGCAGCCTGGGGTGAAGGTGGAGGGTGTGATAGAGGTGGAGGTTGTAGAGGTGCTAGAGGTGGTGGAGGTGGAAGTGATGAAGATGAAAGTGGTGGAGGTGATGAAGGTGAAGGTCATGGGGGTGGTGGAGGTGATGGACACGAAGGTTGTGGAGGTGATGAAGGTGAAGGTCATGGGGGTGAGAGGTGATGGACATGAAGGTTGTGGAGGTGATGAAGGTGAAGGTCGTGGAGGTGAGAGGTGATGGACATGAAGGTTGTGGAGGTAGTGGAGATGGAGGTGGTGAAAGTGATGGAAGTGAAGATGGTGAAGGTCATGGGATTGGTGGAGATGATGAAGGTGGAGATGATAGAGATGGTGTGTGAGTGTATATACATGTTCACACATGCATATACATGTGCTCTATGTCTGTGCATGCATGCCTGCCTCTGTACATGCATCACAAACCAGGGATCACCCTAGACAGGAACTCCAGACCTGATAGAGACTGTCAGGTCCAGTGATGGCCTGCAATCCCAACCTGGGCCTGTGTGGGCTGCACTCTCCCACCATGAAACCCCTTGGAGGAGGTGCTGAGGTTGCAGGAAAAAGGATCACATGATCATGCTGAGTGGGCTTGACCTGCCTGCACATGTTTGGCACCACCATGTCCCAGGACAAAGGATTCCCCAAGGAATAAGACTGACCCAGTGGCTGCCCTCTGGGCTCACCGTCTAGTTGGGAGACAGCCAGATGATGTCTCCACAGGTTAAGGTACAGGCTCCTCAGGAAATGCACATATTGACATGATGGATGGGCCCCTGGAGAGGTGACATCTGAGTGGGGACACACAGTAAGAGTGTCCTGGGCAGAGGGGTGGCACCTGCCAAAGCACAGTGGCAGAAAAGAGGGGAGGAGGACCCCACCCCAACATGGGTGTTCCATGCACTCCTTGGACTGGACGCAGCCACCACCAGTCTCCAGAACACCCCCAACCTGCTGCACCCCACCACTTCCCCCCATCTCAGGAGCTGGCAGTTCTCCTGCAGAAACCTGAAGGTCACCCTGCACCCCCACCTTCCTCTAAGGCCCCACATCCACCCAAGAGCTGGCCCTTTGATCTCCACCTCCCAACTCTACCAATCACCTGGCCACCGCAGCCTGGGCCTCCGCAGCTCCCACCTAGATCATCGCTGGTCTCCTAATGAGACTTCCCGCCCGACTCTGCCCTTTGTCCCCCTACCCTGTCTACTCTTACTCTGGAACGCACGCTGTCTCACCCTTGTAGGGAGGAGGTGTTTGGCTGTTCCTCTCTGCTGGGGGGCAGCTCAGGGCTGTGGTTCAGAGGAGGGACTCCCAGGGCTGTTGGGGGTCCATGGCCAGACTGACTTAACCACCCTGAGCCTCAGTTTCCCAGACATCACCAGTGATGGGTAATAAGCAGTAGGAGCCTCACAGAGTGTGAGGTGAAGGCTAAGTGAGTGAGTGCACGTGGAAGCCTTTATCCTGGCTCCTCGAACCTCTGCACTCGGTCCCCAGCAGCTTGGACTGGTCCTCGCCCAGGGATGAAGTCAAGGATGCTGCTCAGGTGCACATCTAGTACCTTCTCCATCCACACCCCTCAGAGGACACTCAGGTGTCCTGGACCCCAGGCTATTCAAACCCCAGTGTCAATGCAGGATACTGAAGGCCCAGCCCTTCCCCAGGACTGGATGGGTCACTGTGTCGAGGACAGTGGCACAAGGCTGCAGGCCGGAGCTCGAGGGCAGGCAGCCCCAGCTCTGACAGCACCTTCCAGGTGCCATGTTGAGGCATCATGAGCAGGATTTTAAAATTCTACACTTATTTCATCTCAGTGCAGGAGCGGGAAAGAGAACATACAGTCTGTGTGAGCAACCCAAATCAAAAATAAATGAAGCAAGAAGAGGAACCAAAAATAGTCAGCATCAGAGGCAGCAGCCTGCAACAGTGGCCAGCTGTCCCCGGCGAGCTGTTGGGAGGGTGGCTTTACATGTATTACTAGGAACAGATTAATCAGGCCTGCAGTCCAATAATAAATCAGAATTACTAGCAAAGTAAAAGAGGTTAATGAGGACTCAGGGGGCACAGTGCCTCTATGCCTTCTCCCCTCCTCCCCAGCACCCTACTAGGCAGTGGGGGCACAGGCTTGGCCAGCAGGCAGCATGAAAGTCATCTATAAGTGAGAGGGTCCCCTTCCTGACCAGAATGTCCCCACAAAAGGACAGAGCAGAGCTGCGAGTGCCATGGATCTTGTAAGGATCCACACTTGCATCTTTTTTTTGGTCGATGTCACCTCTTTTAATAGTTGTTCAGTTGCTCAGTTGTGTCCGATTCTTTGTGACCCCATGGACTGCAGCACACCAGGCCTCCCTGTCCATCACCAACTCCTGGAGTTTACTCAAACTCATGTCCATTGAGTTGGTGATGCCATCCAACCATCTTATCGTCTGTTGTCCCCTTCTCCTCCTGCCCTCAATCTTTCCCAGCATCAGGGTCTTTTCTAATGAGTCACCTCTTGGAATCAGGTGGCCACAGTCAAGGAGCTTCCGCTTCAGCCTCAGTCCTTAGAGATAAAAGTTCTGCAAACTATGACTGGAGGGCCAGATCCAGCCTGCCACCTGTTTCTTGTTTTGTTTTGTTTTTAATTTTTTTTGATGTGGGCCATTTTTAAGGTCTACTGAATTTGTTACAATATTGCTTCTGTTTTATGTTTTTGGGGGGAGTTTTGGCCGAGAGGCATGTGGGATCTTAGCTCCCAAACCAGGGATTGAACCCATATCCCCTCCATTGGAAGGTGAGGTCGTAACTACTGGACCACCAGGAAAAGTCCCTATTTTTGTAAGTAAAGGTTTAGTAGGTTTTTTTGTTTGTTTGTTTTTTCCTTTCTTGGCCGTGCCTCTCGGCAAACGGGATCTTATTTCCCCAACCAGAGGTTGAATCCATGTCCCCTGAAGTGGAAGCTCAGAGTCTTAACCAATGGCCTGCCAGGGAAATCCCTATAAATAAAGTTTTATTGACATACAGCCACACCCTCCCCTTCACAAATTGTCTCTGGCTGCTTTCACAGGGCAGAGACTCACAAAGCCCAAAATAGAGCCCTGCCCCCTCGCTGCACAGGCTTTGGTCCCCACCATAGATGTCTTTCATCAGATGCTCCAGCATCCAGAGAGGTATCCAATCCATCAAAAGATATCTCCCAACAGTGGGGGTTTGTTTGGTGATGTTTCAGTTTGCTGATGTTGGTTAGGGCTTTGGCTGCTGCTGCTGCTAAGTCACTTCAGTCGTGTCCGACTCTGTGCAACCCCATAGACAGCAGCCCACCAGGCTCCCCCGTCCCTGGATTCTCCAGGCAAGAACACTGGAATGGGTTGCCATTTCCTTCTCCAGTTGTTTAAGTCAAAAAAAACTCTGCAGTAATTTGCTTTCTCTCATGCGAGGAACATCCTTGAGGCAGACACATTTGAGTCACATGATTAACCTCAGACCCCGAAGATTAACAGCTGCAGGAAAGCCCTGGGCCCGACCTGCTAGCCACCCTCCCTGCTCTGTTCCCCAGACATCTGAGGGGGAAGAGCAGGTGGGCCCACACAGGGCAAGGCAGAGGAGGCCCTCTTGGGGGTCCTCTTTCCTGTAATGTCCTTGGGGCCCACCCCGCACCCCCCACTCCACGAGTCACACAGAGTCCTTTCAAACCTTGAGCCTTGCAACACGTCCACCACTTGGGAAGGAAAGGACCCTTTAGACAGACTGTAGTGCCCAGTCATCATTCTGAGTAGGCATTTTCTCATGGCCTGTGTGGAGCACTTGGAAAGTTTTCATAACACGTCACCAGGAAGGTATCTCCCAGGAAGAGAAGAAAAACCACAAGAAGCTTTTCAACCGTGAAGGTTTGCATTTCTGTGACTCCTCCAAGAGACCCTCACTCCTGACATGACCTGGGTGGGGACTACAGGATGGAGAGTTAGTGTGCACCAGTGGTGAATCCCCCGAACCATGACCTGGGGCCGCTCCAGGCACCAGCATCGACAAATATACCTCCTGCATTTGCCCCCCCACCCCAAGAGAGGTTTTGAACAGAGCTGGGCGAAATGCTACACATTACACCGTCTTTGAGATGACTCTGCTTCTGGGTATCAGTTATTAAACTGGATTAGCATCCAATCCCTGGAGAGGAGGTTGCGATCTCATATGCTAAAAACTCAACAGAATCCCAGAGTTGGCTTGAAAACCACCAAGCCACCCAAGGTCACCTAACCGCACGAGATGAACAGGGACCAAGAGCTCCCATGGGGGCCTGGCTGAGTGCTTTCTGCGGTGACTTCACTCATCTGAAGCACCACGTGGAGAGAGGTACTGCCCGAAACGTGGACCCAGGAAACAGGTGTGTGCTCACAGTGATAGGGGTGGAGTCCTGCTGGGGGCAGGGTGTCTGTGCCTCCAAAGGGTGTTTGTGAAGGTTGCCCAAAGCCCCTTTGCTCAAGGAGGGAGGTGTGGCCTCGGTAACTCCTAAAACAGGGCTCTTCAAACCTTTTCTACAGAGGACCAGAAAGCATTTTAGCCTTTCAGTCTGTGCAGCCTCTGTCCCAGCTTCTCAGCTTTGCCACATGACGTGAGAGCAGTGATAGCCGATACGTGAATTAGTGTTCTGGCCTGAATGTCTGTGTCCCCCAAAATTCATATGAAGAGATGAAGTGCTCAGTCGCTCAGTCATATCTGACTTTTTCCGACCCCATGGACTGCAGCTGCCAGGCTCCTCTGTCCATCAGTTCATCCAGGCAAGAATACTGGAGTGGGCTGCCATTTCCTCCTCCAGGAGATCGTCCCAACCCAGTGATCGTACCTGTGTCTCCTGCATTGGCAGTGGGTTCTTTACCACTAGCCCCACTTGGGGATGTTAAAGCCCTAATTCCCAATGGGATGCTCTTTGGAGTTGAGATCTTTGGGAGGTGGCTCAGTCAGTTAAGAATCTACCAGCAACACAGGAGACCTGAGTTCAATCCCTGGGTTGGGAAGATCCCCTGGAGAAGGGTGTGGCTACCCACTACAGTATTCCATGGACAGAGGAGCCTGGCAGGCTACAGTCCAGGGGGTCACAGAATTGGACATAACTGAACAACTGACACTGGGTTTAGATGAGGTCCTGAGGGTGGGGTTCCATGTTTAGTGCCTTTATAAGAAGAGACCACAGCAAGCTTGTTCTCGGCCTCTGAGGACACAGGGAGAAGGCGGCCATCCTCAAGGTCAGAGGAGAGTCCTCCGCAAACACTGAATATGCCTACACCTGGAACTGGGGCTTCCAGGCTCCAGAACTTGGAGGAAAAAATGTCTGCTGTTGACAGCCCCCAACCACCACATGTGGCATTTGTTATGGCAGCTGAATCTGCATGGCTCTGCACCAATGAAAGTTTATTCATGGACACTGAGATTTGAATTTTATATAATGTTCATGTCCCATGAAATATTCTCCTCTTGTTTTTCTTCCAACCACTTAAAACACGTGAGAACTATTCTTAGCTCAGAGGCTGGAGAGCAGAAGTGGACCCCGTGGGTGGAAGTTACAAGGATGCAGATTTCAACTCCTCATTTAAAAAAAAAAAAAAAAGGACCTTTTCATCATTTCAGTTGTCCCCAGAGGACTGATCTGCTTAGAGTTCCCCACGGGTGGAGGCATGTGTGGCTCAGCAACATGGGGGTTTGGAGAGGAACTTGTGTGTCTCCAGAGCCCTGGGCTGACTCTGTCCTGCTCAACCTTGGGAGCAAACAGTACACGTGAACCCAGTTCTCCCGCTACACTTGGGGGATGTGCCTGCCACCGAGGGTCCTGACTCAAAGAAACGTGAATTTCCATGGGCAGATCTATTCAGTGCTTGCTCCTTAAGTTGTGAACACAGCTGGAACCCCTGTGAGGTCTTCCCTTAACAGGAGCATACTTGAGACACTCTCAAGACCCGCCTGGCACTCCACCTTGGTCTGTGGTCAGACTGGGGGCACAGAACAAGATGACTTGCTGCAGGTTACCCCATGCAGGCCACCTCCTGCCCACTGCCCCAGCCTGAGACACCCTGTACCCTGCATCACTCCTTGTGCTGAAAATGGAGGCAGAGGACTTCCCTGTGGTCCATGGGTAAGACTCCATGTGCTCCTGATGCAGGGGGCGCAGGCTAGATCCCTGCTCAGGGAACTAAGAACCCACATGCCACAAGGCACGGCCAAAAAGAAAACAGAGGCAGAACTCAGGAGGCAGCCTCCTCATGAGGAAGAAAAATTCCAGAAGATTCCCTTGCCACAAGGAAAGCAACATTTCCTGGAACCCCACCCCCCAACCAGGATTCTGCTGATAGACTGTGTCCCAGCCTCACCAGCTGGAAGATGACTCAGAAAGTGAGGCCCGTGGGTGGCCAATGGACCACTCAGCAACTCTGTCATGTTTATTGATCCAGCTCAAATCTATGGTTCAAACACGTCCACAGAGAAGCCCCTGAGACTAAAGGAAGTATCCTGAACTTTGAAGCCCAGCGTTTAGCGGTCGCCTGCCCTCCCACTTCCAAAGGAATGTCTTGAAGAAGCATTGGCAGATGCTTGAAGAAAAACGATTTACTCTTAGGGGCCGTGAAAGAAGCTGCGGTTTGAGGCCTGACTCACTGTGGCTTCCCTGGTGGCTCAGATGGTAAAGAATCCACCTGCAATGCAGGAGACTTGGGTTTGATCCCTGAGTTGGGAAGATCTCCTGGAGAAGGGAGTAGCTACCCACTCCAGTATTCTTGCCTGGAGAATCCCATGGACAGAGGAGCCTGGCAGGCTATGTGGCCTTGAGTAGCATTTAATATTCATGGGCCTAGAGTCCCGACTATAAAGGCACCCCCACCTTTGAGGGTTAAAGGCGGCAAGGGCTATGTGTGACTGGGGATACTCAGCCAGGGGGCTCTCCTCCCAAATCCTTCCCCAGGGCTTCTCTTTTTTTCTCTTTGCTCTCCCTCCCCACTCCTCTCCCTCCTGTTCTCCCCCCAATAACCCCCCCGCCCCAGGCTGTTTACTTCTCCCTTCTCTTTCCCCTTTGTTTTCCGTCACCCCGTCTGTGTCTTCATCCTGCCGGGACTGCAGCAGCCAACTCCCTCAGCAGCCTCAGAGCCCTGTGCCCACCCCTGGGGCAGACGGGGGCCCACTCGGGGGGCGGGGAGGGGAATCTGTGATCGGCAGGTGATGGGCCATGTCTGGGGCTGCAGGTGCAGCACAGCACAGATGGAACATCCCATCCACACCCTCCCTCGGGCTCTCCCCTCCCCGCACCGCCAGGAAGGGGCATCCCCCTCACCTGTCCCCCCAGGCTGCCCCACCCCCACATCACCTGCAGGCACCTGCCGTGTCCTGGCACAGTGCTGGGACCAGGACTGGGATGCAAGTGAGAGGCAGATTCCTGCCCAGACTCACTGTCCCCCCGGGGGCGTCCGAGCAGCACCTGACTCAGAGCGCAACTCTGGAATCAGCCCAGTCCTGGGTTTGAATCCTGGCCATAGGCCTGACCTCTGACCCTCAGGGTCATCATCCATACAGCAGTAACCCCCCCACCCAGGATTATGGGGACAATCAAATGAAGAGACAAGGGTAGAAGGTGTGTAGCCCAGCCCTGGCACAAAGCTGGCGCCAGTAAGCAGGAACTCTTTAACAGCCCCAGAGCTAGCTTGGTGGCTGCCTGGCGTATATCTGTCCCCACCCCCTGGCAGAGAGGGGGCCCCCCGGGCTGTCTGAGGCCCTCCTCTGGACACGCCTGGG
The DNA here is from genome assembly GCA_006410935.1 of Redunca redunca. Lineage (NCBI taxonomy): Eukaryota > Metazoa > Chordata > Mammalia > Artiodactyla > Bovidae > Redunca > Redunca redunca. Next base: position 14,551 of record SJYQ01064375.1, read on the forward strand.
ACTAGAAGCCACACCCTGTCTCGCCAAGCATCCTCCGCATTGTCGCTCACGCCACCAGCTTCCTGGTTGGCCCGTGTTCCCGCCGTGTTCACCTTCCACCTCGTGCACACCAAGATGTTCTTGTCTCCAGCCGTTCTGACCCGAGAGCAGGTACTCAGGACGTTTTGGGGACTCTGCTTCCCAGGATGGGTTCTGTGCTTGAGGGGACAGCACCCCAGCTCCCTCTGCAGTGCTGGGGTGCTCCCTTGACTTCCAGGGTTCCTCGGCCCAGCAGCTCCCTGGGCCCTGTGCCCCCACAGGACTGGCTGCAGCCGGGGTGGGAGCTTCCCCTTTGGACTCCCTGCTAGACCCAGGCGGAGCCCACGTGGCCAGCTGTCACAGCAGCTGCAGGTGTCCCCCCTACCCACCCTGGAGAGACTGGCAAGCCTCCTCTGACCCAGTGACTGCTCGGCAGCAGGCGGGCTGGCGGGGCGCGGCATGTGGCACCCAGCGGAGGTGTCTGACACAGCTCTACCTCCCGGGTGGCTGGCTTCTGCTTTCATTGCCCGGTCAAGGAGCTGCCGGAGATCAAGGGCGCAGCAGGGCCTCCTCTGTGGGGCCTGGGGGGTGAGGGGGCAGCTGCTGAGCGGCCCCAGCAGCTCCTAGAGAGGAGCCTGCTGGTCTGCTGTCTCCAAAAACCCACTTGACCACCACGCCAGACCTGGGTTCCCATCTCTGAGTAGAGAGTAGTTTCACAGTCTGAAGGAGCGGGGGTCCTGCCTTAAAAATGATGAAAGGGGCCCCGTCCCTCCCCTCTCCTGGAGGGCAGAGTTCAGAGCAAGAGGGGGTGGCAGGAGGATCCCTTGGATCCCTTCCCTGCCCTTCAGTTCTGTCCTGGCAGAGCACCCGTGGTCACCACGTGGAGGGGGCACAAGGCAAGCTCCCTGGTGCCTAAGGTGCCTCCTCTGGGCCCGGAAAAGTGCAGTCTCTCAGGACCTCCCTCCCCCACCTCGCTCTTCTCTCCACTCTGGGCCCCAGCAAGATATCGGTGCAGGCTGTGGTCACTGTGAGAGGCCAGGGCGGCAGGTGGGAAGGAGACCCTGAGCTTCCTGGGCTGAGACAGGAAGGCTCTGATGGTCGCTGAATAAATGACTGTGGGGAGGCCTTGGCCTGGGCACTCGGGCAAGGTTATGGAGATTCCAGAGCATGTGTGGGGTTTTGTTTCCTGCGTCTTACCCTGACCCGCTGCAGCTCACATGGTCTGTAGAGTGCCAAGGCCCCTCTTCCCAGGATCAAGTGACCACACCCTTCCACCTGTGGTCACCAGGATCTGGATGGTGCTGGGGGAGCCATGGCCGAGAGATGAGCCCCCCCACCCCATGAGCCAAGCCTCCATCCCCTCCCAAGGTGTCCCCAAGACGGGGGGCCTTTGGCTGCTGACCCCCAACCCGCCATCACTACGTGCAGCTAGGACGTACCCAGGAACCACAATGAGGCTTCACCTCAAGTGGAAAGCACCCAGCCAGCAGGTGCATGAGCAGTGGGTGTGGACCTGGGTGGTCTGCACTAGGGGAAAGGCCTTTCATCGTTGCTTTGGGAGAGGTGGGTTTGGGGACCGTAATCTTTTTTTATCATGACGCTAATTATATATGAGCAGGAACTCTCCCTGAAACAGTCCAGCCCTGGCTGTATGCTGACTGACCCATTTGTAATCAGGGAACAGGCATCTGAAGGTTGCTCTGAAAAGATGGAAACTTTTAGTCTGTGATCTTGATAAGGAATTCTTAATGGGGCACTGATCAGACATGTGAACAGACACCATCAGGCAGTCTTACCCCTGGGCTCCATGACGGGTCCAGATTTCTCCACTGTTGTCTGACCACACGTGGTCCATGCTATGAAGTGTTGGGTTGGGGGGGGGTCACTGTGCCACCCGTCCCCCCAGCTCAGGCCTCTGGAGCTGAGAGGAGAGACTGAGGTTCTCGTTGGCAAACAGCAGGGCGTCCTGGCTGTGACCCCCAGCCCCTAATAAAGATTGCACCGTCCTCCCCACAAACTCCATCTGACTCAGCAAGATCTGGATGGTGCTGTTTGGGAGTGGTGATGTTGACCTCCAGCCCCTTCTGGCAACCAGGCCCCTCTGCTTGTCCCCGACGATGACTCCATGAGCACAGTGGACACCTCAAGTGCACGCAGATTCGGTAGCTCTCACCCTTTGCTGCCGATCTTGCTTGTAGGGGAGGAGTTGTCTCCCATCTTGGGGCTCCTAGCTTCTGGGAGAGAGAGGAAGGGGAGTTACACAAGCGCCCTTCCGGATCTGTGTGGTTGCAAGCAGTTACACCTCTTCCTGTCTCTTCTTGAGGCGCCCTGCGGCCATCGTGGCTCCCGCAGGCTCTGGGCCTGTAAAGGACAGTGGTTTTGTGCTGTGTCACAGTCAGAGCGATACCTCAGAACTTTGATAGGAAGGATTTCCAGGGTTCGAGAAGCAGCATGCAAAATGACATCAGTGTGAGAAGCAGGAACTTGAGTCCTAACCCTGAGGCCTGAGCTTCTGGGGAGATCACCCAACGCCCATGACACCCAGGCACCATGAGCTTCTCCCTGGTCCCCCAGTGAGTACTCACAGAGCATCTTCCGTGTACCTGATGCTGCTGGGACAATCAGTGAACACAGGAAGTGACGCCCCCTACCCTGTTGGAGCCAACATCCCTGTGGTCTCAGGGGAAATGTTGCTGTTGTTCAGTCACTCAGTCGTGCTGGACTCTGCAGCCCCATGGACTGCAGCATACCAGGCTCCTCTGTCCTTCACCATCTCCCAGAGTTTGCTCAGATTCATGTCCATTGAGTCAGTGATGCCATCCAATCATCTCATCCTCTGTCACTGTCTTCTCTTGCTGCCCTCAATCTTTCCCAGCATCAGGGTCTTTTCCAGTGAGTCAGGTCTTCATATCAGGTGGTCAAAGTATTGGAGCTTCAGCTTCAGCGTCAGTTTTTCCAAAGAATATTCGGGTTGATTTCCTTTAGGATTGGCTGGTTTGCTCTCCTTGCTGTCCAAGGGTCTCTCAAAAGTCTTCTCCAGCACCACAATTTGAAAGCATCAATTCTTTGGCACTCAGCCTTCTTGAGCCTTGGGATTACAGCCTTGTCATGGTGAAGGGACTTGCATAACTCAATGAAGCTATGAGTCTTGCTGTGCCACCCAAGACAGACAGGTCTTAGTGAGGAATTCCAACAAAACGTGGTCCACTGGAGGAGGGAATGGCAAACCACTCCAGTATTCTTGCCACAGGAACCCTATGAACAGTATGGAAAGGCACGGAAAATGAGAACTGAGTAAGGGCAAGGAAGAGTCCATCACTGGTGTCTCCATGGTGAACCACCAAGATGGCCTCAAGGGGCCCCACCTTCTGGTCCTCATACCCTCTGTCATATTTGGGTTGGGCTTTATGACCCATAGACACATCTCGTGAGTCTCAGTCAGGTAAGACACAGCAGCTTCTCTCTTTCCATCCCTTGCCCTGGGGGAAGCCAGCTGCTTTTGCCTGAGAGATCCAGGGAGTACAGGACTCATCCTATGCACAGCCTCATCCGGGAGATGTCAGAGGAGCCTTCAAGGGAATTCCCCGGTAGTCCAATGGTTAGGGCTCTGACCTCTCACTGCCGAGGGCCAGAGTCCAGTCCCAGGCCAGGGAATTAAGATCCTGTAAGCTGCATGGTGAGGCAAGAAAATAGAAGAGGACCCTTCAGATGAGACTGTGGCCCCAGCTGACATCCTGCCCACAGCCTCAGGAGAAACCCTGAGCCAGAACCACCCAGTCAAGTCAGTCCTGGACTCCTGATTCCAAAGCTGTGTGAGAAACATTTGTTGTTGTAAGCTACTAATCCTTGTCATGTGGCAATAGATAACTGATACCGTGTTATCATTCTTAAGACATCAGTGAACTAGGGCCCAGCCTTCTGGACCCTCTGAGCTTCCAGGATGGTCCAGAATGAGGGTGCAGCCCCAGATGGCCCTGCACCATGACACTGAGTCACAGCTGAGCATGGTCTCTTCGGTAAGCAATGAGAATTTTTCTGGAAAAGTGAAAAAGATGAGAAGACTTCTGAGAGCAAGGGAGAGAGGCAGCAAAGGAAAAGAGTTGTAGTGTGTCTGAGGACCCTGAAAAGTGATTTTTCTAGAAGGCAGGACTGCTGCCCGGGAGCAGGCTTCCTCTAGGATGGACACACCTGTGGAAGAACCACCTCACCTGCCGTTGGCTCGGAGTGCAAATGTTCAGGAAGGAGCTATGATCTCAGACTTTCCCAGCCCTGGGCAGCACTTTCCCTCAGCCAGGCTGGGCACAGGCAGATCCCAGCCCCCGGGGCCCTCACTGCTCACCCCACCTGGTAACGCATCAGCTCCTCCCCAACTCCTCTTACCATCCCATCTCACAGATGGAGAAACTGATGCTTGGGAAGGTCAAGAGATTTGCCCAAGGCCAATACCAATAACAGAGAAGGCAATGGCACCCCACTCCAGGACTCTTGCCTGAAAAATCCCATGGACGGAGGAGCCTGGTAAGCTGCAGTCCATGGGGTCACGAAAAGTTGGACACGACTGAGCGACTTCACTTTCACTTTTCACTTTCATGCATTGGAGAAGGAAATGGCAACCCACTCCAGTGTTCTTGCTTGGAGAATCCCAGGGATGGGGGAGCCTAATGGGCTGCCGTATATGGGGTCGCACAGAGTCGGACATGACTGAAGTGACTTAGCAGCAGCAGCAGCAGATACCAATAAAGGGCAGTTACAGCTCAAACCGAGGGGGAGATTTGAACCCCAACTGGGCCTCAATTCCCTCCCCAACACCTGGAATGGTCTCCCAGAGTCATTCAGAGTGGAGCCAGGTCACCCACCCAGCCCTAAAAGAAGGTGGAAGCATGAATAGGCTCCTGCAGGATTCTTTCTTAATACTAATTTTTATTTATTTACTTATTCGACTGCACCAGGTCTTAGTTACAGCATGTGGAATCTAGTTCCCTGACCAGGGATGGAACCCAGACCACCTGCATTGGGAACACAGTCTTACCCGCTAAACCACCACTAAATCCCTCCAGCAAGATTTCGATTTAGAAACAGTTACCCTCTCCAGAAGGGCTTCCCAGGTGGCGCTAGTGGTAAAGAACACACCTGTCAATGCAGGAGACATAAGAGATGTGGGTTCAGTCCCCGCGTCGGGAAGATCCCCTGGAGGAGGGCATCCCAACCCACTCCAGTATTCTTGCCTGGAGAATCCCATGGACAGAGGAGCCTGGCAGGCTACCATCCATGGGATCACAAAGAGTCAGACACGACTGAAGTGACTTAGCATGCATGCACCCTCTCCAAAGCTCAAAGGGCTAACTTCACATCAAGAAATCTCAGTTACATGAAGGTTCCCATCACCCAAGTTTTGGGCTCCAGAGTCTATGGTAGAGAGACAGCCTGACCTCCTTTTCCAGTAACTGGAAGTAGCTCCCGGTCACCCACTGGAGTTATAATTTAGTGGAACAAGAATGACCCTGAATACGAAAGCACAGCAGAACATGCTGCCAGCAGTGCTAAAGTTAAAAGTCCACTCCTTCTGGATAACAGTCCTTGTGGCAGGTCAGTGTGTTCCTGGTTCTGCCAGCTCCACAACACAGGGCAGCTGGCGATGCCCAGCTAAGGTCAGGTGGCTCTTGCATGGGAGCCTGGCCTCTTTGGACCAGAGGTGGTGGGAGTTGTCTCAGGCAGGTTCGTCCATGACAATTGCAGAGGTTCCAGTGCAAGCCTCCTGTGACTGAGGCTAGAGATGACACCTCGTCATTCTGCTCATTCTCCACTGGTCTGAGCGTTTATGTGTGTGTGTGCACGCACGCGTGCATGTTTGGGGGAAGTGGCAGAGTCACTCAGCAAAAGACTGTTTATGGGAGGAGTGAGGCTTGGAGACTGATGACTCAGTCCCCTAGACCCTCATTCCCTCCTATGCAAATTAGATGCCAGCTCATCAACCAGAACATCTGAGAAACCAGAGCAGGTGGTCCGCCAAGCAGACTCAATCAGAAAGCATCTCTCAACTCACTGGCTTGGTCTGAACTTTACGGTTTCTTGGCTTCACTGTGAATTCTTTTTCTTCTCTCACATGGATGCGCTGAGTTCTTCCCTCTCGTGCAAGTAGCTCTTATCAAGTCTGAGAAGTCAGATTCCATCTTTAATGCTGAGGGTGAAGGATCAGAGAAAGAGGGAGAGAGAGGGAGTCACTTCCAGCTCTGAATTGGACACCCTCAGGGACATCAGCCCCCAGAATAATATAGTCATTTATTCTGAGCTGCAACAGAGAAATTGAGGGTCTTATAGGCCAGCCACCCATTTTGCAGATGAGAAAGCTGAGGCTTAAAGAGAGAGCTCGTGTGTCCTAGTTGAGGGTGCCTCACCATGGTCTGCTGTTACCCTGAACTTTTTGCCCAGTTCATCCAGTTTATTCTGGGGCTTTCCCTCTGTGGGTGTCAGTGCATGTGTCCGTGTTTAAAATCATGTCATGGGTCCACTTGCCCAGAAGACTGTCAGCTCAAGTCTCAGGTCCCATCCCGCCGCTCTGGGGCCCTCAGTCAAGTCCCTGCAAGAGTCTGAGCATCAGGGCCTGGCTGGGGTTGCAGCTTTGATGACAGCCTGAGACCTGCAGGAGTCCGTGTTTGTGTTTCTTCCCATTTAAACTCAGCCTCCAGCCCTCCCACATCATCTGCACTTGGAAGCTTAACCGGCTGCATAGCGGCCTTCTGAGAAAACTGAAGTGGGGAAAACGCTTACAGTGAGAGGTTGCAGGGGAACTGGATCCTCACGCAGCCTCAGAGAGGCCTCCTTGTGGTTACTGGGTAATTATGAAGTAAGGAGTGCACCGCGCCGGGTGGAAGCTGTCTTAACCAAGTGACAGAACCTGGCTTGCCCGTCATGGGCAAACACACGTGTGCATCCTGTTTAGATGTGCCAGAAGGACACACCTCACCAAAAAGGTTTAGCCAGATCTAATCATCAGGCTGCAGTCACAAATGCAAACCATGGGGCCGTCTGCAGGACTCACGGCCTGAGCTTTGCAAAAACCTCAATACCATGAAAAGCAAAAAGGAAAACAGCGATGGGGGTGGGAGTGGGGGTGGTGCTGGATCAGGAGGGAAATAACCAAGGCCATTTGTGAACCTTGAGTGGATTCTGGAATTTTTTAAGCTATAGAATATATTTTGGAATCATTGGGAAATTTTCAATCTCCATTTTATTTATTTATTCTTTGATTTGTATTCCTTCCTTCCTTCTGCTGACTTCAGATTTTGTTTGTTCTTTTTCTAATTCTTTTATTAGGTGGTGGATTAGGTTGTTTATATGAGAACATTTTAATATAGGCTATATATCAGATTGTTGTTGTTGCTAAGTCATGTCCTACTGTTTGCAACTCCATGGGTTGCAGCCCACCAAGCTCCACCATCCATGGGATTCTTCCAACCAAGAATACTGAAGTGGGTTGTCCTTTCCTTCTCCAGGGGATCTTCCCAACCCAAGGATTGAACCCATGTCTCCTGCATTGACAGACAGATTCTTTTCCACTGAGCCACCTATATGGGGTGGTATTGAGTTAATTGCCTTAGTCATGATCCTGGTATTGGGTTATATAAGATAGAATTCTCATTCTCAGAAGATGCTTGCTGCAGTGCTGAGGGGTGACGTGCATGAGATCACAACTATCAAATGGTTCAGGAAAAAAATGTGTGTGAAGAGGGGGGAGAAGATGTGAGGAAGGGGGAGGTGAGGCAGTACGTGTACACGGGGCAGCTGTGGACCATGGGTAAGTAGGATGAAGGGCAATAGGTGTTTGCTGCTGTTCTGAGCTTTTACAATTTTTCTGATGTTTGCAAGTTTTCAAAATAATAAGTTGTAGAGAAGACTGTCCACACTTGGAGTCTCCTGACCCTCTAGGTTACCTGTCGTCACTCAGCTCAGCCTGCAAAGGGTAAGAGCTGGGACTGACCCAGCATCTCTCCTCTTGGGCTCAGAGCATGTCTTCTCTTTGCTCCCGTGAGAAAGTATGAACAGGCCTTGTGAGCACTCCGTGCTGTGTCTCCAGGTGTAAACCAGGTAGTTTGTTCAAGGTCACACGTAGATCCAGTCGGTGTGCAGGAGACGGGAGGGACCCAGCCTTCAGACTCACAGCCTGGACCCCGAGCCACACCCTCTCAGCTGCCCCTCCCGTCCCTCTTGAGCCTGGTGTGTTGTCACACGGCTTCTGAATAATCCCAGGGAGTGGGGGGCATGCATGCCTGCCTGCCTCAGAGGTGCGGGATCCCAGTGCAGCCTGGGAGTCACAGCATCCCCACTAGGACATCACGTCCTCGGGGATTGGCTGCCTGGCAGATGCAGTGGCTCCTGATTGGATGGTGGCAGCTGCAGAGCAAGGAGGTGGGCTCTGGCCATGTTGGCTGTGCCCCTGAACTGTGTCCTGAATGCTAAGCAGGGGGCTTGGGGAAACCTCACCAATCCTTTTCCCCCTCTGGGGCGGCCAAGGTGCTGACCTCCCCAGGAGGAACGAGACAAGCATGGATCGTGGCTTGTGGTTCTTTTCCTCATAAGTAGGCATCAGAGCATGGCCAGGGCCCGGCTATGAGCCGAGAAGCTCGCTTCTGACCCTGAGGGAGCTGACCTTCCAGAGTCCCGGCTAGGGGTAAAGGAGTAGAACGCTTCCCTAAGTGACCACTGCCACCTGTAGCTGCCGTGAGCACCCTTACTGGACAGAGCGGGCATTGCAACCCCAGAGAAGACTGCCCTGTCGCCTGCTCCTCAGGCCCCAGTCCCTAGCCCTCCCCCTACCCAAGGTGTGCCAGGCACAGCTGTGAACCCAGCAGACAGAACTCCCTGCATCCACGGAGCTGACATATTGGGGTCATAAATGAGACAGCAAGTGAAATATAAGATGCGCTAGAAGGTGACAGGTGCCAAGGAAGGGTTAAGATAGTGTCCAGAGAAGGGGCTTTCCAGGTGACTCAGTGGTAAAGAATCTGCCTGCCAGTGCAGGAGACTTCACAGATGCAGGTTCAATCCCTGGGTTGGGAAGATCCTCTAGAAAAGAAAATGGCAACCCATTCCAGTATTCTTGCCTGGAAAATTCCATGGACAGAGGAGCCTGGTGGGCTACAGTCCATGGGGTTGCAAAGAGTTAGGACAATACTGAGCAACTGAGCATGCATGCACACACATCCAGAGATGACTCCATGACAATGTGACCTCTGTATCAGGAGGTGAAGGTCAGGGTCCCTCAGGTGGGTCTGGGGTCAGAGAGCTTGGGCAGAAGGGAGAGCAGCTGTGGACACCCTGAGGTTGGAGTGTCTGTGGGGCTCACAGGACCCTATGGAGCCCATATTATCTGTGGCAGTGAGCAAAGAGGCAGGAGGCGTGGTGAGATGTCAGAGAGGTCGTGGCTCAGGCGGAGGCCACTGTTGAGACCGAGGCTTTCACTCTGGATAGAAGGGGAAACACTGGAAGGACTGAGCAGAGTAGCATGATCTGCGCCCCTCCCCCCTCGGTGGGCTGGAATCAGGGAAAGTGCATGCATGCCATGCAAGCTAAGTCCCTTCAGTCATGGCTGACTCTTTGCAACCCCAAGGACTGTAACCTGCCAGACTCCTCTGTCCATGGGATTTCCCAGGCAAGAATACTGGAATGGGTAGCCATTCCTCCTCAGGGGATCTTCCCTACCCAGGGATCGAACCCCAATCTCTCGCATCTCCTGCATTGGCAGGCAAATTCTTTACCACTAGTGCCACCTGGGAAGCCCCAGGGAAAGTGAATTATCCAATAGGATCCTGGGTGACCACAGTGTTACTACCTGGCCTAAGGAAGACAGCCCAGACCCCAAGTCCACAGATTGGCTCTGGTCCCCCCATCTCTACAGAGTTTGGGCAATGGAGAAGTGCTCCCAGAACCTCAGGAAAGCAGTCAGGGAGCGGTGGGGTGGAAGCGTGGAGGGATGGAGTGGAGTCTTCACCGGCACTGAACTGGACCTCAGGCTCATCTGAGCCCCCATGGGTTTGTCTGTCTGTCTGTCTATACATGCGTGCTCAGTCGCTCAATCGTGTCTGACCCTTTGCGACCCCATAGACTGTAGCCCGCCAGGCTCCTCAGTGCATGGAAATCCCCAGGCACGAATACTGAAAGGGTAGCCATTCTCTTCTCCAGGGGATCTTCCCAGCCCAGGGATCGAACTTGTGTCTTCTGCATTGGCAGGGGGATTCTTTACTGCTGAGCCAACAGGGAAGCCCTGTCTATCTGACGAAGGACATACAGATGCCCAACGAACCAGGCTTCAGGGTCACAGAGCGTCTTGACCGTACCTAACTGGTCTTTTTTAACCAGCTCCCCTCTTTCTCTGCTCTCCCTTCAGAACCTCGCCTCCGTGAAGAAGGGAGCGCGTCAGGACAAGTGAGGCCGGCTCCATGTATCCGGAATCAACCACAGGCTCCCCAGCTCGGCTTTCCCTGCGGCAGACGGGCTCCCCCGGCATGATCTACAGGTGACCACCCTGCACCATCCCCCAAGCCCCTCCCAGGATCAGTCCTGCCTCTGAGGAGGGGTCCCCAAGCCAGCCACCTCCCCATGATCCAGAGGGAAGGGACTAAGTGAGCACACAGGGCTGTAAGTTGCATGCAAGCCAGCCGTTTCCCCATGTACCCCATGGACTATAGCCCACCAGGCTCCTCTGTCCATTGGATTTTCCAGGTAAAAATATTGGAGTAGGTTGCTGTTCTTTCTCCAGGGGATTTTCCAGACCCAGGGATCAAACCTGGGTCTCCTGCATTGTAAGCAGATTCTTTACCATCTGAGCCACCAGGGAAGCCTTTAAGACCAAAATGGGAAAGAAAAAAAATGAGATATTTGACCAGGTGGGAGAGAGCCAGGATTAGACTCCTGCCTTGTCTCTGACTCTTCTGAAATATTCTGTGGGAGGTAACAGAGGCCCTTCCTGGATTCTGTTTCTCTTTTACATGTCATGGCTCCTGTGGTCCCACCAGCTGCCCCGACACCCTGAACAAGGCTCAAAGCCTTATAGCCAATGTGGAGCCTGTGGACAGTGGGGGCATCCAGGTGCTCACTGGGCCCATGAGAACTTCTCCTGGAAAGCCCACTTCCAGATCCTGCTCTGGGTCTTTCCATTTGGAAAATAGCCCAGGCTGAACCACAGGGAGGCTTTGGGGAAGGTGTGGGGTGGAGCAGCTGGCTCTGTGGTCAGAGCACAGACCCTGATGGCATTGCTGTCACGGAAGACTGGGGTGCGAGTGCAACCCTGGGGCTCATCAGTCCTTCAGCCGCTGGATCTTCAGGTCACTGTCAGGGCCTGAGCTAGAGTGAGTGTCTGCAAAAACCATGGGGAACAGGGGCATCCCTCCTTCATCGAGATCCTCAAAAGAACCCCATAGTCTCGTGCAGACTTGCCAGCAGGTGGGTGTGGGCATTTCCTGGTTTGAGTGTTTTCAATCGTTGTTATGATTCGTGAAAACCCAAAGACTCCCCCAGAGGTTAACCTCTAGGCTTCACTTCCCCGCCGGGCGTGAGAACCAGACCAGGCAGAGACCCCCGTGTCCAAATAAACGGGCCTCTGCCTCCCTGTGCCACTGGGTGGCGCTGCGGCCGAGCGCTCGGTACCCAAGCAGAGGGGGGCGGGGCCGGGGTTGCCGGGCGTCTGTGATGCTTCCCGAGCTGGCACCTCCCTGTGCGTGGCTGATGACAACTGTGGCTTCTCTCTCTTCTCTCCCTGTCTCCTTCTCTCCCCTCCAATGCTGTCCGCAGTACTCGGTATGGGAGCCCCAAAAGACAGCTCCAGTTTTACAGGTAACGAGCTTCTCCGTTTTCCCTAAAACCCGCAGCAAGCACGGGAGCGGGTGGGAGGACCCCGCCATCCGGGCCGGGGGCGCTGGTGATTTCTCCGCACGTGAAAATCCTCCCCGTGAGATTCAGGCTCTGGTCCTCTCTCGATGTTGCGACGGCATCATGATGAAACCGTGCAGTCGGGCTCGTCGTGTGGGTTCATCTGGAACTTGCTTTGATTTGAGCTGGGCACTCGCCAGATCTCTCTTAAAACCTCGCTCCTCCGGCGGCAGATTGCGTCCTTTCCTGTGATCCCAGCTGTGTGCTCTTGGGTGGTCAAAGTGAAAGACATGCCCCCAGCCCCTCATTCTCCCCTTGTCCTTTGATCTGAGCTGATTTGCAGCCTACAGAGCCCCCTGGGGTATGTGGCTCCGACGGGACCTGGGTCAGGGTGGGGATGGATGCGCTGGCTTCTTTCTGATTATTTCCCTGTTGGAAGTCAGCACACCCGTGTCCCCAGAGGGAGGGGCTGTCAGCAGATGGGACAGGCTTGCAGTCCAGCCTGAGGCACATCCCATCAGCAGAATCCTCCCGGACGGGTCCCTTCCTCCCTCTGTGCAGCCTCTTCCTGACCTCTAGGGTAGGGCATGCACCACGAACACACATGCTCTTGAAAATCTCTAACTCCGGGAATTCACTTCGACATTTTCCTCCATGGGGAACACAGCAGGCTTATGGAACTCGCAGGGCAGCGCCGCCAGCTTTGGGACTGGACATTCAGCGGGCAGGGCTCTGTCTATGGTGCATCGTGGCCTCCAGGTCTCTGTCCAGAGCCAGCTCCCTGGCGTGTGCACCCCAGCGGTGGTGACAGAGCCGTGGCATCTTATTGCCGATGCGCCAGGGGTCTGCTCGGGCAGTGGGTACACCCCAGCGGTAACAGAGCCATGGTGTCTTATTGCCGATGCGCCAGGGGCCTTGCTCAGGCAGTGGGTGTGGGGGTTGGCACCAGACTTCCCTGTGATTCTTCCTTCATGCAGTCTTCTTGGTCCTGTGTCTGAACACGACTGTGGGTCTGGGTTCTCAAGCTCATTTTCCCATTGCTTTGGTGCCTCCCATGAGGTCTTCCCCATTACAGAGAGCTCTGAAGAGAGGTCCAAATCTGATTCTGCTGGAGGTTTGGCTAGATAAGATCTTGCTCGAAATAGTTAGGGCTGAACTTACTAGGTTTGCAAATGCTCTTACTGGATACAAGTCTTTAATCACCATATACACATGTCTGCATATGTGTGTTGTATGAATGTGTGTGTGTATTTGTATGTGAGTACATGTGTTGTGGGGGGGTATGTGGGTATGCGTGTGTGTATGTGTGTATATTGTGTGTTGTGTGTGTGTATTTGTATGTGTGTACATGTGTTGTGTGGGGGGTATGTGGGTATGTGTGTGTGTGTTGTATATATTGTGTGTTGTGTGTGTATTTGTATGTGTGTACATGTGTTGTGTGTGGGGTATGTAGGTATGTGTGTGTGTGTATTGTGTGTGTTGTGTGTGTATTGTGTGTGGTGTGTGTGTGTGTATATTTGTATGTGTGTACATGTGTTGTGTGTGGGGGTATGTGGGTATGCGTGTGTGTGTGTGTATATATATATATTGTGTATGTGTGTGTGCATGTATGTATGACATAATATGCCAGAATGAATGTGTGCCATCTGTCCAGAAGGATTCAGCCAATGAAACCAGACATGCACTTAAGCTGCATCCTCAGATGCTGTTCTGAGGCCTGCCTCACTCCCGGAAGGAAAAGAGTAAGGTGAGACGAGAGCAGGCCAGGCTGGCAGCTGAAAGGGCCCATAGGAAGTTCCCAGTAAGTCAAGTGGAAATGAAAGGGTGCCCCATGCCCCTTGCTAACCCCAGAACCCCCCGGATCCACCCTTTTGTCCACCCTCTGGGGACCCTTCTGGGTGAGCATCCAATCCCTGTGAGGCCTTCTTGCCCTGAGGAGGGTCTCTGTGGGGGAATTGAATCCCTGGATCTGAAGACACCCCCCACCCCACTCCCTGCTCAGCCTGTCCACATTCAACACCACAGGCTCTGACCATCCTGCCCTTTGAGGCTCCAGTGTGGTCACTTCACACAGACACTCAGGCATCTCTTGTGGGGCCTCTGGTGATGACCTTAATGGGGTGGGATCATTCAGCATACTGGGTGCCACTCCCAGTGGGGTATCCTCATCACCCAGCTCTGACATGGCTGGTGGATGGTTATTTATGTCAGCCAGAAGGGTGGCACCCCTCCTTCAACAGGGCAAAATGTCCAAGGCCCTGCCCTCCAGCAACTCACAGACAGGTAAAAGAGGGAAGACCGTGTACCTGTCAGCTCATACACAGGAGGCTGCATAACAAACTACTCCAAGACTCAGGGGCTTATGTGTCTGTGGGTTGACTGAAGTCAGTTCATCTAGGCTGGGCTCAGCTGGATTGGTCTCTGAGCTTCAGGCTGAAGGCAGGTTTCACCCTCTCTCCATCCTGCCTAACCAGGGGCCATCCCAGGTCTCTTCTCGTGGCAGAAGTGCTGGAGGAAAAATGTGTCTGAAGGCCATTGGTTAGAACAGGCACAGTCACTTCTGCTCATTCTTTGGGTCAAAGCAAGCTCATGACCAAGCCCAATGTCAAGGGGAAAGTATACTCCCCCCAGCCCAGGGGAGAGTCACGTCACATGACGCAGAGAAGGGGAAAAGGATGGGCCACAGTAGTGCAGTCCTGTTGTACCTGTTGTTCCATCGCTAAGTCATGTTCAGCTCTTTGAGACCCCATGGACTGCAGCATACCAGGCTTTTCTGTCCTCCACTATCTCCCAGAGTTTGCTCAAACTCATGTCCGTTGACTCAGTGATGCTATCTAACCATCTCATCCTCTCTGCTGCGCTGTGCTTAGTCGCTCACTCATGTCCGACTCTTTGGGACCCCATGGGCTGTAGCCCGCCAGGCTCCTCTGTCTGTGGGGATTCTCCAGGCAAGAATACTGCAGCGGGTTGCCATGCCCTCCTCCAGAGGATCTTCCCGACTCAGGGATTGAACCCAGGTCTCCTGCATTACAGATGGATTATTTACCATCTGAGCCACCAGGGGAGCCCAAGAATACTGAAGTGGGTAGCCCATCCATTCTCCAGGGGATCTTCCTGATCCAGGAATCGAACCGGGGTCTCCTGCACTGCAGGCAGATTCTTTACCAGCTAAGCTACCAGGGAAGCCCTCTCATCCTCTGCTGCCCTTTCTATGACATCATGGCACTGCAAGGAGATCAAACCAGTCAATCCTAAAGAAAATCAGCCCTGAATATTCATTAGAAGGACTGATGCTGACTACAATCTACCCCAAACCTAAATCACTCTAATAGCATCTAGGAGGTAAACAGGTCTTGGGAGAGTCCAGAGAGCTGTTGGAGTGAGTGGTCAGCTGGCTGAGAATCAGGGAAGGCATCATAGAGCCTGTGAGCTGGACCTTATTCAGGCTAGACAGAATTCAACACAGACACCAGGAAGAGCATTCCAGTAGAGGGGACAGTCTGAGCACAGCTCAGAGAGGTGCCCAGAGAATAGGAAGTGGCAGTCACATCATCTGGGCCTTCAGGTACAGGACAGGAAAGAGAGTGACCAGAGGCCAGGCTAGGGAGGCAGATGGGGATCTGAGTATGGAGAGCCAAGAATGCCAAGCAGAGGAGCCTGACTGCCTTTGGTGGGCACTGGGGAGACATCGATGGTGTTAGAGCAGGGCAGGGGGCAGGGCTCTGCTGCAGGAAGGAAGCCTAGGAGCAGGGAATGAGATGGGGGGAATGGGAAGGCCAGTGTGGGAGCCAGGAGAGGTGAAGGAGGGCTCAACCACTGGGGCCATGGGAGGATGGAGTGGAGGTTAAGAGGAGCCAGGTCCACAGGGCTTGGGGTCCAAGGGGCAGGCGTGGAGAAGACAATGTTATGCGAGGGAAATGGTGCCCAGAGGAAGGACATGGGCCTCATTCCAAGCAGCTCAGGCTAATGATCACCACCCAGTATCGAGGCCACAATGGCCACTTCCAGCCTGGGGATGACATGTGACACAGAGGCCATGGAACTGACCGTGGGCTTCGGCCTTTAAGAACCATCCCAGGGGCTTCCCTGGTAGTCCAGTGGCTAAGACTCTGCACTTCCACTGCAGGGAGCATGGGTTCAGTCCCTGGTCAGGAAACGAAGAACTCATAAGCTGCATGGTACAACCAAAACAAACAAAAATCTAAAGAAAAGAGAGAAGGTCCATCGCGAAGGCCTTTCCAGGTCGTCCCCCACTACCAGTCACCTCCACTTCCATGCCGTCCCCCAGCCTCACATTTCTTTCCACTCCAGATCTGGGGCTGTGATCCCCTGACTCCTTGGAGCCACCCTTGTTAGCAGGTGTGTCATGAGGCAATCAGCTCGGCCTCTGTCCAGAATCCCATGCCACTGGCAGGATCTCTCAGCTGGAAGATAGTGTCACACTGAGTCTCTGGGGGGCAGGGGTCCCAGGATGACATGAAGGGGCCCTGTGGCCATGAGCCCAGAACAGGGACTCAGCATAGATCACCCCCAGGCTCAGCCGCAAAGCGTCTTCCGAACCCCAGGTCAGGACAGTGAGGGAGGGTCTCCATGTGGTGTCTTCACAGCGAACTGCAGAAACCTTCTGTCCATATATAGGTCCTGGCAGCATAGGACATACAATCTGGGGCACATCCCAGCAGAGGGAGGCAGGGCATCCATCTGTGTGTGCTGAAGGCGTGTCTCGCCAGGCCCCCACCCATTCTCTGTGAGGGGTGGTCTTATGCTGTGGGCCCCTGGGCTCCCCAGCTTGCAGACAGTTAAGAACGTGGTGGGAAGAAAGCCAACCAGCCTGGATCCCTTCCTCAAAGACCAGAAAGCCCAGCCTGTGCCTCCTCCCAGGGTCCAGTCTCTCCAGGCAGGGGGGCATGCGCCCAAGAGAACAGCAGGACCCCAGCCGGTCCCCCCTCCCAGCCGGGACGCAGGAGGCTGCCTTGCCAAGCTGCACTACGGAACCGCACTTCCCGGGCTTTTAGGGGAAGAGGCGCGCTCTTGAATAATTCAGCCTCTCTCACTGAGATGCAGACGCCCTAATAGGACTAATGGACTCACTGCCTCCAAACCCGACCCTTGTGGGACCTCTCATTCACCGACCGCTTCTGACGTCCTGCAGTGACACTCCCTAATGAAAGAGCTGCCGCACCAGCTCTGTAGACGCCTGGTGAGCCCTAGTAAATCAGACTGTGTCCCTTTTAACCAGCAGAGGCCAGCGAGGCAGGTGAGTGGTCCCTTCAGCTCAGGAGGCAAGTGGCAGCCGCCTCCTTGGTGGGGGGGAGATGCTGCTGGGGGACAAGCACCCCGGGAATGGACAGCATTTGGGGATGCCTTTTTGGCTGATCTGAAATGAGACCCTCTATATATTTTCAAAGTGGGAAACCTCAAAAAGAAAGCTAGTCCTAGGTAACCAAAGGAAGAAGGAGGGTGGGCGTTCTGCTGCTTGAGCTTGCTTGCCTCCCGGCCCTGCCGCTCTGCCCATCCAGGGGACCTGGGCTCCAGCTGATACCCCATTGGATTCCCCATTAAGACCCAGCATTTTCAAGTTTCCCCAAGAATAACAGCAGCAGGAGGCTGGGTGCTGTCTGAAAGGTCTGTTTGGAAGCGCAGGCCTGAGAGAGCTGGGGGCTGCTTCTCTGGGCCTTGGCTTACTGATGATTCTTAAGCAAAACTGGTTTTGTTTTTCCCCTGACGCGATGCCCTGCATTTTCAAGCCGTGCCCCGGAATGATGCCCCTGCCTCCACACGCGCCTGCTTTGGGAATTCTGGCCGGTTTCTGTGGTGTCCAGACACATGTTGCCGTTTCAAAGAGACCTTCCGGGTTCCTTCTGGATCCCACATCTCAGGCTTTGGTGGCTCCCAGTAAACTGATCTTGGTTCAGGAATCCCAGGTGGAAGGCTGCTCAGCAAAGTTGCGATTCCTGCGGCTTAATGAGGTTAATGTCTTCTTTCCATTTTCCTATGTCAAGCGGTCCGTTCACGAGAATTCCCCAGGTCCCTGTCCACAGGAATAGATTTGCAAAAGGCAGGCCCCAGTGCAGGGAGGACCCTGTAGAGTCTGTAATTGGCAATGGTTGTTGCTGCTGCTGCTGCTGCTGCTGCTAAGTCGCTTCAGTCGTGTCCAACTCTGTGCGACCACATAGACGGCAGCCCATTAGGCTCCTCTGTCTCTGCGATTCTCCAGGCAAGAATACCGGAGTGGATTGTCATTTCCTTCTCCAGTGCGTGAAAGTGAAAAGCGAAAGTGAAGTCGCTCAGTCGTGCCCGACTCTTAGCAACCCCACGGACTACAGCCTACCAGGCTCCTCCGTCCATGGGATTTTCCAGGCAAGAGTACTGGAGTGGGGTGCCATTGCCTTCTCCGGCAATGGTTGTTAAGGAAAGCTAATTCTTCCTGAGGTCAGTAGACAGGGTGGCAAAGAGGAGGAGCGAGAGGTTGGGGTCACTGAGCAGTCAGGCGGCCGAAGAAGGAGCTCCAATAAGAGGAGTCTTCCCGGGGCCCCTCATCCAAGCACCCAGCCCTGCTCACCTGCGGAGGAGCCAGCTTATTTCCCTGTCCTCTCCCACTGGGCAGCACTGTCACTGCCAGAGTCCCTCTGTGTCTTGCCTCCCTCAAGGACCTTAGGGTGAGGAAGGTGTCCCAGCTTCATCCTTGCTGTGCTCTGCCCCCAGGGCGCTGTGCTCTGCCCCCGGGGCACCCCCGAGGCACAGACCCCCTTGTGAGTGCTGCGGCCTTGCCCTCCACCCCAGGCCAGGGGCCACCATGCCCACCCACAGCCCGCATCTCCTCCCACAAGTCCCCTGACGCGAGCCTCCCCTGCGTCGTGGGGACCCTTTCATCCAGTGGTAGGCTCTGGGCTCCCTCTGTGTGGCTGGTAGCCCTGCCCCACCCACGGGCCCCTCCCAAGGCCACTATAACACCAGACAGGAGAGATGACAGGCAGGGGAGAGCCCAGTCCCCACAGAGATAGTTGTTCAGTCTGTAAATCATATCTGACTCTTTGCAACCCCATGAACTGCAGCACGCCAGATTTCCCTGTCCTTCACTATCTCCTGGACATGCTTCCCAGGTGGTGCTAGTGGTAAAGAACCCCACTGCTAATACAGGAGACCTGAGAGACGTGGGTTCAATCCCTGGGTCAGGAAAATTCCCTGGAGGAGGGCATGGCAACTCACTCCAATACTCTTGCCTAGAGAAGCTCATGGACAGAGGAGCCTCGTGGGCTACAGTCCATGGGGTCGCAAAGAGTCAGACATGACTGAGAGCGATTTAGCATGCACGAGAACCCTACAGAGAGGCTCCCTCCAATTCCTGGTGGCATCCACTACATTTGTCTCATTAGGAATGTGTGACTCTGCAAGACCAGGGGCAATGGGTAGAGTTTACATTTTGTCCTGTCCTGCGTGGCCCCTGGAATCACTCAGGCCCATGGTCAGGCTCCTGCCTGGTGGGCCGTCTCCCCTCCACCCTGTCTCGTGTATTTTTGTGCCCACGCCACTTATCATGACTGGTACCATGTTCCACATCTCATGGTTGGCCGCCACCTCCCACACACAGCACTCTCCCACCACAAGGCCAGCCCCTGTCCAGTTGTCCAGGATGGTTCCGTTTCACCCACAGCAGCCTGCACCATAGGCCTCTGCCCGTCCCATTTCACAGATGTGGAGACTGAGTCTCAGAGTGGTCCAGGTACCTGCCTGGGTCACACCAAGCAGGTGACACACAGGGCTGCCCCTGCCCATAACCGGGCCACTCAGCCACACAGTTACTGCAACCCTGGGGCTGTGGCTAGATTTCTGGAGCCAGACCAGGATGGCTTTTTGTGGGTAATGTCTTGAAAGCTAATGGCTATTGATCTCAGCCTGGCTGGGCTGGGCTGGGAACGTGTGTGTCTGAATTTAATCCTGTTTTTCAGGAGGTGCCCCTGCAACTGCTCCCCACCAGCGGGTCTCTCTGAACACAGACCCCCAGGGAAGCTAGGAGTGGTCTGCTTTTGCCCCATGCAGGCCAGGAGCCACAGGCTACACAGCTACCTCTGAAGCAACTGCTTGACGGGCTGTGGGCAGCGTGCACGTGGAGGGGAGGAGGGAGTTGGTGCTGCCCACTCTGAGGGCTTCCGAGGTGCCATTTCCTGGGCCACTCCCCCACACACCCCGAGCCTGGGGCCCCTCTGTTGCCAGCAATGTGATTCTCCGGAAATGTAGGGATTTTTGTGTTGGGGTATGCCTGCCTGCAGAAGCACCCATCAGAAACCTTAGTCTAAACCCTGTGGGAATCCAGAGGTTCCAGGCTTTGCAGCCCCCTCCCGTGGGTCTGAACCATGGTAATGCAAGTCCTGGCCAGGAGAAGGCAGCCTGTAGAGAGCTTGGCCTGATCAGGGGCCAGCCCAGCCCCTCCGTGGAGGGAGCAGGAGCACGCGCGCACAGCAGTGAAAGTGAACAGAAGAGTCCCTTTCTTCTTGGACCTGACTCTCAGGAGGATCAGCTCAACAAACAAGGTGATGGAGGTACCTGTGGTCTGTCCGGTGATGACACCTGCCATGGAGAAAGGCATGTGAAGTGTCAGGCAGGGGTGGGGAGCTCACACAAGGAAGGACCAGCCCAGGCAGCTCCAGCACCATCTCCACCCTCAGGGACTCTGCAGCTGCCTCAGCCCCCAGGACAGCCCCCAGCCCTTCCCAGGATAACGGAGCTTGTTCTCCCTTGGGGCACAGATGGGGACAGAACTGATCCCTCCACCTCCCGGGCTGGCCCAGCTGACCCAGCTGAAAAAATGAATCTCACCTGACTCAGTGACTGACAATACTGGGGCCACCGTGCAGGCATCCAGGCCAGGGTGGAGGTCCATGGTCAGGTGTGGGGGGAGAAGGGAGTACCTGGACTGTAGCACAGCCCCTGCCCCCTGTGACCATGTCCGTGTTGCCCAGTCAAAGCCCCTGTAGGATGTTAACGCACAGCCATGGTGCAGCCCTTCAAATGACCCGTTCACATGTGTGTGTGCATTGACACAGGGTAGCATTCTGTGCACACACGTGTTCCCCTCGCCTAGTCTTTCTTGACTGTGCCTCCTGGGGCTCATTGCCTATCAGTTCATGCAGAGACACCTCACTCCTGAAGGCTGCACAGATTTCCATTCTATGGATGGACCATCAGGTACATAGCGAGTTTCCCTATTGATGGACACTTAGGTTTTTAGTTTCTGAGTATAGTCATCCCTTCAGGTGATGATTTAGCAATGGGTTTTAACATTTAAGCTTTGCAATTTCCCAACCTTTTCCCTCCCCCTTTCTCCGCCTGACTCCCTCCTTAAATGCATCCGCTCAGTGTTTTCTGTTGCAAAAACTGAACTGTGACATAACTCATTTGCGCATGGAGCCCAAAGAACTGCGCTGGTGCAATGGCGCTTTCTACAAGCAGAGAATGCCGGTGTGGATAGCATTGCCTTCACCAGTCTGTGAACAAGTAGGACCTTCCCCTAGGGTGCGACACTCCCGGCAAAATCACACGAGAGTTTGCTTCAGCAATAGGTGTGCTTACGCTGCTTCTGGGTCGGCCCTGTAGCTGGTTTTACCCAGGAAACAATTCCTGGGGGCGCCGTGAAGTCCTCTGCTCTGGGGGCCGGGCTCTCTGCATGCTCCTGCCCTGTTCTCATCCGGAGCGCTCTTTTCACATTGCCCACCTAGAACGCAGCTTCACCCGCGCTTGTCTCGTGGGTGCAGGGGACGGAGGCGGTGCCAGCGCAGTTTTGAGGACCAAGAACCTCATGTCAGGAGGTGTTCATGTCCTGGGGCCGGGCCCTGTCCCCAGGCGCCAGGACCCCTGGGTGGCCGCTCTAGCTGGATGAGGTGTCTCTGCCGCCGCCCCTGCCCCTGGGGCCAGCGTCCAGCCCGGGAACCCGGGGCAGGGGGAAGCTCTCGAACCCATCACCACTGGGCGTTTCCCATCCGGACAGCGGCGGCTCCCAGGCCGGGTGGGACCATGTTGTCCATGACGTACAGCGAGAGCCTGAGGAGCGTGAGCAGCAGGTGTCACTCGGACTGGGCCCTGCACCCCGTGCACCAGACCGACACGCTGGAGCTGCAGCGGCTGCGGGAGGTGCGGGCGGCCGCCCAGGCCAGGAACATGGAGAGCTTCCTGCGCATGCACGGCCTCTCCCTGGACGGCTGCACCGCCCGGCGCACTGGCATGAAGTACCGGTAAGGGGCGGCGCGGGGCGCTGGGCGGGGGCAGGAGGTCCCCTGCCCGAGGCGAGGGCTGCGGCGAGAGGGGTGCAACCCAGGAAACGGGGTAACCACTTTGTTGTCAACCGGGGTAAATTCTTGGGGTTTTAAGAATGCTGACCGTAGGACTTCCCTTGGCGGTTCCGTGGTTAGGTCTCAGAGCTGCCACTACAGGGGTCATGGGTTTGATCCCTGGTCAGGGAACTGAAACCCCGCGTGCTGCGTGGGCAGGCCAAAAGCAAAAACAGAATGCTGACTGTGTAGGAATGTGTAACAGAGGGAAAACGAGGGTCTGTGTGGTCCTCTCCTCCAGAGATAAGCACTGCGGTGTTTGATGTCTCCTCCATGGGGAGATGGTGGGTATTTTAAAAAACTGCAGCAGCGTACACTTACTATGTCATCCCTCTTCTTGCTGTCTCACTGGGATGTGTTAATTATTACGGGTTGACTAACACGAATTGCTCCCCAAGTGGCTCAGTGGTAAAGAATCCGCCAACCCATGCAAGAGTCGCAGGAGATGCGAGTTTGATCCCCAGGTCAGGAACATCCCCTGGAGGAGGAAATGACACCCTGCTCCAGTATTCTTGCCTGGAGAGTCCCATGGACAGAGGAGCCTGGCGGGTTACAGTCCTTGGGGTCTCGAAGAGCCGGACACGACTTAGCAATGAGCAGAAGCACGAAACACTAATCAGGGGAAAGTGCTCGATTCATCATCTTACCCACAAATCCATGGCGGCATCAGACCGTGCGAGGTCCTAGGGACCAAGATGCGCTTGGGTTGGCCGTTCCTTTCCACGGGAAGTGTCTTTCAACAGGTGGCCTCTGAACTGGTTGCTGCGACTGTGCTTACAGCTGTGATTAGCAAAGGCTGTGGTTTAGGTGTCCCTGGTTGTCGGCTGACGGGCTTGTAGGGCTCAATTCCGTTGGAACCTCAGAAGGACACTGTTTAGCTCGCTTGTCATTGGAATCACCATCTGTGACAGTGCACTGACCCTCCCCCTTTCTCCTCTGAAAGCCTCGGAAAGTGGCCAGAGAGCCCCAGAGCTGGCAGCTGAGTCTATAAATGACAAATATTCAGCTTTATTCCTGTGCCTTCCAGGGACAAGCCCTGGCCAGAGCCAGTCACCCAGAAGAAGCCCCCTCCCCGCTTCTGTTCAGTCTGTGTTCAGTTGCCAGATTTAGCAAACAAAAATACAGAGCACCCAGTTAAATCTGAATTTCAAACAAATAACAAGTTTATGCCATAATCAGGACATACTTATACCAGAAGTTATTTGTTGTTTATCTCAAGTCCAGATTTAAGTGGGTGTCCTATATTTGATTTCGTTTCCACCTACCACAGGCCCCAGGGGTTATCTGGCTGTTCTCTGGAGAATGGAACAGAGGCCAGCCCTGTTGCTGAAATGGTTTCTCCTGCGGACAAGTGTTTGGGTCTTCAAGGGTCATGGCATGAGCACGTGGTTGTCATTTAAAGATATAAAGCACTTCTGCCCTGAGTCCATTAGGTGGCAGAATTCTTAAGGCTTTGCATTCTAAAAATCCAGATGTAACAGGACAAAGAGTCAGCCAGACTGGCCCTAAGGACCTCCTGATTCTGTTGGAGGTTTCTCAAGAGGGAGATGAGGGTCTGAATTTTCTTCTTTTTTTTTCGCGGGGTCGGGGGGGTGGTGGCTATCCATTGATGTTGTTGCTGTTCAGTCTCTTAAGTCATGTCTGACTCTGCAGCCCTATGGACTGTATCCGACCAGGCTCCTCTGTCCACGGGATTCTCCAGGCAAGAATATTGGAGTGGGTTGCCATTCCCTTCTCCAGGGGATCTTCCCAACCCAGGGATCAAACCTTCATTTCCTGCAGGGGGATTCTTTACCACTGGGCCACCTGGGAAGCCCACGTCATTGATTGTTGCTGTTTCAGTTGTTGTTCAGTTGCTAAGCCGTGTCTGACTCTTTGTGACCCCATGGACTGCAGCACGCCAGGCCTCCATATCCCTCACTAACTCCCAGAGTTTGCCCAAGTTCATGTCCATTGAATCAGTGATGCCTTCCAACTATCTCATCCTCTGTCACCCTCTTCTCCTACCCTCGATCTTTCTTTCCCAGCCTCAGGGTCTTTTCCAGTGAGTCAGATCTTCACATCAGGTGGCCAGATTGTTGGAATTTCAGCATCCTTTAATTAATTCAGAAATATTTATTGAGGACCTACTTGACTCCAGGCAACAGACTTGCAGACATTGCATAATCAGGACAGACAGGGTCCCTCCTCACCCTCTTGGATCTTCCATCCTGGTGGGGGAGTGGCATAGAAAAAGCAGGTAAATGCCTAAGAGAGTCAGGGAGGCCCAGGGACAGCTTAGACCCCAACCAGCTGAAAGGAGGACCACTGGAAGTGGTGGGGAAGAACCTTCCAGTTCAAGGGGACGGGAACATTTGAGAAGAGAAGCCCTGGGGCAGAGTGAGGAAGACAAGAGCAGTAGGGGGGAGGCCAAGGGAAGAGGCCAGGGGGTTGTCCTCCTCCTGGGAGACCCCAGGTCCCTCAAGTATAGATACCATTTATAGAAGGGTACCCTGGGGTGAATTATGTCCCTCCAAATTGCATCCATCCAGATTCCTAGAGGCTACTTGGAAATAGGGTCTGTACAGATGTAATTAGATGAGCTTACACTGGAGTTGAGTGGGCCCTAAATCCAATGCCTGGTGTCCTAATAAGAGGCCCAGTGAAGTTGCACAGGGAAGAGGCTTTGTAATGGTAGAGGCAGAAATTAGAATGATGTGGCCACAAGCCAAGGACTATGGTCACCAGAAGCTGGCCAAGGCCAGGACAGACCCTCCCCTGGAGCCTACAGAAAGAGCCCTGCCCTGCCCACACCCAGATTTCAGCCTTCTGGCCCCCACTGATGTGATAGAACCACGTTCCATTGCTCAAAGCCCCCCAGTTTGATGAACTCTCTTGCAACAGCCCTAGGACCCGAACACAGCTTGGGGTTGTGGATACTGGGAAAATGTCCTATTTGCCCGACACTCCAAGGAAAAGGTCTGTGTTGCATCTGAAGCTTAATGGACTAACCGTGGGGCTGAAACACCCTGGGAACCTTGCTTCCCAAGCAAGGGTTGACCAGAAAACTGCTTGAGGCTTTAGCATCTGATGGTCCAGAGGTGGTTGCACTGTGGGGCCCTTTCTTTATCTGGTGGATTTCATCTGGCTGCACCTGGGAATTTCAGTTAACTGGGAAGAGAGCCTCTGGAACCACGGCCACCAGTTATAAAAGATCCCAGATAAATGCCCTTCCAAGTTTAATGCTCCTGGCAGCAGCTGGGCTGGGACTCTGTTGAACCTGGTCTTAAATATTAATATAAAAAAGATAACGCCTCCAGATAAGTGCTGCCTGGTGGAGCAAGGCGAACACCATGCCACCAGCCCAACACATCAGTTGAACTGAGCCTACAGCTGGGAAAAGATTTCTTGTTAACTTCACCCATTTTTTTTTTAACTGTCCTCAACTCTTGCTGTTTAAAAAAAAAAAAAACAAAGGCACTGAATTTTAAAATCTCCACAGTCCCTGTGTCAGCTCCCCCTTCCCACATCCACCTGGCTGCAGTGATGGGGGGTCCGGATGTGTGGCCTGAGACAGGGCAGCAGCTGTGGTCGTGGGCCCACATGGTGCCAGGTGGACACCGGACCTGGTTCAAGGATGCTCCTCTTCTGCCACGCACGGCCCTGGGAAGGAACCCAAACTCCCCACTGGATCCCGCACATGCTGCCTCTGATTTTGGCCTGTACTCCTCTTCCTCACGCTCGAGGTGCACCTGCCTTTCATCCATATCTCAGAGGAGCTCACTGCATCCCGTAGTCCTTGCACATCCTCAGTGTCCCCCAGAGGGGGCATCCTCCAAGTTTTCACAAGGCCAGCTCCCTCCCATCAGCGCAACTTTGGCCTCAAAGAGACTTTCGCCCCAACCTGGTCTAAACAGATGCGCAGTGAGTTGCCCTCAAGCCCACTGTCCTCTCACCTTGTTTTTTCGCGTCTGCATCCCGCTGACAGCATGACCTTTGTCTGTGCTCAGCAACTAGAGCAGTCCAAACCTCTATAAGTACTGGCTGGATGGTGCTTCCCAGTCTTGGTCTTAACCCACTTTCCAGAACATTCTCTTTCTGGAAGTCTCTTAACTGCTGCTTCCTCGGCAGCAGGACTGGAAGCTGCATCTGAGACTCTCTGATATGGCCCGGAGGGCAGGGAGCCCTGGGTAACGAGCCTTGGCCATGAGCTTCTGGCAGGGTACAGGGTCCTGCCTGCCTGCAATTTTTGACTCTAGAGTGTGGCCTCTTACCACTAGCCTCTTACAGGAATCACAGACAGTATTTGATTTGTGGTCAAGCTCATCAAATAAACTTGCTCATTTATTCACAGGCGGTCACTTCAAGCTGGGCCAGTCAGGGAAGACTTCCTTGAAAAATCTGGGAAGCCAGTGTGTCTTAAAGGATGGGTAGGAAGAAGGAAGAGGGGCAGGAGAAAAGACAGGTGAGGGTTGGTGAGAGGACCAGTCTGGGGTGATGGGTGGGGCAGGTCTACCTTGAGCCGATTCTCTACCAGTGTTCTGGGGTTGCCCTAACACAGCACACACGCAGAAGCTCAGAACAGCAGCTTTTTGTTCTCTCATGATCTGGAGCCGAGAAGTCCAAAAGCCAGGGGTCAGCAGGGCCACACTCCCTCTGAAGGCTCTCGGGAAAGATCCAACCTTGGCTTTTTAAATAATTTTAATGGAGAGTAGTTGCTTCACAATGTGTTAGTTTCAGGTTTACAGCAAAGTGCATCAGTTATACACACACACACATCCAATCTCTTTTAGGTTCTTTCCCCATATAGGTCATTACAGAGTACTGAGTAGCTTCCCTATGCTGTCTAATAGGTCCTTATTAATTACCTATTTTTGTATATAGTCCTGTGTATATGTCAATCCCAATCTCCCAGTTGGGAGTGGAAACAGTGGCAGATTTTATTTTCACAAAATCACTGCGAATGGTGACTGCAGCCATGAAATTAAAAGACATTTGCTCCTTGGAAGAGAAGCTATGACAAACCTAGACAGCATATTAAAAAGCAGAGACATTACTTTGCCAACAAAGGTCCATATAGTCAAAGCTATGGTTTTTCCAGTAGTCATGTCTGGATGTGAGAGTTGGACCATAAAGAAAGCTGAGCGCCGAACAATTGATGTGATGCTTTCGAATTGTGATACTGGAGAAGACTCTTGAAAGTCCCCTGGACTGCAAGGAGATCAAACCAGTCAATCCTAAATGAAATCAACCCTGAGTATTCATTGGAAGGACTGATGCTGAAGGCAAAGCTCCAATACTTTGGCCACCTGATGGGAAGAGCCAACTCATTGGAAAAGGCCCTGATGCTGGGAAAGATTGAAGGCAGGAGGAGAAGGGGGTGAAAAAGGATGAAATGGTTGTGTGATATCACTGACTCAATGGACATAAGTTTGAGCAAACTCTGGGAGATAGTGAGAAGCCTGGTGTGATGCAGTCCATGGGGTCACAAAGGGTCAGACACAACTTAGCGACTGAACAATAGCTCTTCCCCTTTGGCAATCATAAGCTTGCTTTCTGTAATATGTCTGTGCTTCCTTGGTTTTGTCTATAGACACATCACTCCAATCTCTGCCTCTGTCTTCATATGACTATTTTCCCTCTGTGTGTCTCTGTCATTCTCCAAGTCCTCATCTCCTTATAAATACAGCAATCATTGAATTTAGGGCTCACCCCAATCACCTCCTC
Organism: Redunca redunca; assembly: GCA_006410935.1. Taxonomy (NCBI): domain Eukaryota; kingdom Metazoa; phylum Chordata; class Mammalia; order Artiodactyla; family Bovidae; genus Redunca; species Redunca redunca. The sequence continues at coordinate 42,465 of SJYQ01064375.1, forward strand.
TTTATGTGATGACATCTACAAAGATGCTTTTTCTGAAGATGGTCACATTCATGGGTGTTAGGAGTTAGGACATGGACATGTCCCTTTGGGGGACGTGTTTCAACCCACGCCAGGTCACCAGGGCTGACTCAACTCCCAAGCCTGCAGGAATGTCACTGAGTGTCCTGGGGGGAACCTAGCTCTGGACAAGTCATGTGGTCTCCCCAGGTCTCAGTGTCCCCATCTGGAAAGCAGAGACTATAGTCACTTCCTCATAGAATTGTCCTGAGGACTAAATAAGGTAGTGATGGAAACCAAAGTTCTAGGCTTGGCTCCTGGTGAGAGAGAAACTGTCTGGGAATAAATATCATGGGTGCCAACAGAAGCACCTGGAGAAGCAGCTTGTGTTCTGTGTGGCCATCAAGCAGATGGAAAGGAAGGGAGGGAGGGAGAGAGGTGGTGAGACGAGCCAGTCACTCTGGAAGAGCTGCCATGCCACGATCCAGGGGTCTCCCCAGCCCCCTGGGGCAGGTTGGGGGTGGATCCCAGGCACCACGCCAGAAGCTCCTGTTGTGAGAAGTTCTCTTTGGTGGAATTCTGTAGACACGGCAGGGCTTTTACTCGGGGTGGCTGCCCCTCTGATTCATCACGGCAGGAACCAGCTGCTTTGTTTAAACAACAGCAGGTACTGGAGAGGCAGAAAAAGAACCCCAAATCTGCTGTGGCTCAAAACTATCCACACTCAATGTTTCTGCTCCAAGCTCTTGTCTGGGACTCACTTCTCCACCAGCACACAAAGGAGAGACCCTTTGGGGTGACATTTAACTGTGGCAAGTTCAGGTTGAGGTCTAATGCTTTTGGTTTTCCACTCTTGTCTTTTCTTGTGATTTTCTAAGTACATTAAGAGTTTGTGACCTCTGTGTGAAACACGTGGAAAGTTCCAGCTACGCAAACCCACCTGCCCAACTCCCACTCAGCAGTTCTCTGCTGGACCCGCCACATTTGTCCTGGGTTCCCCGGGCGGGTTCTGAGGTCAGACGCCCATTCCCACCGTCCCCACAATGCATTACAGAGGGATGAGTGGGGACTGGGGACTCTGCACTGGGCCAGGTGTCCCACTGTCCCCACAACATGTTACAGAGGGTTGAGCCGAGACTGGGGACTCTGCACCGGGCCAGGTTCAAGAGTCCTGGGAGAGTGCCTGCCTCCTGTGTGGCCCCCAGGCCTCTGGTATCACTGGGGAGGCTGAGGTCTGACACCCAGAGGAAGGAAGGTTTATTGGTGCTTGAGAACCAAGGGAGACTGCTTCACGCGGCATGTACTATCTCAGCTGATGCCAGGGGATGACAGGGAGTTCAAAGGCAGAGAAACAGGAAGGGCACTCCCATAGGGAGCAGCAAGAGTGAAGGCCCAGAGTCTTTTGAAAGCATTGACGTTTTTTTTCAGTAACAGTTATATTGAGATATAATTCACATACCATATACACATTTGTTGTTCTGTCACTCATTCATGTCCAACTCTTACAATTTAATGGTTTTAGTATATTCATATAATTGTGCAAAAATCAGCAATTTTAGAACATTTTTGTCACCCCAATAAGGAAATCCCATACCCACATTAGCTGTCGTTCCCTGATTCTCCACTCCCCTCACCCCCTAGAGTCACTAATCTGCTTTCTGTCTCTATGGATTTGCCTATTCTGAACATTTGTTTTATTTATTTGGGCTGCGCTGGGTCTTCAGTGCTTTGTGCGGGCTCTCTCTAGTTGTGGTGAGCGGGGGCTACCCTCTCGTTGTGGAGCACGGTTTTCTCACTGCAGTGGCCTCTCTCGTGTCCGAGTGGAGCGCGGGCTCTGGGCACACGGGACTGACTCAGCAGTTGCAGTGCGCAGGCGCAGTAGCTGTGCCACACAGGCCTAGCTGCTCCAAGGCAGGTGGGATCTTCCCGGACCAGGGGTCAAACTCGTATGCCCTGCATTGGCAAGCAGATTCCCAACGACGGCACCACCAGGGAAGTCCCCTGAACATCTCATATGCATGGAATCAAATCATACAGTACATGGCCTTAAAGAACCCGCCTGCCAATGCAGGAGACCTAAGAGACACGGGTTTGATCCCTGGGTCGGGAAGATCCCCTGGAGGAGGAAATTGCAACCCACTCCAGTATTCCTGCCTGGAGAATGCCATGGACAGGGGAGCCTGGTGGGCTACTGTCCATAGGGTCTCAAAGAGTCAGACACGACTGAAGCGACTTAGCATGCACATGACTCGTTTCTTTGTCTTAGCATGATGTTTTCCAGGATCATCCATGTTGGGACGTGTGTCAGTACTTCATCCTTTGTATGGCCGAATAACATTCTACTGTGTGGATATAGACTACATTTTGTTTATTCGTTCGTTATTTTATCTGTTGTTAGACATTTGGATTGCTACAACTTTGAGGCTGTGATGAGTAATACTGCTGTGGACATTTGTATTCAAGTTTTGGGGTGGGCGTTGTGTTTTCAGTTCTCTGGGCACATATCTAGGAGTGGAATTGCTGGATTGGGAGGTGAGATGGGTGACCTTTTGCACACTGTGGTGACTAAGTCTTTGTGAATCTCGCTTAAAGCTCAGAGCACACCATATGGTTAAGAGCAACCTGAGGAATCCATAGTGAGATGCTGTCCCTTATGGAATCCATAGTGAGATGCTGTCCCTGGTGGGTCCAATGATTTGCCAGTGCACAGAGAACCGAGTGAGGTGGAATTAAGTAGGGGATCTCCACACCCTCCAGGCCAGTGCATAGCACCATTCAAATCTCTTGATAAAAACACAGCTTCCAGGGACTGCCCTGGCGGTCCAGTAGTTAAGACTTCACTTTCCAATGCAGGAGGTGCAGGTTCGATCCCTGGTCAGGGAGCTAAGATCCCACATGCCTCGGGACCAAAAAATCAAAACATAAAATGGAAGCAATATTGTATCAAATTCGATAAAGACTTTAAAAATGGTCCACATCAGAAAAAGAAATGCATTTTCCCAGGCCCAGCCCCAGAGCTGCTGATTCCGTAGGTGTGGTTGGGGCCCAGGAATCTGCATTTGTAACAAGCTCCTCTAGCATCCTGCTTAGGTGTTGAGCATCCCTGCAGTGGACTATAAGCTCCATGAGCCTGGGGAGGAGCCAGAGGCAGGGTCTTTGTCACCTGCAGCCTCTTCAGCAGGGGTGTGGGCTTCCTGAGTGCCAGGGTCTATTGTCTTCAAGTGCAAGACCCAGTTGGTGGAGAGCCCAGCTGGTAGAGGGGCCAGCACTGCAGCCTGCCCTTCCTCCTTCCCATCAGCCATCCATCACCCAAGGGGCTCAGGGACCCATGCCAGGCAGGTGGAACTTTCACAGGCAGGTGGAAGAGGAAGGCAGCGCTGGCCTGTGGATCCTGAGGGGCCCCTAGTGCCCTCCACAGGTGGCATCTGTGACCTGCCAGGGCCCCCTTGGCAAAGGTACCAGCTCTGCCCTCCCTCTCTCCCCAGGACCAGGTCCCCCCTGGAGAGCGGTTCTTGCTGCCAAGTCAGGCCATGGGGAGGACAAACAGGATGCACTTACCGGTGGGGGTGGGGAGAGTCACAAGGGTCTCTTCTAACTCCATAGCCAGAAAGCCCTTCCTCTCTGCTGAGGGATAGTGGGACTGATTCCTGAGGACCGGACCCCAGTGTGAGCACTTTTGTGATCTGAACACCTTGGTGACCTGCGCTGGACACGAGACCACTGAGGCTTGGAGAGGGGGTCGCTTGCCCCTGGCTGCCCAGCTCGGGAGCAGGGAGGCTGGGACTGGATGGAGCAAGGTTTTACTATTAACTTCTCAAAAAGGCAGGGCCAGATCTGAGAGCAAGTGCAGCCATCCTCTGTGAATATCTTGGGGTGGCTTCTTCTCTGAGTCCTGTCAGAGCACAGGATGGATAGCCAGAAGGCGTGCAAAGTTCCTGCAGAGCCAGGTCCTGAGAGACAGAGTGGTCCTCAGGCCAGCCACCTCATTCTGTCAATGGAAGTCCAGAGGCTCAGAGATGGCAGGACACTCGCCTGGGATCATACAGCGAATTAACAGCAGAGCCTGACCACCTGCCTCCCATCTACCCTCTCCTTCTCAGTCACAGGGCAGAAAGGGACCTACAAGTCAGCTATGGCAAGGGCCACCCTGCAGGGTGAGAGTGGCATGCTTGGGGTCAGCGAGCAAAGACAGCCCTTCTTGCCAATGGGGGCGTCTCTCTGGGTTTCAGGGAACCCCTTAACCTTGTTCTAGAAGAGCTTGTTCCTGTCTTCATCCTGATCCCCTTAGTGTGGGAAAGGAGGCTGGGTAAAGCAGAGGATCTTCATTCATCCATTCCTTAGTTCATTCACCCATCCATTCATTCATCCATCCTTCCATCCTTTCATTAATTCCTTAGGTCAGTCATTCATTCACTCAAAGTGTTTATTGAGCATCAGCTGCAAGCTAAGTACTGTGCAGAGTCCTGGAGCATCTCAGGTCTCTGAGACCGCAGGGTTCTTTCCTCACTTCACCTGAGTCATTACCATCCAGAAAGAGTGGCTCTCTCTCCTCCAGATCTCTGGTGATTTGACTTCCTGTGCCAAAACCTAGTGGCAGCCTTGTTTCCTTGGGTGAGAACCGCCACGGGACAGAGCTGGCCAGGCCGACTGCCTGGATGCTCAGCCGTCCACCTGGCTGCAGTGCCTGCCTTGTCCAGACCCGGCTGAGCGGCTGTCAGCCTGGAGCACCGGTGCCGGCCTCCCGGGGATCCGCCAGGGCAGTCGGACGGCTTGTGTATCCGCTTCATTAATAATGAATCGCCAGACGCCTCCTGCACCTCCCACGCCTCTCGCCAGTCACCTCATTGACTTGGTGGGAGTCTCAACAGCCACGGTGTGCGCAGAGCCAGGCTCCCTCTGAGAGACCCGGGGAAGCCTGGAGAAGCAGCTGCTCCCCGAACCCCCAGGCTGCCACCCTGATGGGAGGCACACTCCCTCCCTCTCCTGCTGTCAGAGGCCGGCAGTGTCGCTCATTGGTTGCGAGTTACTGGCAGCCCAGCCCTGCCGGACACAGCTGGGCTGGGGGCTCAGGCGGGCAGAGCCAGACCAGGGTGGGGCAGAGGACGGACCTGCAGAGAAAGGAGAGAAAATGGCATCACCCCCCACCCCTGGATTTCTGAATTCTATCTGATCAGATCTTTCCTAGCACATTTCTGGAAATTTGACTCCCTTCTGTCTGAGACCACACGGGCTTTTTCTACATTATTGCCTTTGGAAATCTTCACTCCTGGCAGCTCCTTCAGCTTCTGGGATAAAGTCTTGTCCCAGGCAGAGAGGGGCTTCCAGGGGCAGATGACCTTGGAGCCCGGAAGGAGAGGGGACGTGGTCAGGAGCTGAGTACCGGCGACATGCAGGTGTCCTTCGTATGCTCGGAGCACGGCCTCAAGGGCCGGGGCCCCGAGGAGCGGCTGGGCCGGCCAGCGGCCAGCAGCCCCAGCCTGGGCACCCGAGGCCGCTTCCGTGCAGTGGCCATGGTGGCCCGGAGTCTGGGACAGCTGTCGGTGCAGAGCCTCCCGAGCACGGGTGATGCCAGCATGAAGCAGCCCGGGATGAAGTATAGGTATGCAGTGCACGGGGCTGTGCGGGGCAGGGGTGCCCTCCCCACGGTATCGGCGGGGAGGCGGGTGCTTGGCAGATGTGGGGGAAGAAATAAAATCGAAGTCAGGGTTAGGCCCCAGTCTCCTCCCGATCATTGATGGGGGATGATGATGCCTCTTCTCTCCTTCTGCCTGTTTGTTTCCCTTCCTGGGTGCGGGGGGTAGGGGTTGTCACTAGAGCTGAGCGCCCCATGTCGGATGCTGTGTGATACTTCCTCTTCCTGGCAGCCCCAGGGCAATGACCACAGGTGCCCTGCCCTCCCCCAGGGCACACAGGCCTCAGGAATGCCCCCTGAGTGGTCTGATGTCTTTGCAGCTAAGCCACCTTGACAAACCTCAGTTTAAGAGTTAGGGATATAGGGTGAACCACGTGATAGAGTTAACCTTCCCCCACTCCTTGACCTGAGCCAAACCCCAGACCCAGGTTCCTCTACAGCAGGATTCAGGCTCTGCAGGGCACAGGCAGCGGCTAGAGTTCTCTGCTAAGGGCTCAGGCTTGGCTTCTGTGTGTCCCTCTGCTAGGGCCCAGCCCCCCACATGCTCTGGGTGCACTCTCCCTGACTCTATATATAGAGAGCATGCAAATGGCCAGTGTCGGGGTGGGGAGGGGGCCCTTCCTGACATTCCTTGCATTCCCCCCCTTGCCCTACCCAAGGTCTTGCTCAGATGCCCAATGGGATGCACCCAGGTGCAAAAGGAGGGCTGGGTCTGAACCCTGGACCCCTGGGTCACCCGGCTAGAGTTCTGGCCTTCCTTTAATTTTTTTATTAATTTTTGTTGAAGGATAGTTGCTTTACAATGCTGTATTAGTTTCTCCTGTTTACAGCAAAGTGAATCAAGTTTATATATACATATGTCCCTTCCTTTTTGGATTTCCTTCCCATTTAGGTCACCACAGCACGTTAAATAGAGTCCTCTGTGCTATACATTCGGTTCTCATTAGTTACGTGTTTTATACATAGTATCAATAGTGTATATATGTCAATCCCAATCTCTACCCCCTCTTTCTCCCCTGGTACCCGTATGTTTGTTCTCCACATCTGTGTCTCTATTTCTGCTTTGCAAATAACAATGGAATATTATTCAGCCATAAAAACAAATGAAATTGGGTCATTTGTAGAGACATGGATGGACCTAGAGAGTGTCACACAGAGTGAAGTGAGTCAGGAAGCCAGAAAAAGCCACGTATCAGTGCATGTGGAATCTGGCCTTTCTTACACACGAGTTTTCTGTACTTAGAGCCTTGAGCGCTTTGAGAATGATGTTCCAGGGAAAGGGTAGTTCTTACCACAAACCATCTTCATGAACCAGAAAAGCTAAGTTAGGTCCCTGGTTCCCAACTCCACTCTCTGAGATTCAAATCACAGGGGCCACCAACCTCAGAAAAAGCTGCAGGAGAATCTGGTTGTATTTGAGGAGAATGGGTTTCTAGCTGGTATTGGTTGGTACCAACTCGAAAAGTATTAAAGAAAGGATCCTAGGAAATGAGCTGTGTGGCTTAAACCTTAGACCAGTGCCCAGAAGATGGACCTCATGTGAAGGACCCGTGTCATAAGTCCCAGGCCTCCTCGAGATGAATTCTGGGATAACAAGGCCTTTTGCTTCTCCATCTGTAACCCTCCTGCCCTGGATCTTTGGGGACATTTGATATGCTTTCATGGGTCTCTGGGGTACAGAGCTTTTCTTCCCATCCTCTCAATTCAGTAAGGACAATCCAGAGCAGAATTCTTTTCTAGAAAATCTGGTGGTTTATCTTTTGTTAAGTGAAAACCAAAAACTAAGAGTAAACAGAATCTATTTTTCAGTTTAGATACATGTTACCTGCCGAGACTTTTAAGTCAATCCTAAGATCAAAAGAGTGAGACCATTTCTAAAAGTATGAAGGACAATGTACACAGAAAATGTGGCTATTGACAGGATTTCCCTGCCAAGATCTTAAGATCCGTTGAAGATTGGACATCAAAGAGCCTGAATGCTTAAGATTGCTGTGTGCACCTATGTGTGCATCTGTTTATATACATCTGTGTGTGTGTATCTTTGTGTGTGTGCACTTGTGTGTACATCTGTGTAAGTGCATCTGTGTATGTGCACCAGTGTGTATGGATCTGTGTGTACATTGGTGTATGTGCATCTATGTGTGCATCTGTATGTGTGCACCTGTGTGTGCCTCTGTGTGTGCACCTGTGTGTGCATCAGTGTGTGTGCACCTGTGTGTATCGATCTATGTGTGTGCATTTGTGTGTGTGGATCTCTGTGTATCTGCAGCTGTGTATGCATCTCTGTGTGTGTGCACCAGTGTGTGTGTACCTGTGTGTATGTGTATCTATGTATGTGCGTACCTGTGTATGTGTGTGTGTCTGACATGCTGGAGGCACTCAAGGCGAGACAGGCAGCATAGGAAGGCACTCGCTGGGCCAGAGGGTTCAGAATCTGAGACCCCAGCCCCAGCTTTCCACCCTGGGGGATCCCACCTGTCCTTACAGGTGGCAGGGCCTGGGGAGCTTGCCTTGGCAGTAAGAGGGAGAAGGTGGGCTCATTCCCCTGTAGGTGTGTAGTCTCAGAGCTGAAATGGAAGTCAGAACCCAAACCACCAGACACCTCTGCTGAGTACGGGGTCCCTGCCTGACGGGGTTGTTCCATGATGACTCTCCCAGGATCACAGCCAGGGTACATGCAGGTGGGAGCTACAGGGGGCCTGATCCAGGACCACCCTCTACTGACCACCTCCTTAAGGAGCTGGCCCTTCACAGTGGCACTGAGGGTGATGTGGCCTGTACCACCAGGGTGCCACAATCTTGCCAAAGGGCCCCTTTGGCATTGAGCAATAGAGGTGCTCAGTGTGGAGGAGGGGAGACACCAAGACCTGTGAGTAAAAAGAGGGTCCTGCACTGGATCCTGAGGGTCTGGCCCCAAGGCCCAGGCTTCTCAGCCCCACATTACACCAACAAGCATCCCCAGGACCTGTGGCTGCCAGATGCAATCTGATGGCAAAAGTCTGGTAGCCCAGGTCCTTCGTAGGGAGCTTGGAGTCTGGGGGCGGGCAGAGCTGTAAACAGATAATGCTCCACAGGACAGCCAACAGGAAACCCCAGCATCCCTGTCCATCAAACCATCTCCAAGGCCAAGTTGCTTTCCTTCACCTGACCACATTTTTGTCCTCCGCCCAGATGGCCGAAGTGAAAGGCCCCAAACAGCTATTTTTAAAGGATGTGTAATTGCCTAGAATGTGAAATGCAGTGTTTAAGGATGCGGCCCATTGGGGTGGGGGTTGGGGTGCTGCATGATAAACATCACTGTTTTCCTCCAGCAAAGGTTAAATCCTTGAGTCCTCATTAGCCATTTTTCTAGACCACAGGAGGGACAGGAGACAAATTAATAAAGACTAACATTATTGGGGTTTAGGGACTTAGCCAACTATTTTATCACTGTGGCAAGTTTTAATTAGGGGAAGGAAACCTGTAGGAAATGATTTCCCCGTGGAGAAAGTTTTGAGTGGCAGCATGTCTCCAGCCCAGGTCCACACGAGGCTGTGCTCTGTTAGGCTGTCCCCACCCCCACCAAGCTGCCGTGTTTATAAAGCTTCCAGCCCAGCCCGGAGATACCCTGTCGTTTCTCATTCCTCCTCCGGAGGCCTGGCAGTGGATGGCAGAACTAATACCATCATTTTAACAGGGAAACAACTTGAGCGGGGTAATTGCAGCATGGCGCGGTGTCCTAGTTTTGCTAAATTATTCCTGTGGGCGGTGGGTGGAGCCACAGCTGCATCACCGAGCACCCTACATCCGTCCGAGGAAACTCGGAACCCCTTCTGATGGGCAAGGGCGGTCGCCTCTCTTCAACCACAGACACAGGTGGGCTCAGCCTGCTGTCCTGTGTCCTCACCTGTCTGCTGCTAAAGCCGCCCAGCCCCTAAACAAGCTGTACGCGCCTGAACAAGCCGCCCAGCCCCTGAACAAGCTAGTTGCACACTGATGAAGGGCAGTTGCAGGAGGACAGGCCTAAAACTTCACCTTCTGCAGAGCCTGGCCGGGAAATTGCTCCTCCACCATCATGCCTGGGGGTGGTTTTAGAGAGGCGGGGGGCTTAGTCTCCCTCCCAGCACCTGGATTTATCCAGACCGGTACCCAAGTCTTCAAACACCCAGGCATCACAAACAAAGTTCTAAAGGTTTTCATGACTGTGCTCATTTCCAGGGGAGGGGCTTCTCAAAGGGGTTTATGACCCAAAATGGTTAAGACCACTAATTAGAACTTTTAGTCCCTGATGCTTTGTTATCAGACCACTCCTAAGCAGCTTTCTAATTTCTCACCACAAGTATCTTCTCACTTGTGTGAGATAAACTAACCTACTAAAAAGAACTGGCCTGATGCAGGGTCTATAAGTGATGTCATTGTGCCTTTCTTTCTTTAATTCCTTTTTAATTCCTATTTCTTTATACATAACAAAACACAACTTCACTTTCTACTTAGCAAGCAACATCAATTCAAGCATGATTTAAACTATATAAGAAAACGTTTAAAGAATGTGTTCGACTCATCAGCTCTTGAATTTCATACATACTGTATTTCAGATCTCTCCTCTCAAGTCTGAAGCTAAATCAAGAATATTCCAAGGATTTTTTCCCTGTTTTTGGAGATATAATTGACCCATAACATTGTATAAGCTTAAGTTACAATGTGATGATTTGATACATTTACCTGTTGTGACGGGATCACCACCATCGGTTTAGTTAACATCTGTCACCTCACGGAGTTATGAATCACGCCTCTTTCTAGGGTCATAAACCAAGTGGCTTTGGGTTGGAATGTGCAAGCAATGCTGAGGGCATTAGTAGATTATTTCATTGATTTATAGGGCAAAAAAAGGGTGGGGGGGGGACTTGAGTTCTCTTTTTAACATAGTAACATTTAAAGCCTATTTGACTTATACATTGTTTCTCAAATAAGGAAAAGGCTGCGGTCCACCCCCCACCCCTACCTCCACCCTACCCCAGTTCTGTGCTCTCTTAAAAACGAGACTCCTGCAGAGTCAGTGTTCTGTGTCCCTTTGCCCAGGCGCACGTTATCCCATTTCATCCTCACAGCAACCCCCTGAGAGAGGCAGCATCGCAAGCCCATTCTGTAGATGAGCTCACTGAGGCTTCAAGTGGTTACATGATACACCCAGGGGCAGGCATACAGCCAGGAAGGTCGAAGCAGGGTTTGACTTATAGCTTCTGAGGCTCTGCCTGTAGCCACTGCCGATCCACTCCCCTCCCTGGAAAACTACCAGCGTATCCTGTAGCAACAGTGGGCCAGTGGCTGGGCTGATTTTAATGGAAATGTAACGAGAAAGCTGGGCAATTTAGGACTACTTAAATTTGGTGACAAACTGTTATCAAACTGCTTATAAGTTTATTCTATCCACCCCGATCAACAATCAGCTGTGATGTGGGCAGGGTCCAGGGATCTTGTAACCGGGGGAAACTGAGGCTGCAAAAGGTCAGAGGGGAGAGGGTCAGGCTAGCCCCATACCTTCTTCCCCAGGGGGCCACCCACGTGGGGTAGAAAAACAGGACACAGCACCCACTGAAGTTAGAAACATCCAAGGGCCCTGGGAAAGGAGGCTGGGGTCCACCCTGCACATCTCTCACAGCTCTCTCGCTTCCCACCCGTGGGGTATCACAGCTCGGGCTGGTCCCAGGACAGGATGTCTCAGGAGGGAGGTGGACTCACACCCTGCCACTTGTCAACCTCACCATCTGGCGACTTCCAAAAAGGGCTCGAGTGGGGGCCCCCACTGGGGTGGGGAGCGTGTTCTCAAAGTCTGGGTGGAATACAACTTTCTCCCCAGGGTGCTCTTCTGTAAAACAGAATATCAGAAAAAGGGGATTGCCTGCCACATTGAGCTTTTGGGGAATCAGTGACAGGGCCACCCTGCCCGCTGCTGTCTGGCAGGCTCCAGCCCAGCCAGCCTTGGCAGGAGGGACGAGCCAAGCTGGACAGGAAGCCCAGGCCTCAGCAGGGTGCTGCTGCCCTCCATGACCCCCTGAGGGCATTAATGACAGCCTGCAGCTGGTCCCCATGGACCTGGGACAGGCCCCACCTGGCAGGTGCTAAGTAGGCCTGTGGTGGGGCCCCAGGCAGTCTGCGCAGCTGTGGCCAGTAATCCTGACCAGGACGTGTGCCGCCAGGGTTCAGTCTAGCTTTCACCCTCCTCTGTGGCTCTGGCTGGGGGTCAGGCCTGCTGTGGGCATGGGCACCCCTCAGTGGAGCTCTCATCTCCCCCCTATTCCTCCTGCAGAGAGATAGGGCCGGGGGCCACATGGCCCAAGGGATGTGGGACTAACTTGTCCTCTACTCCGAAAAGAGGGGAAGTGAAGATACACAAAACACAGACGTCACACTAAAGAAATGCAAAGAGAAGCTTCTCACGAGAGCAGGGCCGCAAGGCCTGAACCAGTCTTATCTCAGCCCATGAAACAACTCGGGGCCCGTTCTGTGTTTTCTCCCCACGGTGGTTTCCGGGGCCCTGCGGTGGTCACAGCACGGCCTGGCCCAGCAATATGGCCGTGCCCTGGCATGTGGGGTGGGGGGCAGTTGGCCCTTTACCCCAGGGTGGGTGAGCAACAGGCTTCTCTCCAAAGGACCCCTGGCCTTCAGAGCCTTAAATGACATGCATGGGGGGTTCGGGAGACTGAGCAATGGAAACAATGGGTCCTGCCCTGAGCTGCTGAGAACTCACACCACGTTTGTCTTCCAGGAACCTGGGCAAGTCTGGCCTGCGGGTCTCCTGCCTGGGGCTCGGTGAGTATGGAGGCCTCTTGGTGCCATGGTGCCCATGGAAGCAGGGGCGGTGGGAAGGCTAAAGGGGTCACCTCTGAGGATGAGGGGAGGGAGCTGCATCTGGAGCCAGGATTGGGGAGGAGAGGCTTGGTTGCCATGGCAACCAGGAGGCCATGGTGCAGGGGCCTGGTATAGGGAGGGGATAGAGATGCAGCCTTCGTGAACACCAGGGCGCTCTGCACACACAGCCCCTTCCCAGCAGCAGAGAACCAAGGAAGCCCCCTGTCCCTGAAGCCGGCACTTTCTTTCCTTACATAACAGGGTCCCTCATGAAGAGCAGTTGGATTTTGCCCTTTTTTTCCTTTTGCCAGATATGATCTCTGTTCCTAGAACATGCTGTCGCTCCACCTCACAGTGCACACGTACACCCACACACACACACACACACATATATGCACATACACACCACCCAGCAAGCGTGAGGACATGGCTGTCAGACCAGCGCATCTTCAAAGAGACAGCCCTGGCCTCGCTGCCCACAGGGTGTCCCCGGAATAGGAGTTGCAGTGGCAAGAGCCCCAACAAACCCATCACAGCCCGCCAGCCAGCTGCCTGCTCTGGGCGCTTACTGTCCCCTTGGTTCCTTGGCCCCAAGAGTCAGAGACTTGCCCCAAAGGCCAGATGTCCACACGTGCCCAGCACACGCTCTCGCAGAGCAGCAAGGTAGCCCATGGCTGCCTTCTCCCCCAACTGCTGTGTCCTGCTACCTGAGGTCTAAGCACTCTGGGGAGAACTAGCATCCCTGGGGGCATTCTCTGACTTCAGCCTGTGTCTCTCCTTCCAGGAACATGGGTGACCTTCGGAGGCCAGATCACTGATGAGGTGAGATGGGGCTCCCTCGTTCCCCCAGGCCCTGGGGAGGGCCATCAGTGCCCCGAGCACATGGTAAAGTCTTCCAAATGTACCAGGTGGTCTGTGCTCAGGGAGGCCTCCATGGCTCCCTCCTTCTGTTTCTCCAGGGTGCCCTGGGGGACAGCAGAAAGGGTGAGCCAGGCAGTGGTGCCAACACCTAACAGCTGGGTGCCTTGAGGCTTCAGCAGATCCTTTAAAGTCCCAGAAACTCAGGTTTCTCATCTGTGTGACACCCGCCCCACAATTAGGGGAATTCCAAGAGAGCTCACTTTCCAAATCATTAAGCCCTAAGCAATCTCTGCTGCTGCTACAGAGGATGCCCATGTGGCTTTGAAACTTCAGTAAATGTCTGTCAAGAGCATTTAGAATGCAGATTGTGGGACTTCCCTGGTGGTCCAGTGGCTAAGACTCCCCGTTCCCAATGCAGAAGGCCTGGGTTTGATCCCTGGTCAGGAAACTAGACCCCACACACCACAACTAAAGATCTTGCATGCTGCCACGAAGATCAAAGGTCCTGCCTGCTGTGACTAAGACCCAGCATAGCCAAATTAAAAAAAAATTAGAATGTAGATTTGCAAATTTGCTGCAAACTGAAGACCAAGCAGATGAATGTTTGACTGAGCTGCTCACTGCACATGCCCCAGAGCCAGCGTCCGTGGCACCCACTGCCACGGGATGGACCTGCTGGGGCTTCTCTCCCTACCCTGGGGTGCAGCATGGCCAGTGTCTGTCCTGAGGAGGATGATGATTCCCAGGTTGGTATGCACTTCTGGGCAAGAAGTGAGTATCTTGGAAGTGAGAACAGTGGTATTTCCTCAGAGAGCTCAGAACCTCTGCATGAGATGCTGTCTGCCTTCACGTCCGCCCTGCTTACTGTTGGGAGGGTTGCATTTAAAAAATGAATGGGCACTCAGTCATGTCCAACTCTCTGAGACCCCGTAGACTGTAGCCCACCAGTCTCCTCTGTCCATGGGATTCTCCAGGCAGGAATACTGGAGTGGGCTGCCAGGCCCTCCTCCAGGGGATCTTCCCAACCCAGGGATCGAACCCGTGTCTCTTGCGTCTCCTGCATTGGCAGGCAGGTTTTTTACCACTGTGCCACCTGGGAAGCCCTTAAAAATATAAATCAGTTCATTTGAGGCCTTTAGCTATGATTGCTCAGTTACTTTCGAAGGGAAATCTTGGCTTCTCTCACCATCTGGATGCATTTCATTTGCATTCTGGTTCCTTCTGACCGTAGCTATTACAGAACTGTTGATATTCGCCCCTACTCTGAGGTTCTAGGTCTGAGCTATCTCAGGGTAAAGTTGGCAGTTTTTAAGGTCCAGGCAATTGTTTCACTTCAGCCACCAGATTGGTTCCAAGTACTTAGAAGGTCAGAGCCCTGGAGTCCACGTGCTTTACCCCAAATAAATTGAGTCTGATTCCCCTGCTTCCCTTTCGATTTGGAAGAATTCTGTCAAGGATGTGGCTTCATTTCCGAATGGCATTATTAGCTACACTGTGTGTGATGTCCTTGTGGGAAAGATACAAAGAAGTGGTCGGATGGTAACCATCCAATTAGGTGACTTTTTCAGCAACAGATCCATCGCAGCCAAAGAGTATTGATTAATGATCCAAAGACAACCACGGCTGGCTCCGGCCTCCCCCATGACCCATCAGGGACATAGTGACATGTATGAAGACATTGGAAGTCGTTTGCAAATGACACAAAGCTGGAAGGACGGTGGATACAACAGATGACAGATTCAAGGTTCTAAAAGGCCCTGACAGGTGAAAATGATTGAACAAAAGAGCAAGCAGAATTTTTGTATTAAATGCTACAGTTAGTGTCCCAAAAAATCAATATATCAAGACTAAGGGCTCATTGTGCTATGGTTCAGATGAAGAATGCCTGCATTTTATTCTTTAGCTGACTGCCTGGTCTGAGCCAGCAGGGTTAGTGCCGCAAGGAGGCAAAGCAAATACCATCTGGGCTGCAGAGAAACACATGTGCGGCCCCAGGCCCACTGGGCACTCCAGCTGGGTGACCGCACCTGGAACATTGTGTCCCTTACTAAGTTCATATCCAAAGGAAGGCATTCAGCATGCTGTGGAATTCAGAAACAGAGTTCTGTTTTTAGAGTTACTTCCTGTGTACAAGACACTGTGCCCAGATGCCAGGGAGACCCAGCAATGAGGAACCAGTGGATTTACTGTGGCAGAGGGGTGTTTCCTGGCTGGACTTGGAAAATATCAGTAAGTGATGGCCCCAGGGCCAAAGCTGGTCTCCACCCTGTGTTCTTTTTATTTTTTGTTTTTCCTTTCTTCTTAAATATATGAAATGTAAAATTTGCCATTTTAATCATTTTTCTTGTAGTTAAAATAAGCATAATGTAAAATGTGCTGTGTTAACCATTTTTGAAGCATACAGTTATCTTGAAGTAAACAGGTATCAAGTACATTAACTCTGCTGCGTAACCGTCACCATGTTCTATTTCCAGCATTTTTCATCATCCCAAACAGAAACTGTGTACCCAGTAAGCCAAAAGCCCCCAGTCCCTGGTCACCTCTCATCCACTCTCTACCTCTATGGATTCCACACCATTTTTGTAAATAAAGTTTTTTCAGCAGGCAGCCACGTCAGTTCATTTACATATTGTCTGTGGCTGCTTTCCGGCTATGAGGGCAGAGTGGAATAGTTGCCCAGAGACCATCTGGTCTGAAAAGCCTGAAATATTTACCCTCAGCCTCTTTACAGAAAAGGATTGCTGTCAGCCATCCTTTGGGGTCACAGCAGCATCTGCAAATATCTGTGGGTTGTTGTCCCAGGGAAGGGGACTTCCATGGGTCAGGCAGGGAGGCAGGAAGCACTCGGTGTTAGTAGACCTCACATCACATGGCAAAGTGCCAGAGCTGCCCTGGACAGAATCAGGTTTCCAAACTCTAGTTCAGTGCCCTTTCTGTGATCTCACACAGCTGCTCAGGTAGAAAATGCCCCCTTGGGCCCATGTTCCAAGCAGCCTGGGCAATAAAAATTTAATACAAATAGTGGCTGAAAACTTTACATTTATTATGGCTCTCAATCCTCTATCAACTCAGAGAGGTGGGTGCTGTTAACCCATTCCGAAGAAAAAGAATCTCCAGACTGAGCAGATGCCCGAGGTCACACCTGGAGAGTGATGCAAGGGGACCCCACCTGGGCTCCTTGCCTCAGAACCAGCAGCCCCTCCCAGATCTGGGGCAGGATGCTGTCTCCTAGTGGGGGTGACAGGGAGGTGGCCCACGTGTCTTCCAAAGTTCCTTCTGCCTCCAGCCTCTGAGACTCTGACATTGGAAATAACTGAAAAGTCACAAAACAGAAACTCCATTACACAAAGCAGGATGCACCCACAGAGAGAAAGTCTTTAGAAGCCATGTTTTGATGCCTGACATGGAGACAGGACCATGATGAAACAGCACAGAAGACAGCAGAGACAGCCGTCTGTATGCCACAGTTGAAGTGTTGCAGGGAAAGAACCGTATGATTGTTGGTCAGTCGTTAAGTCATGTCTGACTCTTTGCAATCCCATGGACTGCACACACCAGGCTTCCCTGTCCTTCACCATCTCCTAGAGTTTGCTCAAACTCATGTCCATTGAGTCAGTGATGCCATCCAATCATCTCATCCTCTATCGCCCCCTTCTCCTCCTGCCCTCAATCTTTCCCAGCATCGAGGTCTTTTCCAAGAGTTGGCTCTTCGCATCAGGTGGCCAAAGTATCGGAGCTTCATCATCAGTCCTTCCAATGAATATTCAGGGTTGATTTCCTTTAAGATTGACTGGTTTAATCTCCATGCAATCCAAGGGACTCTGAAGAGTCTTCTCCTCTACCACTGGAAAGCATTTACTTAGAAAAATCTGGAAAAGAAATTACACCAAAATCATAGCAGACCAAAAATCAGCCCTGAAAATTCCCAGATTCCCCCATTCTCTTTCTGTTCACAGTCACCCAGGCACTGTCCTGGGTGTAATTAGGATTGTCTTCAGATCTTTCTTTCTTCCTCTGTCAGCTCATGCTGTCTGAGCACCTGCCAAGGGCCAGGTCCCTGCCCTTGGGCTACTCTCTGTCTGGAGAGTGGGACAGATCACAGATCCTAAGCATATCCTTAAAAAAAAAAAACAACTGAATAATCAGAGTATCTGGTTTTTTATTTTATTTATTTATATCTTTGTTTTTGGCTGTGCTGACTCTTTGTTGCTGTGCACGCGGGCTTCTCATTGCGGTGGCTTTTCTTGTTGTGGAGCATGGGCTCTAGAGTGTGCAGACTTCAGTAGCTGCAGTGTGTGGTCTCAGCAGTGGCAGCTCCCAGGCTGTATAGCACAGGCTTAGGTGTTCCGCAGCATGTGGTGTCTTCCCGGATCAGGGATCGAACCTTTGTCAGGGATCGAAGCTGTGTCTCCTGCACTGGCAGTTGGATTCCTTACCACTGAGCCCCTAGGGAAACCTCCTGAGCACATCTTAGTCCCGATAAGAATATGTTAAATGAACAGTGAAGAATGCATTCTTTTCCTGTGGCTGCTGTAAGAAATTAACCACTAACCGCATGGTTTAGAACAATAGACGTTTATTCTCTTATGGTTTTGGAGGCCAAAATCCAAAATTGGTATCACTAGGCTGAAATTAAGGTCAGCAGGGCCACGCTTCCAGTCGAGGCTTCAGGGGACAATCCTTCCTGACTCTTGCAGTCTCCGGGGGCCGCCTGCAGTCCTCGGCTTATGGCCACACCACCCCAGCCTCTGCCTCTGTGGTCACATCCTCTTCTCCTGTCTGTGTCAAATCTCCTGCAACCTCCCTCTTATAAAGACACTTGTGGTGGCATTTAGGACTCAAGTAGCTCATTCCAGTGCCTCCCAGGTAGCGAAGTGGTTAAGAATCCACCTGCCAATGCAGGAGATGCAAGAGACTCGAGTTCAATCCCTGGGTCGGGAAGATCCCCTGAAGAAGGAAGGGAATGGCAACCCACTCCAGTATTCTTGCCTGGAGAATCCCATGGACAGAGGAGCCTGGTGGTCTACAGTCCATGGGGTCGCAAAGAGTCAGACATGACTGAGTGACAATAAGAAAAAAGAAACAGCCTCACAGATATAGAGAGCTAGTGGGTACCAGTGGGAAGGGGTAAGGGGGAGAGGCAAGACATAGGTAGGAGATTAAGAGGTATAAAATACTGTGTATAAAAGAAATAAGCTAAAAGGACATATTGTGCAACACAGGGAACATAGCCAATATTTTATAATAATTATAAATGGAGTATAACCTTTACAATTAGGAATCACTATTGTATACGTGTAACTTACATGATATTGTACATCAGCTATACCTCAATTAAAAAAGAATTGACCTATGGAAAAAAAATAAATAAATTCAATGTATCAAACTCAGAAAAAAAAAATGACTGAGTGACAGACACAACTGAGCGACTAAGCACACATAACTCATTCAGGAGAATCTTCCTTAATTTAATCACATCTGTAAATGTAACACAAATGTTACCTAAGGTGACATTCACAGATTCTGGGACCTGATATCTTTGGGAGCCATTATTTAGCTGACTACAGAGAACAGGAAAACAGAGAAAGGAGGACTGGGAGGCAGACAGGAGAGAGTAAGCCAGAGCAGTAACCCCAGAGCATTCCAGCCCAGGGGTCAGAGAGGAAGAAAGGAGGCGAAACAGGAGGAGGAGGAAGGGAGGGCTCCTGGAGAAGGCAGTTGTTTTGGAAATGTTGTTACACTTGAGCCCCAGGAGGGAGGAGAGGAGCCAGTCTACTCTGGTGGGGGGCAGGAATCCAGAAAACTCCCCCACCAAGGAGCCTTCCTACTCTGATGACAGCAGCTGACTGATGGGGGTAGCTTTGACCTGCTCAGCCTCTGAAACCTTTGGGATTCGCTGCCAATATTTGAAACAGATTTTACACCCTCTGCCCAAAATCAACACCCTCAGATAGGTAGATGACACCACCTTCCTGGCAGAAAGCAAAGAGGAACCAAAGAGCTGCTAGATGAAGGTGAAAGAGGAAAGTTAAAAAGCTGGCTTAAAACTCAACATTCAGAAAACTAAGATCATGGCATCTGGTCTCATCACTTCATGGCAAATAGATGGAGAAACAATGGAAACAGTGGCAGATTTTCTTTCCTTGGACTCCAAAATCACTGTGGACCATGACTGCAGCCATGAAATTCAAAGACGCTTGCTCCTTGGAAGAAAAGCTATGACAAATCTAGACAGAGTATTAAAAAGCAGAGACGTCACTTTGCCGACAAAGGTCTGTATTGTCAAAGCTATGGTTTTTCCAGTAGTCATGTAGAGATGTGAAAGTTGGACCATAAAGAAGGCTAAGTGCCGAAGAATTGATGCTTTCAAATGCTGGTGTTGGAGAAGACTCTTGAGAGTCCCTTGGACAGTGAAGAGTTCAAACCAGTCAATCCTAAAGGAAATCAACCCTGGATATACATTGGAAGGACTGGGGCTGAAGCTGAAGCCCCAGTACTTTGGCTACCTGATGCGAAGAACTGGCTCATTGGAAATGACCCGGATTCTGGGAAAGATTGAGAGAAGGAGGAGAAGGAGACAACAGAGGATGAGATGGTTGGATGGCATCACCGACTCAATGCACATGAGTTTGAGCAAACTCCAGGAGATAGTGAAAGACTGGGACGCCAAAGAGTCTAACCTGACTTGGCAACTGAACACAACCCCAATATCCTGGATTTCTGGCTTCTCTTGAAAAATAAAGGGATTTGGTCGCACCAGTCACCTGCCCATAGGCAGTGATTGAGCCTCACCTTCACCCCACTGATACCCACTGAGCACCAGCCTCTCTCTCCATACCTTCCTGGCCAGTGGGGCTTTTGCGTTTGGTGTTATGAGAAGCTCCTAGAAACCACAACTGGCTGACTTTCTGTCCTATAGTTTTTGAGGGTTAAATGTGGATTGGCCAAAAAAGTTCATTCAGGTTTTTCCATAGAAATCTAGGGACCTCCCTGGTGGTCCAGTGGTTAAGACTCCATGCTTCCAATGCAAGGCACATGGGTTTGATCCCTGGTCGGGGAACTAAGATCCCATATGCTGTGCAGCATGGCCAAGAACAAAATTTATTTTTAAAAGATCTTATGGAAAAACTCAAATGAACTTTCTGGCCCACCCAGTATTACTCATTTACCCGGGGCTGGCCTGAGAGGGAAGATTGGCGCTCTGAGTTGAGCTTTGAGAAATGGCTAGTGGAGGAGTTTGGATCCATGATCCCTGCTCAGAAGGATGCCTGCTCTGTCCAGAAAGCCAGAGAGTTCTCCAGCTCTGTCCAGAAAGCCAGAGAGTTCTCCACTGCATCTTGGAGGGAGCTGTCAATTGCAGGCAGAGTTCCTCGGCTCCTTGCCTGGAAAAGCACAAGCCAAGGCCAGAGAGTTAACTGAGGAGGACAGTTTCTCCATCTGCAAACAATCACTTCACCCGCTGCAGTTGCTGGGAAGAATTCGAGGGATCTGACCTCACAGAAACATTCTAGCTATAGTTTGCATCCGGTCCCATCACTTCACGGCAAATAGATGGGGAAACAATGGAAACAGTAACAGGCTTTATTTTCTTGTGTTCCAAAATCACTGCAGATGGTGACTGCAGCCATGAAATTAAAAGACACTTGCACCTTGAAGTAAAAGGCATGACCAGCCTAGACAACATATTAAAAATCAGAGACATTACTTTGGTGACAAAGGTCGGTCTCATCAAATGAAAGTCACTCAGTCATGTCCGACTCTTTGCAACCCCATGTTTTGTACAGCCCATGGAATTCTCCAGGCCAGAATATTGGAGTGTATAGCTGTTTCCTTCTCCAGGGGATCTTCCCAACCCAGGGATCCAACCCAGGTCTCCAACCCAGGTCTCCTGCATTACAGGCAGATTCTTTACCAGCTGAGCCGCCAGGGAAATCCAAGAATACTGAAGTGGGTAGCCTATCCCTTCTCCAGTGCATCTTCCTGACCCAGGAATCGAACTGGGGTCTCCCACATTGCAGGAGGATTCTTTACCAGCTGAGCTACCAGAGCTATGGTTTTTCCAGTAGTCATGGTCATGTATGGATGTGAGATTTGGACCATAAATAAAGCTGAGCACTGAAGAACAGATGCTTTTGAACTGTGGTGTTGGAGAAGACTCTTGAGAGTCCCTTGGACTACAAAAAGATCAAACCAGTCAATCCTAAAGGAAATCAACCCTGAATATTCACTGGAAGGACTGATGCTGAAGCTGAAGCTCCAATACTTGGAGCTGATTCTTTAGGAAATACCCTGATTCTGGAAAAGATTGAAGGTGGGAGGAGAAGGGGACAACAGAGGATGAGATCGTTGGATGGCATCACTGACTCAATGGACATGAGTTTGAGCAAGCTCCAGGAGTTGGTGATGACAGGTAAGCCTGGCATGGTGTAGTCCATGGGGTCATAAAGAGTCAGATACGACTAAGCAACTGAACTGAACTGATCCTGCCAAGTTTTATCATGCCCCTGTTGTGGTCTGTGTTCGTTTCCCAGGACAGTCGGAAAAAAGTCCCACAAACTGGGTAGTGTAAAACAACAGAAATTTCTTCACAGTTCTGGAGGCCAGAAGTCCAAAGTCCAGGTGTCCACAGGTCCGCACTGCCTCCAAGGCTCTGAAGGAATTCCATTCCTGTCCCCCAGATCTGCTGGAGGTTGGCCATTCTTGGCATTCCTTGAACTGTAGACCCTTTACCCTAACCTCTGCCTCCATCTTCACATGGCCTCTTCCCTGTGTGTCTGCATCTACTCATATAAAGACACCACTTATGTTGGATGTAGGACTCACCGTAATGCAGTGTGAACTGATCACATGTGCAAAAACCCCACAGGCAAACAAGGTCACATTCTGAGAGTCTATGTGGATGTGAATTTGGGGGACAGGATTCAACTCAGTACAGGTGCTAAGCCCTGTGATGACCCAGCAGGCAGGGTCCGTGCTCACAAGAAATTCACAATCCATGGGATTTCCCTGGTGGTCCAGTAGTTAAGACTCCACACTTCCACTGCAGAGAGCACAGGTTCAATTCCTGGTCAGGGAACTGAGATCTCACTTGTCGTGTGCTTGCCAAGTTATTTCAGGCGTATCCAACTCTTTACAACCCTATGGACTGCAGCCCACCAGGCTCCTCTGTCCATGGGATTCTCCAAGCAAGAATACTGGAGTAGGTTGGCATGCCCTCCTCCAGGGGACCTTCCCTACCCAGGAATCGAACCTGCACCTCTTATGTCTCCTGCATAGGCAGATGGTTTCTTTACCGCTAGTGCCACCTGGGAAGCCTGCTGCTGCTGCTGCTAAGTCGCTTCAGTCATGTCCGATTCTGTGCGACCCCATAGACGGCAGCCCACCAGGCTCCCCTGTCCCTGGGATTCTCCAGGCAAGAACACTGGAGTGGATTGCCATTTCCCTCTCCAATGCATGAAAGTGAAAAGTGAAAGTGAAGTCGCTCAGTCGTGTCCGACTCTTAGTGACCCCATGGACTGCAG
>SJYQ01064412.1:0-11338 GCA_006410935.1 Redunca redunca
AAAGCTGTTAAGAATTGTAAATAAATGTATCCACTCACCCAAGCAATCTGTAATGATGTAGAATAATTAATGCTAATTTTCTTTGATATTGGTTTTAATTAATTCATCTGCCTGCTGATTTCTTCATCCTGCTTAAGGATTTTTTTCCTTATCATTCTGTTTCTGATTTTGTTCAATAAGATTTTCACCAAAATATAATCAAATGATAAACAAAACTATTAGGAATCACATTTAGTAAGTATAGTGAAAAGGCATCATCACTTTTCATGTCTGTCAGTGAAGTAAACATATATAAGGTATATGTGAGTGAGACAAGATATGCTTCTTTTTTAAAATTATTTTCTCTATACTAACCCTAGGACACCATAACTGCCTCAGACTTGCCTTAAAGCTGATAAATTTAGTTCTCACTTGACACTTTTTCTAAATATATCTTCACTGAAGCATGAAGTTCTGCTCTTCCTAAGACTATTCCTCACTTCAACATGCACATTGTCTGGGAGATGGGCAAGAAAATCTTTCTGGAGTCATCTAGCTTAGCCATCATTTCTCCTTTGCTTATGAAACCTTTCTCCAATCTGTTCATCCCTGGTTACCAGGACCAACTCCCTACTGAGTAAATATGGCCTTTTTCAAGGCTGTGTGATAGAGACCAGGGTTGCCAAACATGTACTCAGATGACCTGGACGTCATTTTAAAATGCATTTTCTAATACAGTAGATTTAGAGTGAAGCCTGCATTTCTAACAAACCCCTGGGTAATGACAATGATAAAGATTCTTAAGACCACGATTTGAAGAGCAAGGTTTTAGAGAACACAGATATTAATCTGGATGACAGACATTTATGATATTTTTGAGGTTATAATATCTACCAAATCAGATATCTACCTCTCAATTTAAAAGTACGTATTTTTTATCAAGACTTTCAAAAGTTTCAAAAAGCTCTTCTATCACAAAGTTTCATAATAATCCTCCTCTCATTGGTCTTCTTTCTGTCTACAGAGTATCATAAGACTAAAAAAGTAGTGGATGTATTATCAAGAAAGAAATCTAACTTCTGTCTTAGTTTAACCAACAAGGTTTCACCATATATATTTTTATCTAAGTTCTCAGTAAGTATAGGCCACTATCTATGGTCTGATATACCAATGATATGATCATACCATAAATATATATTCTACATTATATATAAGGGCCAGTTTTCTTTCTGTATCCTATACCAGGATAATCATTGAAATACACTCTAAATCCACTCTCAGTGAATCAAAGGAATAACAAAAGTCCATGGCAACCCACTCCAGTGTTCTTGCATGGAGAATCCCTGGTGGGCTGCAGTCTATGGGGTTGCACAGAGTCGGACACGACTGAAGCAACTTAGCAGCAGCAGCAGCAGCAGCATAGTATTACAAAGTAGCTGGATGAAAAGAAAAATTGAAAGTTTCAAAGCAAAGTGTTATCTTCAGATGGCTCTTTTTTTAATGCTAAGAAAATGCACAATCACATAGGGTTAATTTGTACCTAATTCTAGAGGACAAAGAGAAAAATACTGACCAGTAAACTTTAACCCCAAAGTCTCATCATTTCAATGGCAAATCCCTAATGGTTACTTTTATTCTAATTGAAGTTAGGTCAACAAAATCCCTGCATAGCCCTTTTTCCTTCCATTATCTCTTATCACTATTTTTTCTCCCCACTTTGAATTCTAAAAAGACAAAGTGATGGTGAGATCCATGTGCACCAGCACAGGTTCAAACTGTGATTCTCCCCTTGTGACAAGACCCAGTGGGCACTATCACACTTCTTAGCTATTGTGTTTGCTTTTTAATCTGCTTTCTCCATTCCCTTTCCCCTGTGATCCATTCTCTTGCTTTTATTTAATGAAACAGCAACATATATGCTGTAAAGAGTCTATTAGATGAGCAGCAATCACTATATTATTGTCAGAATCATAATTATGATCCTAACTTCCCTCTCCTTCCCCAGGGAAACTGCCTTGATTTCTCAGCTCAAGTACTTGCTTATTGTTTTACAGTCTCTTTATTTGTCAAACTGAAATAGCTAGAAGAAATTTTAATTCTATTTCAAAGCATGCTGAAGAATAGAGATGATGGTCAAAAGTTATTTGAAATGTTGAAAATCTTGAATCAAACTAGAATAGTTATTTTAAGTCGTAGTTTATCGTGTAATCGAACAACAATGTAGTAGGTTTCCAGTATATTGAAAATAGTAGTTTTGTTTCACACACACAAAAAAATTTCTACACATTTTTTCCTTCAAGAAAAATGTAGTTTTTATTACTCTTCAAAATCTCCTAGTCTCAGACTTTTTAAAAGAAACTTCACTCAAGAGTGTTTGCATTTACAAGAAGATATAATAATCATAGTTTCTTTTATTTTTTCAGAAGATGGTTTGGGGAGGGTTCCGCATAACTGCTACATCCCTTGACAGTCTAGTTTCTAGAAAAACAGAGGTTCGTCTTCCACTGTCCTATTCTAGCCTAATAAGGTAGTTATTTCACTGTTGACAGCCTTGTACTTTCTTAATAAATCCAGAGATTTCTCCTATAAGAAATGTTCATTTTCTTACAGACATGAAATGACCATTAAGAACTGCTAGTAAAGCATCCATGGCTTTTAGTGCCTGGCTCTATTTCTTCTAGTTTAAAGATTTTAAGAAAGAACTATTACAATAAAAGCGTATATTTTTTTATTGTCAACAAGGCAGATGTATTTCTCATTTCCTAATAAATGGGAGTTGTAAAAACTGTTCAAATAGCCAGGATTTGTATTTTGTTAAGTTGAAAATTTAAATAAAAGATACATGTTTAAGAATAAAAGATAAATTACAATTTGCTTGTAGAAAATATCTCTCTAAATGGAAACAGTGTTGCAGACTATAATTAAGACTGGTTGGGAGCAATGGGATCTACAAGCAGAGAGTGGTGCCATAGAAGGGGGAGTGGTTCAGGACAAAAGAGGAGCAGGGTCATCAAAGGAAATGGTTTGTCCTATTCTATGGTTCTTTCTAGAACCATAATGGCTGAAAATATGAGGAGATCCACAGTGAGGTCTAATCTTATCCTCTTTAGGTAAAGACGTTGATCAGTTAGGAAAAGTGACCCTCTGTTTATCTCTGAAGATTGTTGACTTTGAATGATATTTTCTCTTAACAATGCCTGCTTTCATGGAGAGAGATTAACATGCCATGCTATCAGGAATTTAAAAAAAAAAAATGCCTTTACAAGTATTCCAAGAGGAAATAAGGTTGGTAAGGGTGTGCATACATGGAGAGCAATGAGGCACAATTTACTGTGTACATACCATGTGCTGAAATCCAGGCTAAGATGCTTTCATATGTATTTTCTTGAAAACAATCATATTCTCTACTGTTTAAATATTCTTAGCACTGAAAAATTAGTTTACTTTTCTTAGGTGAGATAGTTGGTAAGTATTAAACTAATTTCAATCCCTTATTTTGATATTCCAATCACAGCACATCATACTTCACATACATTTTACTATGATGGAAATAATATATCTTCACTGTTTAAAATGGTAGCAGCTAACATTGTGTGACTACTAAACCTTGATATTTGCTATTGTGAATGAGAACATGAATATTACATTTTATTTAATTTTGATTACTTTAAATTTAAATAGACACAGTTGGCTAGTGGCTCTCCTGTGGGCTGCAAAATTCTATGCTTCTATGGACTGCTACTCAATAGGAGTGCAGCACAATTTCTTTAGTGAAAAGTGTAAAGGATTTTCATTAAACTACCATTTTCTTCCTCTGTCTGGTATCATTATTTCTCCCCCAATCCTGTTTATTTTTCAAAAATGCAGACATCAGTATAAACAGTGAAATAAAGACCTCTGAAAGTTATCTTTTTCATAAAATCAATAAGATAACAAACAAAAATTGTGAGAATCAACTTGCTCAAAATTCTGGAAATTAATCAGATGGTTGTAGCAATGTGATTTATTCCAGAAAATAGCTAAATTCAGTAAAAATTCAGTAAGAACAGTGAGTTTTGAGGTGTTTTCACTTGTCCTATCTCCACTCATACCTCTCCAGTTTCACAGTATCCTTGAAAATCTATCGCCTGAAATCACAGTGAAAATAAGCAGCTTGGCAGGCACCCTAGGAGGAAGAAAGGTGTTGAAAATCCTTTGAAGCCTAATTCCTAGAGAACTGTCATTAATTTTCCTGTCTGCTAGGTCACTAGAAGATCCCTCTTTCAAGGCTGTCTTTATTTGACCTGACTAAGAGCTTGCCCAGTGTGCAAAACCTTTCCCAAGGGCATTTATCAAAAACAATCAGAGGAAATTTAACTTTTCAGCTTGCTGAGGCAGTGGATAATATTTTGGGCATATAATAGGCTAATTGAAAAAAGCTCAAAAGGAAAATCTGGGGAATGGGTTGTCCATAAGTGCTTTGAAAAACTCTGGCATATTTCTGGGAATACAGAAATTTCATGATACTGAGAGGTTAATTTACTTATTCAAGATGAAACATCTGGTAAAAATTAAAGCCAGTATTAATCTTATGTATTCAGTTCACATCACATTATGATGCTTCAAAAATACATAAGACGAGCACCAATCATACAGTTGTGTGCATGATCAAGACTGTGTACATATTAAGAAAAGACTTGGAATGTTCTAAGCTCCAAACTTGGCCTAACATTAAGGATCTTCTGTCCAAGCTTGAAGGATAAATTGGTGTACTCAGATGCCAAACTGAGTATTGAAGCTATGCTTCAAATTATACATATAATTCCTTGGGAAACACTTTAAAAACTATTGATTCCATGTATTTATAAATTATTAGCCAACCGCAAGGCTAACAGAGACCTCAGTGAACACACACACAGATAATAGCACAGACTTAAACAAAGAACAATAATAAAAACAAACAATAACAACAAGTCCTGGGGAAAAGGGGTGAATGTGATTTCCAGAATGCTAAATTGTATTATTTAACATATCCAGTTTTTAACAAAAGGAAATAGAAGACATGCAAAAAACAAAATGTTGGTTTATGTTGGTATAAACCAAATGTTGGCAGCAAAAACTAATAGCCAGTATAAACTATCCTTGGGGAAGCCCTTACACTGGACTTAATAAACAAATATTAATATTAGAAGTATGTGCAAGGGACTAAAAAAAATTCACGGTTAAGGAACTAAAAGAAAGTATGAGAAAGATGTCTCACAGAATAGAGACTATCAATAAAGAAAGCAAAAGTGTAAAAATAATCAAAAGAAATTTATATCAAAAGTTTATACTGAAATGAAAATCTCACAAGCAGGATTTGGCAGTGTAGGTGAGCAGGAAGGAGGAAAAAAAAATCCATGAACTTGAATAGATGAAATGAGATTATCTAGTCTGAGGAACAGAACAAAAAAAGAGAAATGACCAGAACTTCAGAGGCCAGTAGAATATCATTAAGTATAGGAATATATGCATAATGGGAATCACAGAGAAAAAAGGAAGAAGGAAAAGAAAATATGTGAAGAAATAATAACTGAAAACTTCCCAAATGTTATGAAAAATATTAATCTATAGAGTCAAGCAATTCAACAAAGTGCACATAGGATCAATTCAAAGAGTTCCACAGCTAGCTTTGAAAGTCAACAAAGCTTATGTCCATGAGACACACAAACTACAGCAAACAAAGAAACAGTCTTTAATAGGCTGTGAGAACTCACTGCATTTTCGTCCTTAAGTCTCAACACAAAGAGAGCAGACAGAAATACCCATATCCCAAACTGTCTCTGAAAGAGGTCTGTCTGCATGCTTTAGAAACTGCTACCAGAGAGCCAGCCTTATAATTTATCATACATCTAGAGGCTGACTGTAATTCCTTAAGAATTCAAGGAAAGTCAGTTTATACTGCTAATGACAACTCATTCAAACATGGTACAAAATGCCAACATCTCCCTGGAAGAAATGTGTATATATATCTGCCGTCACCAAATTTTTGGCTGCTGCCCAAGGGTCAGGCCCCTAGATAACTAGGCTCCAATAGCCAGTGCAGTTTTCATCCACAAATACTGTAGGACAGTAACAAATAAAAGCAGCTATTAACAGGTGCAAGAACAATGCCTTCCCCAGCCATATCTATTCAAATGGGCCAAGTGAAGAGGGAGAGGGCAAAAATGTCCATCTCCCAGCCGCTGACTGAGATCCTCCCATCTGGGATACTGACAGATCTTGGCACACCCTGAATGACTGGTAGTCACGAAAAAATAAAAAAAGGCAACTTGGACAATCACAAATGTTTCAGAGATAACCAAGAGCTCAGGACAGGCTGAAAAATAATAGTTTACTCCTACATGATATCACTCCATCAATACTCACAGAAATGATTGTTTTAACTCAGAGAGGTGATTGTTAATGTGCAAAAACCAACACAGAGAGTCAAGAAAAATGAAGAAATAGGGGGACGTGTTTTAAACAAATAATAAAATAAAATTCCAGAATCAGACCATAGTTAAACGGAGATAAGTGATTTACACAATAAAAAGTTAAAAACACTTCTCATAAAAATGCTCACAGAGGTCAGGGAAACAACGTGAGAAAAGTGCGAATTTCAACAAAGATTGAAAGTATAAGAAGGTGCCAAACAGAGATCACAAGCCATGAACCCAATAGCTGAACTAAAAACTTCAATAGAGGGATTCAGCATCAGACTAGAGCAAGCAGAAGAAAGTATCAGCAAACTTGAAGAGATGGAAGCAGGATTATCCCATCAGAAGAGCAAAAGTGAAAAAGAAAATATAGCCTCAGGGACTTTTGGGACATCATTAAACAGATGATAACATGCATTTCAGGGGTCCTAGATACAGAAGACAGATAGAAAGGAGCAAAATCTTATTTGAAGAAATGATGACTGAAAACTTCCCTAACCTGGACAATGAAACAGATATTTAGATCAAGGAGGCCACATCAAATTATATGAACTAAAGAACTCTATACTAAGACACAAAAAAAGAAACTACCTCTCAAAAGTTAAAGAAAGAAACTCAAAAGTAGCAAGAGAAAAACAACTTGCTACATGCAAGAGAACTCCTATGAGCAGACTTTTTAATTGAAACTTTACAGACCAGAAGGGAAAATAATGCTATGTTCAAGTGCTGAAAGAAAACTGCCAACCAAGAGTACTCTACCCAGCAAAGTTGTTCTTCAGAATGAAAGTATATTTAAAGAATTCTCCAAATAAACAAAAGCTGAAGGATTTCATAAATATCAGAATATCNGCATAGTAAATATTTATACAACTAAGAGCTATTTTAAAAGATAAAAAGAGACAAATTGTTAGCTAGACTTAACAGAAGAAGAGAGATTCAAATAAGTAGATTAGAAATAATGAGGAAATAAAATAGCTGATACTACACAAATATAAAGGTTGCTATGAGCATACTCTGAAAAATTATATACCAACAAATTGGACAACAAAGAAAAAAGAATAAATTCCTAAAAGCATACAATCTACTAAAATTGAATAATGAAGAAATGAAAAATCAGACAAAGTAATTGCTAAAAAGGTGACAGTCAATAATCAAAAACTTTCCAACAAAGAAAATGTTCTAGACTCTTTTACTGATGATTCTCACCAAATTTTTTAAAATAATAATAATAATTATTATCAGACTCTTCCAAAATGTTAAAAAGAGGAGAGAGCACTTCCAACCTCATTATAAAAGGCCAACATTATCCTGACACTAAAACCAGATAAGGAGAAAAGTACAGGCTGTCTTCAGTGAACATAGGTACAAAAATTACAACCCAATATTAGCAAACCAAATTCAACAATATTCTAAAAGGATCATACNNAAGGATCATACACAGTAACTAAATAGAATCTATTCCAGAGATGCAAGGATCATTAAACATGCAAAAATCAATAAATATGATGAACTACATAAACAAAATAAAGTTTGCAAACCATATGGTCATCTAAATCTATGCAGAAAAGATATATAACAAAAGTCAACATTCAGAATAAAAACTTTCAACAAATGGAGTATAGAGGGAAATATCTTAAGAGAATACAGGTCATATATGAGAAGTCCACTGCTAACATAAAACACATCAATGAAAAGATGGAAGTTTTTCTTGTAATACTGAGAACAAGTCAAGGATGCACACTCTCTCCACTTTTTTAAACATAGTACTGGAAGTCATGTCCAGGGCAACAAAGCAAGAAAAAGCAAGAAAAAGAGGCATCCAAACCAGAAAGAAAGAAGTAAAGGTGTCTCTATTTGCAGATAGCATAATAATAAATATAGAAAACCCTAAAAAACTATGCAAAAAATTATTCAGTTTAGTTCTTTTCAGTCATGTCTGAATCTTGGTGATCCCATGAATCACAGCACACCAGGCCTCCCTGTCCAACACGAATTCCCAGAGTTCATTCAAATTCATGTCTGTACAGTCGGTGATGCCATCCAGCCATCTCATCCTCTGTTGTCCTCTTCTCCTTCTGTCCCCAAACCCTCCCAGCATCAGGGTACTTTCCAACGAGTCAACTCTTCCCATGAGGTGGCCAAACTATTGGAGTTTCAACTTCAACATCAGTCCTTCCAGCCAACACCCAGGACTGATCTCCTTTAGGATGGACTGGTTGGATCTCCTTGCAGTCCAAGGGACTCTCAAGAGTCTTCTCCAACACCACAGTTCAAAAGCATCAGTTCTTCAGTGCTCAGCTTTCTTCACAGTCCAACTCTCACATCCACACATGACTACTAGAAAAACCTTGATTAGACAGACCTTTAGTGGTAAAGTAATATCTCTGCTTTTCAATCTACTATCTCGGTTGGTCATAACTTTTCTTCCAAGGAGTATGCGTCTTTTAATTTCATGGCTGCAGTCACCATCTGCAGTAATTTTGGAGCGCAGAAAAATAAAATCTGACACTGTATCCACTGTTTCCCCATCTATTTCCCATGAAGTAATGGGACCAGATGCCATGATCTTTGTTTTCTGAATGTTGAGCTTTAAGCCAACAATTTTATTCTCTTCTTTCATTTTCATCAAGAGACTTTTTAGTTCCTCTTCACTTTCTGCCATAAGGGTGGTGTCATCTGCATATCTGAAATTATTGATATTTCTCCCGGCAATCTTGATTCCAGCTTTTGCTTCTTTCAGCCCAGCGTTTCTCATGATGTACTCTGCATAGAAGTTAAATAAGCAGGGTGACAATATGCAGCCTTGATGTACTCCTTTTCCTATTAGGAAACGGTCTGTTGTTCCATGTCCAGTTCTAACAGTTGCTTCCTGACCTGCATATAGATTTCTCAAGAGGCAGGTCAGCTGGTCTCTTATTCCCATCTCTCTCAGAATTTTCCAGTTTATTGTGATCCACACAGTCAAAGGCTTTGGCATAGTCAATATAGTAGAAATGGATGGGTTTTTTTCTTTTTTTTGGAACTCTATTGCTTTTTCCATGATCCAGCAGATGTTGGCAATTTGATCTCTGGTTCCTCTGCCTTTTCTAAAACCAGCTTGAACATCTGGAAGGTCATGGTTCATGTATTGCCGAAGCCTGGCTTCGAGAATTTTGAGCATTACTTTACTAGCGTGTGAGATGAGTAAAATTGTGCAGTAGTTTGAGCATTCTTTGGCATTGTCTTTCTTTGGGATTGGAATGAAAACTGACTTTTTCCAGTCTTGTGGCCACTGCTGAGTTTTCCAAATTTGCTGGCATATTGAGTGCAGCACTTCCACAGCATCATCTTTCAGGATTTGAAATAGCTCAACTGGAATTCCATCACCTCCACTAGCTTTGTTCATAGTGATGCTTTCTAAGGCCCACTAGACTTCACATTCCAGAATGTCTGGCTTTAGGTGAGTGATCACACCATCACGATTATCTGGGTTGTGAAGCTCTTTTTTGTACAGTTCTTCTATGCTTTCTTGCCACCTCATCTTATTATCTTCTGCTTCTGTTTGGTACATACCATTTTTTCCTTTATCGAGCACATCTTTGCATGAAATGTTCCCTTGGTGTCTCTAATTTTCTTGAAGAGATCTCTAGTCTTTCCCATTCTGATGTTTTCCTCTATTTCCTTGCATTGATTGCTGAGGAAGGCTTTCTTATCTCTCCTTGCTATTCTTTGGAACTCTGCATTCAGATGCTTATATCTTTCCTTTTCTCCTTTGCTTTTCACTTCTCTTCTTTTCACAGCTATTTGTAAAGCCTCCTCAGACAGCCATTTTGCTTTTTTCATTTCTTTTCCATGGGGATGGTCTTGATCCCTGTCTCCTGTACAATGTCATGAACCTCATTCCATAGTTCATCAGGCACTCTATTTATCAGATCTAGTCCCTTAAATCTATTTCTCACTTCCACAGTATAATCATAAGGGATTTGATTTAGGTGATACCTGAATGGTCTAGTGGTTTTCCCCACTTTCTTCAATTTAAGTCTGAATTTGGTAATAAGGAGTTCATGATCTGAGCCACAGTCAGCTCTGTCTTGGTTTTGCTGACTGTATAGAGCTTCTCCATCTTTGGCTGCAAAGAATATAATCAATCTGATTTTGGTGTCGACCATCTGGTGATGTCCATGTATAGAGTCTTCTCTTGTGTTGTTGGAGGAGGGTGTTTGTTATGATCAGTGCATTATCTTGGCAAAACTCTATTAGCTGTTGCCCTGCTTCATTCCGCATTCCAAGGCCAAATTTGCCTGTTACTCCAGGTATTTTCTTGACTCCCTACTTTTGCATTCCAGTTGCCTATAATGAAAAGGAAATCTTTTTTAGTTGTTAGTTCTAAAAGGTCTTATAGGTCTTCATAGAATCGTTCAGCTTCAGCTTCTTCAGCGTTACTGGTTGGGGCATAGGGTTGGATTACCATGATATT
Source organism: Redunca redunca (assembly GCA_006410935.1). NCBI lineage: Eukaryota > Metazoa > Chordata > Mammalia > Artiodactyla > Bovidae > Redunca > Redunca redunca. Next base: position 10,873 of record SJYQ01064412.1, read on the forward strand.
GAATGGTTTGCCTTGGAAACAAACAGAGATCTTTCTGTTGTTTTTGATATTTCATCCAAGTACTGCATTTCAGACTCTTTTGTTGAACATGATGGCTACTCCATTTCTTCTAAGGGATTCCTGCCCACAGTAGTAGATATAATGTTCATCTGAGTTAAATTCACCCATTCCAGTCCATTTTAGTTTGTTGATTCCTAGAATGTTGACATTCACTCTTGCTATCTCCTGTTTGACCTCTTCCAATTTGCCTTGATTCATGGACCTCACATTCCAGGTTCCTATGCAATATTGCTCTTTACAGCATTTGACCTTGCTTCTATCACCAGTTCCATCCACAACTGGCTATTGTTTTTGCTTTGGCTCCATCCCTTCATTCTTTCTGGAGTTATTTCTCCACTGATTTCCAGTAACATATTGGGCGCCTATTGACCCGGGGAGTTCCCCTTTCAGTAGGCTATCATTTTGC
>SJYQ01064451.1:0-11835 GCA_006410935.1 Redunca redunca
TCTAGGCAAGAACACTGGAGTGGGTTGCCATTTCCTTCTCCAATGCATGAAAGTGAATAGTGAAGTTGCTCAGTCGTGTCTGACCCTTAGTAACCCCATGGACTACAGCCTACCAGGCTCCTCCGTCCATGGGATTTGCCAGGCAAGAGTACTGGAGTGGGGTGCCATTGTCTTCTCTGTGGGAAGCCCCTACCTTTGTCATATATGCTTCCTATTATGACTAGCAGTAAATCTTTTAGAATGAAAAAGGTCTTTGCTGTTATTTTGGAGGAGCTGGGGAGTCTGTGTCTATTCTGCAGCCAGTTTTCAACAGAGGAGAACTCTCCTAAACAGATTCAGTTAAGTGGCAGCTTAAAAGTGAAACAAAACACAAGTCAAGGGCGTCGCTAAGTTATGTCCGACTCTTGCGACCCCATGGACTGTAGCCTGCCAGGGTCCTCTGTCTCTGGGATTCTCCTGGCAAGAATACTGGAGTGGGGAACCAGGTCCTTCTCCAGGGTATCTACCCAACCCAGGAACTGCGCACAGGTCTTCTGCATTGCAGGCAGATTCTTTACCGATTGAGCTATGTGGGAAGTATGAAACAAAATTAGGCTCACTTTCCTCCTGTGGAGGAAAAAAAAGGAAGGTACAGGATGATTCCACTGGTTGCTCCATTTTGGGGTCCCCCACAAACACCTTCCATGTGAGGGCTTGCTCACTGTTTTCTGGACATGTGTGATACTATGATTTATACTAAGGAATATATTTATCTGGTCTTCATCCCTGGTACTAGCACTGAGTTCCTGAGACCTTTGTAACTTTCTGAGTGATAAGAGCACAGGAAGCAGCTTCCCAGAGGCTTCAGTGGTAAATAATCCACCTGCAATGCAGGAGACTTGGGTTTGATCCCTGGGTCAGGAAGATCCCCTGGAGGAGGAAATGGCAACCCACTCCAGTGTTCTTGCCTGGGAAATCCCATGGACAGAGGAGCCTGGCTACAGTCCACTGGGTCCCAAAAGGGGCGGAAGGGACTCAGTGACTAAACAACAACAGGCGCACAGCAGCATCTTTTGTTCCGATGAGGTGACTCTGGGTGGGCTCTTGGATGGGGCGGGGCTGGTCACCAGAAAGACCAGTCGTGATTTGAACCTTGGAACTTTCAGCCCAGCCTGCCATTCTCCAGAGAGGGGAGAGGAGCAGGAACTGCAGTTATAATTGATCGTGACAACTTGATGAAGGCCCAGTAAAAAGTCCAAAGGCGCAAGGTTTGGAGAGATTCTAGGCTGATGAACACATCCAACCTACCAGGAGGGTGTCATAGCCCCATAATTCCATGGGGCAGAAACTCGTACACTCAGGACCCTCCCAGACCCTGCCCTATGTGTGTCTGCATCTGGAGGTTCACCTGAATCCTTTACCTTATTCTTTAATAAACTGGTAAATGTAATTAAGCTTTTTCCTAAGTTCTGTGCACTGTTGTAGCAAATAATCAGAGACAAAGGGTCATCAGAACCTCTGATTTGTAGCTGGGCTGGGCAGAAGTTGTGGATTCTGGGGATGTACTACTTGTGATTGGCACCTGAAGAGGGGTGCAGAATCCTTAACCTGTGGGACCTGATGCCATCTCCAGGCAGATGGTGCCAGAACTGAGACAGACCACAGGAGATCCAGCTGGTGTCGCAGAATTGCTTAGTGTGGGAAAACCTCCTTCACATCTGGTGGCAGTAGTGAGGAGGCAGAGTAGGCTTTCCTTCATAGCCTGAAATGCCCCTTCCCTTCTCCTATACCTTGAAAACTCCTACTCATCCTCCAAGATCCTATTTCAATGTCACCAATTCTGGGAAGACTTCTCAATCTTCCACGCAGGGTTAGCTGTTCTGATCAATTAGCTCCAAATAGTACTTCGTTCTTTCTGTTGCAGGTTCATGGTCTATTCTGATTACATCGATGGTGATCTCTTGATGTGATCTCTTGATGGTCATACTGTGATCCTTCACTGGTCTCTCTCTCTGACTGGACTCTGCCAGGGCATGGAGAATGCCATATTCATTCTGTATATCCCATGCCTAACACAGCACTCAGCATATAGAATAAATATGTTTGGTGAATGAATAAAGGAAAGAGATCAAGAGAACAGGGCAGAGAATTCTAACAGGCAAGGCAGAGAAGAACTCTGGGAGGAAAGCCCCCTCCAGGGCTCTCTAACCATGTACACCGGCAACACAGGCTGGGACCCACTCGTTACACATCCTGTTATGCGACAGGCCACATGGGCTTTTCCATTCTAGTAAATACACTTCCCCCAAGGGAGACACCAAGTTCTTACTCCAACTGGCCTGTCAACCCATCAACAAGTAGGAAAGGCACAACGCAGTTGCTGGATCTACACAGCAAAGAAGTAGGTGAGGATGTTGGCATTACACAGCAAAAGGGGCTGGAGTCTTGGAGAAGGCCCATCTCCCAGAGCACCCTTACTTACTCAATTCCACAAATGAAAAGCTTAGATGTCATATATTTCTAGGCCTGGTAGCTGCTCCAATACTTTGGCCACCTGATGTGAAGAGGCAAGGCATTGGAAAAGACCCTGATGCTGGGAAAGATTGAAGGCAAAAGGTGAAGGGGGCGGCAGAGGATGAGATGGTTAGATAGCATCACCAGCTCAATGGATATGAACTTGTGCAACCTCCAGGAGACAGTGAAGGACAGGGAAGCCTGGCATGCTACAGTCCACAGGGTTGCAAAGAGTCAGACAAACTTAGCGACTGAACAACGACAAGGCCTGGCTGGGGTCTCTCAAGGTCTCTGAGCCCCCCTGTCCTGGCAAAGCTTTCTCCTGGCCACCAGCTTGCCCAGCAAGAGTCCTTGAACTTTGCTAAGAACAAGGAATGTCATGTCATAACTGCTACCAGCTGAGAGTTATCTCAATACCCAGGACACTTTCAATAGTGTAGGAGGACATTCTTTTCATTTATTTATTTGGTTGTGTAGGATCTTAGCTGCAGAGCACAGGCTTAGTTGCCCAGTGGCATGTGGGATCTGAGTTCCCCAACCAGGAATCGAACCTGTGTCCCCTGTAATGGAAGGCAGATTCTTAACCACTGGATCACCAGGGTAGTTTCTGGGAGGACATTCTTAATAATGATCCTAAATCCCTTCTCTTGATCATTTTTTCCCTCTTTTTCAGGGCTCAGAGGAAATAAAAAGTTGTTAGTTATCAGGTTTCAAGGGGGTAAAAAATATTTAGAACCACAACCCACAGCACCCTTGAAATCCTCAGAGCAGCTTCTGAGAATGAAGCCTCACCTTTTTGAAGGAGGTGAGTAGCTTGACACTCACATATCCCAGCTTGTTCCTCCTCACGTGCTTGAGCAGGAAGGCGTCTTTCTCCAGGTTTTCATCAGAAAAGTAGAATTCGATCTGGTCCACCAGCTTCTTGATTAACTCCTCGTCCGGGGGCTGCCACTCCTGCTCCAGGTCGTCACGCTCATTCTCGCCCCCGCTCGTCGTGGCGCCACTGAGACCAGAAGGGGACATGAAGTGTTAGGGGTTGAACTCTAATCTCCCCCAAGTTTCATATGTGGAAGTCTCAACCCCCGATATGTCAGAGTGTGATGATATTTGGGAAAAACGTCTTGCAAATGTAATGAAAGGATGAGATCATACTGGAGTTGGGGGGTGGGCCCTATTCCACTCACAGAGTAGGGAGAATACCATGTGGGGATGAATGAAGGCAGAGATCGAAGAGTGTCTAAGATCGCCAGCAAACCACCACAAGTTAGGGGACAGGCCTGCACAGACCCTTCCCAGCACCTCAAGAGGTAGCGAGCCCCCACTAACATCTTGATCTTGGACTGCCAGCCTCCAGAACTCTGAAGCAATACACTTCTGCTTTTCTAAGCCACGTAGTTTGTGGTTTTTTGTTAGAGCGGCTGCAGGAAACTATAATGGCTCATATCTGAACTGGACTCCTCAGAGGTGAGAATCACATGGCCACAAAGGGACAGTTTGCTCCTAACTAGCTAAGAAATCAAGTTTTTGTTTAACCATCTATTAACATTTACGTGGCTCTGCCGTTGACAGCATGCTTTTCCTACACCCTGCTTATTCTTCCCTCCCCACTCTACTCCACAAATTCCTATTTCTACAAGACTGTTTAGCAGAGTGACTAAGAGCCCTGGGGTTCTAGAGTTAGGCTGCCTGAGTTTGAATCCTGACACCAACATTTATTAGCTGAGTCAACTTAGGCAAGGAACTCCACTGCCACACCTCAATACTTATTAGCTATTAATTGGGATTCACGATTATCACTTTCTTGATAGGGCTGTACCAAGATTAATTAATTTGTGGAAATATCTGTGAATACCCTGACAGCTCAGTAAGTGATACATTCATTTATTCATTTGTAAGTGCCAGATAAAGGATTAAAACTCAAATCTTCTGTCTCCAAAGTCAGCTCAGATGATACTTTCCATATTTTGTTGGGACACTGCATGGAATCTGGAAACAATCTCATTCACTGGGGCCCCTCTAAATGAATCCCCTTCCCCAGCAGCTCCACCTGGACACACTTCCTCTCCCTCTCTCCCAGAATATTAGGAAAGGAGGACTAGGCAAAGAAGTATTGGGGCAAAGCTTTTTTAAGAAGGCCAATATTTCATGAAGAGACTACAAAATCTATGTAATATTTTAAGGAATTTCTGGTTATCCATATCATAGTTGACACCATTATTAGAAGTTATCAAAAGTGCGTTCTCTTTTGTATATTTAATTACCAAATTATATATTATATAACCCTGTATTTGTAATTCAATGCAAAGGACTGGTTAAAATCACCTCCAGAGAAAAGAAAGAGAACCACTCTGCTTTGTGGCAGCTTGATGTCTAGTGACATTAACCATCAGACCCAGGACTTCCACCAACATGTTCTGAGCAGAGAGAGGATCTCTTGGGATGGAGGCATATGCCTAATCCCCCAAATCATCCTAGTCTTTCTAAAGCACTCAAGGTGCTTCCAGTGTGTTGGGAGAACTTGCCAGGCTCCCCAAAGGGCTCGGTGGGCGCATGCATGCTCGTGTCCGACTCTTTGTGACCCCGTGGACTGTACCCTGCAAGGTTCCTCTGTCCATGGGATTTTCCAGGCAAGAATACTGGAGTAGGTTGCCATTTCCTTCTCCAAAAGGGCTTAGAGAGTTCAATTAAATCATCAACCAATTGAAAATGGGGCTCGTAAAGTAAAAGAATCTATGAAGGTGACAGTTGATAGTCAAAAAAGACTCATACACATAAGTCCTTCAACTTCAGTAAAATTTTCACTGGCTCACAACCTTGAAAAGAAAAGGAACTGTGTAAGAGTCAAAATAAGAACAAAAATCAAATATTCTGGCAGGAGAGGAAAAAACTAAATAAATCTATCTTAATTTTTCAAATTCAGAAATTATATTCAGCTTAAATAACAGACATTGGTTGATTTTAAAAATGAACTGTTTTATTTATTTGCCTGTAGATAGTTTGGAAGTGGTTTTTAAAAATATCTTACTGATGTCACAAGACAAATGTGTACCTTTGTAAAGGGGGAAAAAAAAAACAGAGAGACTAACTTTAAAAGTATGTTTTTTAGAAAGGCTTTTCAAAAATGTGATGATAAACTAGGGGCATACATTAAGGCAGCCCATTAGAGACAACAGGTCAAGTGCAACTTAAACAGATAGGCTGAATATTTTAGAAGTCCTAAAGGGCACCTGGGGCAGACACCAGTCTGACTCACCTGACATTTAACAGCAAACTCTTTCTCACTTACCCTCCTTTACTATGGAGGCTATAAAAACTAAATGCTCACTTTCCCGTCTCTCTTACACATGGCAGCCATTTGTCATGTTATGGCCAATAACATACCAGTGAACATCTCTTGGCCTTGTTCCTTCCCCTTTTATCTGTTTGAGTGTGGATGTAATGGTTGGAGCAATAGCAGCAATTTTACTACCATAAGGAAAAGGCCAAGAGAATCAGCTTGGTCTGGTTTATTATCATTATTGGTTTTCTGACATTACCAAGTTATTGAACCAACTGATATAACTAACTACTTGCACAACTGTTATTATAAGAGACAGATAAAATTCTGTTTAATTCACTTGTTACTTGGGTTTTCTCCTACTTACAGCCAAATACTGGTATAGTAAATGACACTGAGAAAAGAGGTCTTCAAAACATGCCACAGGAAAAGTATCAGTGGGACAAAAATGAAAAAGGTAATGCAAGATGGAAAGATAAATTTTCATTTTAGAGAAAGTTTATGCCCTAGACAAAAGTTAAAATAGAGGTTGAATATACCAGGTAAAATAACTACCAATGCATAGGAAATTCTAGACCCAGCTGGCAGGAGTGACAATAGTAGCAGGGAATGTGGTGGTGTGTGCGATAATGACCAGTGAAGAGTTTTGGGTGGACTCAGGGGTATGAGCAAAATGACCAAAGTTATGACAAATGGCTAACATCAGAGGTGACCAGACCACCGAAAGGACCCACATAACAAGAAGTCCTACTCCCAAACCAGAGCAGCTGATGCTATCACTAATCAAATAAAACACAGCAAACAAAACAGAATGGAAGGAAGGTGATGCACCTTCTCTGTTTCCTCAGTGCCTATGCCAGATCTTCCCATTCTTCCCGAGGTCACTATTCCCATGGGAAGACTTTATTCTCTGCAGATGATTCTACCTCCAACTTGACTGAGAAAACAAAATTCCTCCAGATTGCTCAGGCCTTCCTCAAGCTTATCTGCATGTCTGGACATCCACCAGAAAATTCATTTGCTCTATCTGGGTGCCTTTTCTCCGTCTTAGTCTCCCGCCCCCAGCTATAGGATGGGACACAGTTGGTCACCTTCTTCTTGACAGTCTCCCTCTGGACTTATATGAGTTGTTCTTTTCTAGTTTTTCTCCCCATTTGACTGCCCTTTCAGGTTTATCTTTCTCCTCCCATTTCTAAATGCAGGTATTCCCCAAGAATCTTTCCTTGGTTCTTTATCCCCTGGCGATCTCCACACTTCAGCTGCTGGCTGGGTCATCTGATTCGTCTGCCTCTCCTCCCACCCCTCCATCCTGCTCTCACTCAAGTCCACTCCTCAGTTCCCAACTGCCGGCCAGATGTTTCCATGTGGAGAGGCTGATATTGCTTCAATTTCAATATACCCAGAATCAAACTGTCACCTTCTGCAGAACTCAGCCTCAGGTAGGACTAAGCCGAGGCCTGCTCACCAGGAGACATTCTACATGGGCAGCTTGTCTTATTTTCACACAGTCTCTCAGTAAATAATCCATAAGGTGTTGGGAGGTGACTCCTAGGTTATTTGTACCTGGTGAGCAAGTAACCAGAAATTCCAGAGCAGGTGGGCAGTACTGGGAGGTGATAAAAAAAAAACAATCCCTGTATGAGTGCAGAGGTGAGCTGCTTGTACTCCGAGGTCCCCTCCCTCTGCATGGGTGCTGTCAGGAGCAACTGTGCATCTCCCAGGGGGAATCATGGAAGAGCAGGAAGGCCTAGTTTAAATATGGGAGCCTGCTGCACTATTTCCTGATTCTTGTGACAGCCTTTGAACACAAAAGACCATGTATCCTTCACAAACATTAAAGGAGTTTATAGTCTTTATATACAAACATTGGCAACTTTTTAATCATTGTGTAACGATCCTGTAATAACCACATATCTTTCCTCCCAAATTGTCCCACCACTTTCCCTATACTCTCTTCTCTGTGCTTAGACTCAAAACCTAAAATGCATTTTTCAGCCTTCTCTTTTGCCCCCAAATTGAGTCGTTATCAAGTGTTGATTTTATTCTGCAGTGTCTCCCATCTGTTCTCTCTTTTTCATTCCAACTGTTCTCATTACTTTTCCTTTGGACCATATTAATAGCTTACAAAAATAATTCTTAAAATTAAAGTAATACATATATATATAAAAAATTAAAATAGTAGACAACCTGGAGAGAAAGCAACAATCTCCCACTCCACTCCTTCCCAGATGCAACCTGTGTTCAACCATTTAATTTCTATAAGAGCTCCTTATTGTTCTCTAAGTTCACAGCCCTACATACCACTTGGCAATTTCCAAAGTTCTCTGTTCATGCCCTATTATACAAAATAAGGATTTCAGGGGGTCAAATTTTATGCTGTTTTTGGTTTTTTCTATTAGCCTTCCCTGTGTTTTTAAATAATATACTTAAAATTCTGTTCTTATTCCACCAACATTAAAAAATACTTCTCAATTCTTCATAACATACAATGTGCACATTATTATCTCTCCTTTTCCTTCATCTCTTCTTACATTTCCAACTTCCCAAATTTTGTCAGATGTGCCTTTATTTCCTAGCGTCATGGTTCTTAATATTTACTGTCTCTTCCAGAACTACTATTTCATGCTTTGTCTATAGTTAGTAAACACTTAAAAGTCAATCAGTTGTAGGTTATTATTAATATTATGACTACAAAAACACTGGTCACCACAGGGAGAAGGCATTTGCTAAGATTACACTTCTTTTCTTAAAATACTGTTAGTTGGCTGACTACTTGGGTTGATCCTCCACATCTACTATTTTCGTTCATATTTTGTCTTTGAATGTAAATCAAAGACATGCTAAGAGATTTCCTTGACATTATTTTCTAATCTTTTCCAAAGAATTTTAAAATTTCAGTAATTCTTCAGGCTGTTCCTTTTTAAGAGCATCCTGGTTTTACATGTATGTCTTATTTCTCTTTTTTAAATTGGAGTATAATTGCTTTACAATGTTGTGCTGGTTTCTGCTGTAGAACAAGGTGAACCAGCCATATGTAAACATATATCCCCTCCCTCTGGGGTTTCCCTCCCACTCTCTCCCCAGCTCACCCTTGCAGGTCATCTCAGAGCACCGAGCTGAGCTGTCTGTGCTATACAGCAGCTTCCCATTCACTATCTATTTTACACACGGTCCTGTGGCTGCTTCATATATCTTAAATTCTCTCAGGGCGCTAACTGGAGTATATGTAATTTTTAACAGTTTCCTTTGTTTCAACAGTGTTGCCTCTATATCCTCTGGGGTCAGTTTTCCCATTTAATTTTCATATCATTGATTTCCTTCACATGACAGGTATACAAGGTATCTTTTCCTTTTAAAAAGGTTTTCTAAATTAACTTATTTTAGAATAGTTTTAGATTAGAATTTATAAAACTGGTGAAAATAACATAGAATTCCCATATATCCAACACCAGAATTCTCCCATTATCATCTTGCATTAGTATGGTACTGTTAATGAACTAGTGTTGATACATTATTATTAAAGTCCATACTTTATTCACACTTCCTTAGTTTTTACCTGATACCCTCTTCCTGTTTCCAGATTTCACCCCATCTACATTTAATCACTGTGACTCTTTTATCTTGCCTATGACACTTTCTCAGACTTTCCTCGCTTTTGATGTCCTTGACAATGTTGAGGAGTACTGGTCAGCTATATTGTAGAATGTCCCTCAGCTCAGATGTGTGTGATATTTTTCTCATGCTTAGACCGGGGACATGAATTTTGGGGAAGAGGACCACAGATATAAATTTCCATTCTTATTACGTCATACGGTACATACTATCAACATGACTGATTATTGTGGATGCTGACCCTGATCACCTGGTTGACCTAAGTATTTGTGAGGTGACTCCACTATAAAATGACTCCTTTTTCTCCCTTTCCATACTGTACACCTTGGAAAGAAGTCCATATATAAGGAGTATGGAACTATGGTTCCATAGCCATTCATTTTGAAGAATGAAGGTCTAAGATGTGCAGGCTCCTCTCGCTGTATACTCCTGTTGCTTTTCTTCCGTAGGTGGCTCTGCATCTGTGGGTGGGCATGCCAAATGGCAGACTTTGCTTCAGAGGGAGCGGGAAGGGGATCATTAAGTAGGAGCCTTAGAACAGGTGCCCGCTCTATCTCAGCAGCCCTAGACCACCCCGTAGCTCATCCAATTCCTTTAGAAAATTATCCGGTTTCTTTTCCCCTGGGAAGGAAAGGGCATGTTGCTTGCTATCTCCCACTGACAAGCAGAGAGACTGGGCAACTGTTCTAGAGAAAGAATCTCAATGGCCTCTCAGGTATCAGCATCCCTTTCCACTGTTGCATCCTCTGCCTACTTTCCTACAACAGCCTTTCGAGGCTCCCACCACCTCCTGTTGTACTTTGGGCTACAGTCTCTTCTATTTTGTGTTTTATTATACGTTTTCCAGAACAGCTATAAAATACCACTGCTCGGCATTAATACCAATAATTTTTCTATTTCTTATTAAATAAAAGCACAAATCCTTAGCTCTTTATTCAGATGCACTTAGAATCTGGCTATAGCCAGCTTCCAAATTTACTTCTGTCTACTTTCATGCAGATCCTTTGAAGCAAATAAAAGACTTATAGTTCCCTGTAAGTAGCACAAGCTTTCTGGACTCTATGCCTTTGTGCATGCAGCTCCTATCTCCTTGAATACCCCTCTCTCTCAGGTCTGAATCCTAGCCACACATCAAGATCCATCTCAAATGCAACTCTCCCAGGAAGAAAACAATTTCAACTTCTCCAAGTACTTGTGTCTACTTGTATTAGAGCTACTTGTGTGCATATATTAGTGTCCTGAGCTCTAAGTTCTGGGATGGCAGGATTCATATTGATTTTTCTCATTCTACCCAGAATCTTGAACATAGCAGAAATTTAAAAAGCATCACCAAGGTAAGATGAATTGTTTTTGTATGGGCAAATCACTTACCAGGATTCTTTTAGGGATAAAGTGTGGTTCCTAGTGAATATGTCATTAATGGGTTTCACTGTGAAAAAGTTTTATGCTTATGTTATTGTTTTGCTTTAAATAAAGCATTATAAATTGGGAGTGGTGATGAGTTCTTATGACTGTAACCTGCTAGAAATGGAAACAAAGCATAGAAATAAAGGATACATTTTAAACAGATAACTGGGCTGCACAGACCAGTGGTGAAATATTTATTATATTTGTAAATTATTTGGAGGAACAACCCTGGGGACTCAGATGGTAAAGAATCTGCCTGCAATGTAGGAAACCAGGGTTTGATTCTTGGGTTGGGAAGATGCAGTGGAGATAGAAGGGCTCCATGCTATGTATGGCTGGTCCATGGGTTCCTACATATTTATTACAAAGATCAGGACCTTCCTTCCTCTCTAATCCTGTCTTCTGCTATGCTGTTCCAGCGTATTTCCTAGGGCCTGGGAAAAGTATAGCAAGTGAATGTCTCTCCATGTCTAAATAATGGTTTGTGGTGCAGAGCAGAGATAAGGTATACAAGGTACATAGTTACAACCTTGGCACACAATTGGCATTAATAAAAGCTTCTATTAACATCGCCCAGAACAAGGGAAAAGATAGCCTATGAGATGGCCCTGAAACACCACAGAGAGAAAGAAACCTGGATGTTTTTGTTTGTTAAATGAAGGGCAGATATGCTCAGTGGTTTTATTATTCATACTGCTATTTAGTATTATATTTTAAATCCTTTTTACATACTGTAAGACAATGCAAATAAGTAAATGTTATGTTATCAAGAATCAGATTTTCTGGAGAAGGCAGTGGCAACCCACTCCAGTATTCTTGCCTGGGAAACCCATGGACAGAGGAGCTTGGTGGGCTACAGCGACTAAGCAACAACAACAATCACTACCACATATCACACAGGGTATGTGCCTGCGGGCGGGGGGCGGGCAGAAAGTAAGTTCACTACTTCTTCCATTTTTTGTTTTTTTATTCCTTTCTAGTGTATCTAACAGAAACTAAGATTTGGCATCATATCTATATCTAAATAATAAAAAATATGCTTAAAG
>SJYQ01064517.1:0-11821 GCA_006410935.1 Redunca redunca
ATATATATTTGTTTTTCTAACTTCACGTTGTATGACAGACTCTTGGTTCATCCACATCAACATTGTCAAATAGATATACTTCAACTTTAAAAAATAAATATAAATTAATTAATTAAAGTTAATGAACCCAGATACAGAGAAAAGATTACTGGTCACCAGAGGGGAAGGGGACTGGGGGAAATGGTGAAGGGGGTCAGTCTATATGGCGATGGATGGTAACTAAACTTGTGGTGGTGATCACTTTGTAGTGTATACAGATGTCAAATTATAACATTGTACATCTGAAACTTATGTGATAGAAAGTTAATTTTTAAAATAGTTGTACATCATAACAACATGATAAGAACTGAGTTTCAGGAAGATCACACTTGGAACAGTGTAGAAAAGGAAACCAGTTTGAAGGCCATTGCAGTGATCTAGCTGAGAGGGGATGGTGGTCCAAACTAAACTGATGTAGTGGATGTTCTGCTAAGTCATCCAGAACCGCCTTCTGGAGCAAGGCACTCATTTCCCCAGTTGCCAAGAGTGTTGGCTGCTGATAGCTCACAGGTGAATCTCTCTCCAGAAACTGCCCTCAGCCAAAGGATGCTGTGACTCAATGTTATGGCTTCTTTCCATCCAACCACCTGGCAACACAGGTGTTCAAAGCCCCATCCCAAACCCCTCCCTTGCCTCAACTGGAAATCACTGTGTAGGAACATCTTAGCATGTGAGTAACTTCCTGTAACTGCATTAAAGTTCAGCAAATCCTTCTGCCCAATCCTCCTTCAGTCACTTCCTTGGAGTCTTTTTTCCTAAGAGTGCTCCCCAAGAAATTTCCTGCACACAAACTTCTGTTCAGTCTGTCTCCAAGGGACCGGATCTAAGACAGAACAAACCTCAATAGTCTCATCAAGAAAATGAGAGGGTGGATCAGCTCCTTGCTAAAAACACATCCATTGCTTCCTGGCTCCATGGACTTTGGAATTGTTTGACAATTCTTGCAGCTGTTTGAAAACACCAGGAAATGGATATGACAGACACTTCATTTTAGCAAACCCAGCAGGACTCATCACAGAAATTAGAAATGTTTCACAAACAGACCACCCACCAATATTACACCCAGTTGGGGTTGACACTCTACTTTTACTGATATAAAATTGTTTATGGTGTCCATGTCAAAGTATGCTTATTAAAAAACAAAAAACCTCTTCTCCCTGTGGACCAGCAAGAAACAGTGCTGTTTATCTTTTGCTGATACCAGAACTAAAAGCAATTAAGTCGAATGCTTTTGGAAATGTACTGCAAAATTGAATGTATGATTAATATATCAAGTTGGATATCACCCCTATGACTCTCTCCTCCCCTTTTCAAAAAAGTTCCTCAGCAAAATAAAACTGAGATGCAGAATGCTTTGGTGAGCTATTACAGCTACACCTCCCTATGATCAAAGGCAATCCATTCCTAAACTCTAAATCATGCAATTCTGACCATCTCAGCGCAGTGGTTTCATGGAGACTTTCCATGATTTATGGGGGCCATTTTCCTGTAAAGAACTTTTTGAAAGCATGTGTTTACAAAGTGTAGTTCCAATCATATAATCTGAGAGCTATAAAGAACCTTCTAACATGGAGACCTGGAGTTTTTAACCTGGGTTGGGCTTTGGAGGTGGTCTATGAAACCCTCAAAGTGTTAGTTGCTCAATCATGTTCGACTCTTTGTGACCCCATGAACTGTAGCCTGCCAGGCTCCTCTGTCCGTAGGATTCTCCAGGCAAGAATACTGGAATGAGTAGCTATTCCCTTCTCTAGGGAATCTTCCTGACTCAGGGATCAAATCTAGGTGTCCTGCACGGTAGGCAGATTCTTTACTGTCTAAGCCACCAAGGAAGCCCATGAAACCCTCAAGTTGTATACAAAGTTTGTGTCAAGATGCCAAAGCTGTTGTTAGCCTATAGACTCTATAAGCTTATAAACTGATGGACAGGAGGTTCATGGTCCCTGAAAAATTAAGAACCATTATCTACATCAATTGTCTTGCTTCATACTTAATGAAACTGAAGTTCAGAGAAATTAGATCAATTAGCCAAGGTCGACCAGTTTATTAGTAGTTCAACTGGCACTAGAACCTAGGTTTGCTTCCTTTTAGTCCCATGAGCTTTCCACTACTCCAGGCGTCTCAAACCAAGGCATTGTCCCTCCTATATTCGAACTATCACCAGACCAAAATGTTTCTACTGCCAAGAAAACACTTCCTCAGAGGAAACGAAATCCTTCAGTCAGGTTCAGTAATTTTTCCAATACCTCTTATTTATCTAGCATTTTAGAGTTTGCAAAACACTTTCACATATATGATTACATTTGATCTGAGCCTTGAAACCCTCTCATGATATAACACTAGGAACTAAAACTATAGGTTCTGGAACTGGTCTCCCTGAGTTGGAATCCTACTTCTACTATTACTATCTGAGTCACCCTGAGCAAGTTATATCCTAGTTTTTTGTGCCTCATTGCCTCATCTGTAAAATGAGGATGCATTTAATTTACCTAGTTCATACAATACCATTATCCCTATTTAATAACTACCAATGAGGGGATTGAGGAATGATATTATAGGACATTCTCAAAAGTGCCCTGTAATTGGTGAATTGAGGACTCAAAACCCAGTGCCTTAAACTCCAAGTCAAAAATATTTCAAGGTAGAATATGAAGATCTCTGAGTATAAATATAACAACCATGAAGCAATCAACCTACGAATGATTAAAACAGCTGTTCATTTATTTCTGTCTATTGATAATCTACACAGCATCACTGGGTACCCAACTATGAAATTCTAAATCTGTTCTGAGAATCCCCTCTATTTCCTGTTTTTAAATGCATGGAAAATCAAAATCAAGTCACATCAGAGTATATTATGTCTAAGCATCTTTTTAAGCCACATGAGACATGTCCCTTGAAATTTTTTGAATTAAGATGACATACTGGGCATAATCTATTATTTAGAGAAAATTATTTTTTAATGAAATGAAACGCAATATTAAATACCCTGGCCAGTAAGAAGGCATGTGACCTTAGAAATGCTTTTCATAAGGTCAGACTCACCCAGATTGTATCCCCAAATAATCATGAAGGCCTGTGTTCATGGTGTGTTCAAAAATGAGCAAGGCCTCAGACAACAGCCAGCCAAGAGCTTGAGCACACACCTCTGGGCTAAAAGAAACAAGGAGGCCTCATTCACCTTCCTTTAAATTGTGCAGTGGCTATTTCAGTGGCACTAATGAGGAGCTCCTAAATGCACTTGAGCTGAAGGTGCCTTTAAATGAGTTTTTCAATTAACATAAAACACATTATACACTTTTCTACCCAAGTCCCTTTATGTGTTGCTGGCTGAGTGGACTGGATTGTGTGAAAAGCGTCCCTTTTTTGGCATCCTTCATAGCAGTAGGCATGCTCTTTGGTGATAGATAAGTAGGCAAGTTTGAATGTGTGTTCATTCTCTTCATCTTTCCATGTCTAATTTATTTTTTTTTTTACCACCTACTCTTGGGCCCCATCTAAAATGACAAGAAGGTAGCATTATGAATGTGAGAAGACATTTTAACCTTAATTTTCAGCCCCTGAAACCATCATTTTCTTCACTGTCATGGAAACCTGTGATATCTATTAGCTGCTTTCAGTCGTGGCTTTGTGCTTTCCTATAACAGAGTATTCCCAGTGAAGTTATTTTTACCAGACAAGAGTCTAGTCCCAACTCTCTTATTAAAGTTCAGAGCAACATAGGCCAATATCATAAAGCTGATAACAAGACTATGCTTGTACNGGATGCTGAAGGTGGGGCCAGATTCTGAACCTAAGGTTGTACTAAGACCACAGACACAGAAAACAGACTTAGGGTTACCAAAGGGGGGGTGGAATTAGGAGGTTGGTATTAACATACACACTACTATATATAGATAACCAACAAGGAGCTACTGTATAGCACAAAGAACTCTATTCAATGTTCTGTAATAACCTATATGGGAAAAGAATCTGAAAAAGAATGGATATATGTATAACTGAGTCACTTTGCTGTATACCTGAAACTAACACAACATTGTAAATAAAATATATTCCAATAAAATTTTTTAAAAATAGTAGGTCTTTCCCACATCCACCCTCAGAATCAAGCCACATACTACATTAAGCCATGGTTTACAGAAAAATTCATTTTTCAAAACTTCACATGTAGTCTTACTTTTACGATTATAAATGATTTGGAGGTGATGAAATCCTAGGCCATAGTTGAATGCTGCATATGACTGTCCCTTTCCCATCTATGTCTTCCTCCCTTATCCCCTTAAATGGCTTTGCCAAAATCCTGCTATATCTCCCCTCAACTCCACGTCCTCAGAGAGAGGCTGGACAGTCATAATTCTTCAAAGAATTGCGTTAGAAATCTGGTTTAAGCCATGCCCATCACAGCTTTTGATAAAACATTACAATAGTGCTTCTACAATCACAGGCAAAGTTGTCATTGCCATCTCATGGAAGATTCATTTGCATAAAATAGACCATTGCTAGTTTTGTAGGGGGTGGTCTCCTTTGAAAGACAGGTTAGAAAGAAATTGAGGCAAGAAAGCTAAGAAGAGCCCATTCTCAGGTGTTGTCACAGTTAAGTTCAATTGTCATCTCAACTCAGGTTCTTATTTTCTTGGTATAAAGTATAATTTTATCAAATATGCAAACCTGCCTAGTGAAGGATTGGATTGGTATGAACTATAGGTTGATTGGTCACATACCAGCCAATTAGCATTTCAAACAGGTATCAGAGAAGCTGAGGAAAATGTATTTTTCTTTTACATTTACTCGTGTCGATTGAATTGCTTCAGAGACTATAGGAAGCTAATTTCCCCAGCCAAGGTAGAGAGAAGGGATGAGAATGAATTTGACTGGAATTGGGGATACGTTTTTCACTGTAAACTGCAATTTTCCTCACGAAGAAGTTGTGACTTCTACAACAATCGATACTAGAAAGATTTCTAAAATGTTTTCCTCTTCCGTTATTGACACGTAGCAGCCATGTCCTTGCCTCACAAATATAAAAGATACTTAGAAAGTTGTATGGAGGCACAAGTGGCCCAGGGGGATGACCTCATGTAAGAGGATACTGGGGGTACTTCCCTGGTGGTCCGGTTGCTAAGACTCCACACTCCCAATGCAGGGGGCCTGGGATCAATTCCTGATCAAGGAACTAGATCCCACACGTTGCAACTATGATTTCACATGCCACAGCCAAGACCTGGTGCAGCCAAATAAATAAACGCTTTTATTTTTTTTTTTAAGAGGATACTAGGAATGCCAACATGTTCATTATGTTGGTGAAAAGTATTAAAAGAGAAAAAAAATGTAGGCAGTGCTCATGACTTGCTGACTGCTTCCTCCCTATCCTGAACTTTGAACTGGCTCACAGGCCTTTGAATGGCCTTGGACCATTTGCAGCAACGTGGGTGGACCTAGAGAGTATCATAATAAGTGAAGTAAGTCAGACAAAGATAAATATCATATCACTTATATGTAGAATCTAAAAAATGATACAAATGAACTTATTTATAAAACATACAGACATATTTATAAAACTTATTTATAAAAATACACATAGAAAATAAATTTATGGTTACAAGAGAATAAATATATAAGTATAACTAAATCACTTTGGTATACACCTGAAACTAACATAACATCATAAGTCAACTATACTCCAATGAAAATAATAAAAATTAAAAGTAATAAATAGCATGGAAAACAGCCTCAGCCTCACTCAAATATCTCACATACTTGGATGCAACTTCCACTTTAGGGAAAAATAAGAACATTGATCTTGCTGAGAATTTCTGAACTAGACTTCAAAGTACAGATGTGAGAGTTGGACCACAAAGAAGGCTGAGCTCAGAAGAAATGATGCTTTCAAACTGTGGTGTTGGAGAAGACTCTTGAGAATCCCTTGGACTGCAAAGAGTCAGACCAGTCAATCTTAAAGAAAATCAACCCTGAATACTCATTGGAAGGACTGATGCTGAAGCTCCAACACTTAGGCCACCTGATGCGAAGAGCTGACTCGTTGGAAAACACCCTGATGCTAGGGAAGATTGAAGGCAGAAGGGGATGACAGAGGATGAGATGGTGGGATAGAATCACCAACTCAATGGATATGAGTTAGAGCAAACTCTGGGAGATAGTGAAGGACAGGGAAGCCTGGCGTGCTGTAGTCCAAGGGGCTGCAAAGAGTCAGACACGACTGAGCAACTGAACAATGACAACAAAGACTTCAAAATACCTCCAAGCCTCATGAACACCCATTTGTTCTGGCATCCCTAAACCCTAGGACACACCAGGCCCTTCCGGCACCCCTGGACCTCCCAAATCCAAACTTGGAACCTCTGGTACCATCTTTGCAGACAACAGAAAAGAAAATCTTTCAGAAAAGAAAGCTTGTGCCTGAGACCCTCAATGTCATCATCTGACCACTGTTATTGCTTAAATCAAAAATAGGTGTTAGAAATCAAAATGAGGTCTCTAGATATTGTTTTGTGTATAAGTAACCAGCAGAATGCATTTCATGTACTCAGGCCTCCCAGTTACTCACATCTGAATGCAGGCAAACAACAAGAGACACGCACTCCAACAGGCATCAGTGGTCACCTGGTGGCAGCTACCTTGAGTTCAATCCTGTTGCCTGGGAGCAGTAAACAACTCTCAGTGTTTACGTTTGCCACTTCTGACCCTTTAATTTGACCCTGAACAGTCATAAGCTGTCATCACTGGAATATTCTCAAAGTACAAGATACAGGAGAGGATACAGAGATAGGAGTACTGTCTGGGCCCCCTCTAGCTCTCCATTCTGGAATGCAGCTTGACAAAATCAAGTCCAGGGACTCCCTGATAGTCCAGTGGCTAAGACTCTGCACTCCCAATGAAGGGGGCCCAAGTTTGATCCCTGGTCAGGGAACTAGATTCCACATGCCACAATTATTATAAAAAAAGATGACTCATGCAACAAAGATCGAAGATCTCACATGCCGCAACTAAGACACAGCACAGCCTAAATAATAACAAATGTTTTCTAAAAAAGAAAGATTGTCCAAAAAAAATAAAGTCTAACATTTACTCACAAAGAAGCCCCTTTGTTGCCTTGAATAATGTGAAATTTGTCCCTGTGGTTGGCTGCCAATCCCAACCTCTTTCCCAAGTCTATAGATGAGAAAGGGAGAGACAGAATTCTGAAGTATGGTAGTATGAGGAGCAGATCATTCCACAGGGTAGCTGAGAAGCAGGGACATCAATAGCCCAAAGGCTGTAGCTCAGAATTGGAAATAAGAAAACTTTAATAGAAATAGGAGCCATGACACCAACTTGTCCTGCGGCCCCTGGCAAATCAGTAATATTTTCCCTGTGGCTGAGTTTATTAGCACTGCTTCTTCCCCAGCAGCCTCTTGCTACACATCTCATTCAGAATGTCTTATTTAAGAAGCTTTCACCTTGGTCGTTGGTGATGCCTGAAATGCTATCACTCCAGAATACCTACAGATCGAGACGCATTGCTGCCTTCTTCCCACTGCTGGGCCTCACGCAGCTCCATGCCTCAGTGCAAGGATATTAAAGAAATGACATTCTTTCCAGCAGCTCTGCTTAATAGACTATTCCCTCGCATCTCTGTCTTATTAGGTTAAGAAAACAAGCTTTCCCAATGTTTCATGGAATCTACAACAAAGAAAGGGCTAAAGGTATACAAACTTGCAGAGAAGGCAAACATAAGGAAAACTGTTCAAAATTATATTCTAAATTTTACCTATCAACTTGGCTGTTTTAAAGATACCAATCTTACTCAAAGAATAAAAAAAAAAAAAAAAACAGAAAATCAAGCTTTGTGTTAGTAAAAAGTGATACCAATGCTACCTGCTGGGGAAAAAAAATAGTTCCTCATTTTCCCCTCTACCTTCTTACTCCTAGCCACATACAGGAACTGCTCTAGAACAAAACTGTAGCTGAATGTTTTCCAATCTGATCCAGTGTCTTTTCCAAGTCTTACTCCAAAAGGTCCATGGACCAATGAATGCCATCACATGTTTTTAAGCCCATACCCCATTCCCTTCTAAGATTAGTTTTCCAGTCATGCAAATCACCTGAAGCACTTGCTAAAAATAAAGATTCCCAAGTCTGTCCCCTGGAGATTCTAAGTTTGGATGTTTAACAGACATCCCAAGAAATTCTTTGATCAGGCAAAATGGGCAACCCTATCCTCAGGTCTTCTAAATACTTGCTACTCAAAATATATATAGCAATGGCATCAACTAAATTTGCTAGCTATACAGATTCTCAAGTCTTTTCTAGCCCTAGAACCTTTTAAGAAAACCTCTAGGTGATCATTAATATACACTAAAAATTTGAGAAGCACTGTTTTCAATAGTTGAGTCATGTGGTAACCTAAATTGCCTCTACTAATACTACTGTGAATTAGTTTCATTAATAATTCCAATTCATTTATTCATTCAGCTAATATTTGGGTATCTACTAAGTATGTGAGGGCTTCCCTGATAGCTCAGCTGGTAAAGAATCTGCCTGCAGTGCAGGAGACCTCGGTTTGATTCCTGGGTCAGAAAGATCCACTGGAGAATGGATAGACTACCCATCCCAGTATTCTTGGGCTTCCCTGGTGGCTCAGCTGGTAAAGAATCAGCCTACAATGCAGGAGACCTGGGTTCAATCCCTGGGTTGGGAAGATCTCCTGGAGAAGGGAACAGCTACCCACTCCAGTATTCTGACCTGGAGAATTCCGTGGACTGTATAGCCCATGGGGTTGCAAAGAGTCAGACATGACTGAGTGATTTTCACTTCAGTTCACTAAGTGTGTGAGCTCCATGCTGGGTACCAATATTTGTATTTCATAGAGAAGGCCTTCAGCTAAAGGAATCCATCCTTAACAGGCAAGTATCAGGTACTAGGACAGGCACATGAACAGGATATTTTGAGGATGAAGTGAAGTAGCTCAGTCATGTCCGACTCTTCGCAATCCCATGGACTGTAGCCTACCAGGCTCCTCTGTCCATGGGATTTTCCAGGCAATAGTCCCGGAGTGGACTGCCATTTCCTTCTCCAGGGGATCTTCCCAACCCAGGGATCGAACCCGGGTCTCCTGCATTGTAGAGACGCTTAACCGTCTGAGCCACCAGGGAAGTTGGGATTTTGAGGGTAGGAAATGGCAACTCACTTCAGCATCCTTGCCTGGAAAATCCCATGGATGGAGAAGCCCGGCGGGCTGCACCCCATGGGGTCACAAAGAGTCAGGCACAACTGAGCGACTAACACTACTACACTAGTAAGGGAGAGCAAGTGAAGTTGTTCAGTTGCGTCCAACTCTTTGCAACCCCATGGACTGTAGCCTACCAGGCTCCTCTGTCCATGGAATTTTCCAGGCAAGAGTACTGGAGTGGGTTGAAACCATATCCAAATCATACTATGTAGTTGGCCACCTATTCTATCTATGCATAAAGCTGGTTTGGACTATGTAATCCAATTTCTGATCACAGTAAATTCTACCCCTAATGACCCAACTGTCTCACTAATCCACCCCTCAAATAAGTCAAGGGTGTGGTCTGGAGCACAGGTGTGTCTAGCATTGATGAAGAGCCTTCTATCCACTCAAACATGCTACCTTGGAGAAAAGAACAATCCTAGGTCAATGACTGTAGCCTGAACATTGGCAGGAACAGAAAATGAGATGTAAAAAGACAGGGACCACTCCAGATATGTCAGGGGCATTTGTCCCTCAGAAGAGCGCCGAGCTTGAAACTGGGTAACAACGGCGATACAATTTTGGTCCAAATGTATCTAGAAACAACTCATCCCTGGGCTACTGGCTATTTTGAGACCAGTGCAGCTCACAGTTGCAGGAGTGTTTCACTGCTTTCTTAGATCACAAGGGACTCAGGCTCTCCCCCAAAGCCAATCCATGACATTTCTCTTGGGTAGTAGGGCATATGAAGACAAATATGTAAGGGGTCCTGCTGATGAAATCATTCCCAGCTAAAGACTACAGGCAACAAAGAGTCTAATCTAAACACACTGTTGGATAATCATAGTCAAACATTGGACTTCTGCTTCATGATTTCAAGTTAAGAGGAAAAACAAAGACTTGAGTCATCCTGGATTGAAATATTTGTAGCCAAACTAATATCTCAAAGCTGAGAAAACCAAGTAATCCTGTGAGGCTCCATGAATAAATTATGAGATGGTGGTAGGGGTGTTCATCAGATTTATACCAAAGTATCCAAAATGTGATTGAAAAATTTCTAGGACGAGAAGACAAAACCTCCAACTTAAGTTAGTTTAAGATTTTTAGAAGCAACCCTAGTGGCTCAGAAGGTAAAGAATTTGCCTGCAATGCAGGAGATGCAGATTCAATCCCTGAGTCAGGATGATCCCCTGGAGAAGCAAATGACAACCCACTCCAGTATTCTTGCCTGGAGAGTTCCATGGATAGAGGAGCTTGCTGGGCTACAGTCCATGGGATCACAAAGAGTCAGACATGACTGAGCGACCAACACTTGCTTTAAACTTTCATGATATACGTTTGCTTTGTTATAGGCAAAAATCAATTTTTTTAATGTTTAAGGATGCAGTCCTTTCCATCTGGTTTCACAGTCTTTTCATTCCACATGGAACAGAAAAATAAAGACTTAATGGCTACCATATTGCTTCATACTCTTCCACCTTTCACTGTCATTACATCCATGGTTCAGGAAGTTTCATTCTTAAAGGCAGTGTCTAAGAAATAAATATTGATGTCCTTATGATGTTTGCCATCTCATTGTAGGTTTGTGTTTGCAGTGCTGACAGCCTGGAAGCTTTCCCTTTTTCCCAAGATAGGAGGAGAATGCATCAGATGTGCTGCATCAATTGGACAGGAATAGCTAGGTTATCCTGCATCAGTTGGAGCAGCCTCCTGCTCCAAGCAGAAAAGTATTAGGTCAGGATCTGGTCCTGCTTGAAGAATGGCCAAAGTAGCAACTTGGGACAGTACAGCTGCATGCCAACCTCTAGCCCTGGCCACTCCCTGGGAGTCCAGTTGTTCTATTTTATGGCCTAAAAAGTATAAAAGGCTACCTGACTCTGGTAGGTCCGTTCCATATCTCAAAGACTCCTAATCTCTGTGGAAATATGTCTGCCTCTGCTTTCCCTACTATTCCCCTGACATTGACTTTGTTTTCTCTGACTTCTGCATCCTAAGTCTTCCATCATTCAGGACCATGAACTCAGATCAATCCTGGGCTCCATTACACATCTTCTGCCTTCTAAATGCTAGGAATGAGCCCTATGCTGTTGATGGTATTGATGAACTTCTCACAATTCAGAGGGTCAAATACATAACAAGTTCTTCTGACTAAATCATTCCCAGCTAAAGACAACAGGTAACAAAGATTTTAATCTAGACACACCATTATACCTAACAATTAAGGGGAATATCAGTGCACATTTGTCTGCATTATACATGGAGAGACATTTAAGCTTTATTACAAACATAACTCTACAAATAAAACTTGAAAAACAATCAAAATAATTTTAATACAATATAAGAAATGTGATAATCTATACTAAGATTTTAATGCAAGTTGAAATGAGGTAAGCCTGATGAACCAATAGCCATTGTGTTTAGTCTAATTCTAGACATTCACCTCACACTAAGTAAAAAATTAAAAAATAAATAACTCTATAACTTACCCTTAATTATTTCTTGAGTCAGAAATTTGTAGGAAGATTATAGATGTATTCCATATATGGTTCCAGCACTTTCAAGCTTTGGAACAGT
>SJYQ01064834.1:0-10532 GCA_006410935.1 Redunca redunca
TCTTTGCATTGATCGCTGAGGAAGGCTTTCTTATCTCTTCTTTCTATTCTTTGGAACTCTGCATTCAGATGCTTATATCTTTCCTTGTCTCCTTTGCTTTTTGCCTCTCTTCTTTTCACAGCTATTTGCAAGGTCTCCCCAGACAGGTGAGGACAATGGTGATGCTTCTATCTGGTGTAAAACTAGTCCAGCAAAGAGAACATCTATATGTGCGATAAAAACCCAGCTTTGTCTAGGAAAAGCAAGGTCAATGTGGCTGAAGCCCAGTGGAATTAGTAGGAGAGGGGTTGGGGGGTGAGATGCAGAGACTTCCTATGGGGCCTTATTGGATAATATAAGGATTTGGTCTTTTAACTGTGAGTATTAGCTGCTGGAGATTTCTGAGCAAAAGAGTGACTCATTAAAAAGTCACTGGAGTGACTGCTTGACTGCTCTGACTGCTTCCCAGGTGGCACAGTGGTAAAGAATCCACCTGCAATGCAGGAGACACAGATTCGATCCCTGGGTCAGGAGGGCCCCCTGGAGAAAGGCATGGCAACCCATTCTAGTATCTTGCCTGGAGAATCCCATGGACAGAGGAGACTGGCAGGCTACAGTGTATAGGGTGGCAGAGTTGGACATGACTGAGCACACACGCATTGGCTGCAGCATAGAGGATGAATGCAAAAAGACAAAAGACAGAAACAGTATGACCAGTTTTAAGACCAAGTCAAAAAAAAAAAAAAAAAAGACCAAATCAGGTATATGAATAGCTGATTCACTTTATTGAAAACCTGATACTAACACAACATTGTGAATCAGCTATACTCAAATTAAATCTTAAAAAATAGAAACAGAGTACTCTAAAATAAAATAAAAAGACCAAATGAGGAAGAGATTGCAGCTTCCTTCATTGAAATACAGCTAAAAGTCATGAAAATAAATATTTAGCAAAATGACACCGAGGTGCTGTTCTTTTCTCTAAGTAAAGACAGTTTTGTGTAGCAGAGTCCTCTAGCTTAGTTAGGTGCTTTGTTACAGATCTGAATAAGTAGGATCAGTACATTGCATTACAAGAATATTGCAAACAGTCTATGAATTATATAACTTGTCTGGGCCCACCTATCTGAGGTCTCATATCTCTTTATGACAAGCTTATAAGGTTAGTGTGATAATGGTCTAACTAAGCTAAATGTTGTAAGTATAGAGCTGTAGAAACTGAATTGTAAAGAATGGGGACTTGGTCTTGCTTAATGTTTATGTAAGTGGTTATCTGCCTCTGCTCTTGGCAGCTAACTAAAGCCAACCTTAGCCTCTGAGCATGTTCAATGTTGGATGCCTTTCTATTTGAGAAATTTAAATATAACATAAAACTAAAAGCAGTTTTGTATTTACTAGTGCATTGTCCTTGTTTGCTTAGTTATGCTCTGTATTAAAGAAACACTCCTATGACATTCTGGTTTTACACAATAGATAATTCAAGTTCTGAATGATTTATAGCACCACAGTTCCCCTAGGTGATTCTGATGTAATTTGGTTGAGGCTCAGGGAGCCTAAAGAGTAAGTCAATTGGCCTGGAGGGAGATTCAAACCAGAAGCTTTATGAACCAGCTTTCAAGTTCATTAAATAAGACTGTTCACCGAACAATATAAGGACAGCCTGATGTTCCCCAAACTGTCAGGAGAAGCTCCTTCTAAGTGAGGATGTGTTGGACTAAGGAAGTTTCAAGTGAAAGAACATAGAAACGAAGCAAAAGCAAAACAGCCCAAAGCTGAGGCCATGTGGAGGAGAATCTGTTGAGCAGGCATACTCTGGCAAGACACCAGTAACAAAGAACTGTCAGCCACATGGCTCTCTGATGATGCTCACCCTTAGCCAGTTTCATTAATTAGAGTTGTCATATTATATACAGTGGTCCCTTGGTATCCAAGGGGGATTGGTTCCACAACCCCCGTGAATACCAAAATTCATGGATGCTGAAGTTCCTTATATCAAATGGTATAGTGTTTGCATATAACATATGCATAGCCTCCTGTGTACTTTAAATCAACTTCAGATTATTTATAATACCTAAAACAATGTCAATGCTATGTATATACTTGTAAATACAATGTAAATTATATGTAAGTAGCTGCCTGCATATAGCAAATTCAAGTTTTGCTTTTGGGAACTTTCTGGATTTTTTTTTAATATTTTTGATCCATGGTTGGTTGAATCTAAGGATGCAGTATCCATGGATACAGAGGACCTGACTGTATATGTAGCTTTATCCCCACTTCTACCTTTTTTTCTATCATTTTCTTCATCATTTGAGTTTCTTTACTCTGTGTCTTCTCCAACACTATTATTCCTGTCTTGTACACAAAGCACAACTACAAAAAAAATGTCCCAGGAACAGATACCTCAAGGATTTATGGAAAAGTAGGATGATGACCTACTGGATTTTTCCCTCTTATTTTTCTTAATGATATTGAACATTATCCAGACTATTTTAGTCAAAGCAACATTTGGGCAGCTGTCTTCAGGAAACAGTCTATAAAGACTTTTGACTCCCTTTCCTAGGATGCAACGGGTCAGAACTCATCATTTTAAAACATGCTTGAGGGGACTTCCCTGGTGGTCCAGTAGTTGAGAATCTGCCTTCCAATGCAGAGGACTAGGGTTTGATCCCTCGTTTTGGAACTAAGATCCCACATGTTGCTTTGGAAGGAATGATGCTGAGGCTGAAACTCCAGTACTTTGGCCACCTCATGTGAAGAGTTGACTCATTGGAAAAGACTTTGATGCTGGGAGGGATTGGGGGCAGGAGGAGAAGGGGACGACCAAGGATGAGATGGCTGGATGGCATCACTGACTCGATGGACGTGAGTCTGAGTGAACTCCGGGAGTTGGTGATGGACAGGGAGGCCTGGCGTGCTGCGATTCATGGGGTCGCAAAGAGTCGGACACGACTGAGCGACTGAACTGAACTGAACTGAGGAGTAACTAATCTCATGTGCCAAAACTGCTGAGTCTGTGTGCCATAACTAGAGAGTCCATGCGCTGCAATGAAAAATCCTACATGATACAATGAAGATCCCAATGTGCTGCAATTAAGACCTGATACAGCCAAAAAATTAAATATTTTTTAAAAATTCTAAAAAGACATGCTTGAAAAGATGGAGAAGTGAGGAGACTGGAAAGGTGGAAATATAGTTATAATTTGAAAAACCAATTTGAATGGAGGTAAGTTGTGGGGAACATTCATTTGTGTGGCTTTTTGGAGAAAACACTTTATATTTGTATAGTGCTTTATAGTTCAAAAGCATCTTTCACCGTATCAGTTCAGTTCAGGTCAGTTTAGTCGCTCAGTCGTGTCTGACTCTTCGCGACCCCATGTACTGCAGCAGGCCAGGCTTCCCTGTCCATCACCAACTCCTGGAGCTTACTCAAACTCATGTCCATTGAGCTGGTGATGCCATCCAACCATCTCATTCTCTGTCATCCCCTTCTCCTCTTGCCTTCAGTCTTTCCCAGCATCAGGATCTTTTCCATTGAGTCAGTTCTTCACATCAGGTGGCCAAAGTATTGGAGCTTCAGCTCCAGCATCAGTCCTTCCAATGAATATTCAGGACTGATTTCCTTTAGGATGGACCAGTTGGATCTCCTTGCAGTCAGAGGGACTCTCAAGAGTCTTCTCCAATACCACAGTTCAAAAGCATCAGTTCTTCAACACTCAGCTTTCTGTATAGTCCAACTCTCACATCCATACATGACTACTGGAAAAACCATAGCTTTGACTAGATGGACCTTTTTTGGCAAAGTAATGTCTCTGCTTTTTAATATGCTGTCTAGATTGGTCATACCTTTTCTTCCAAGGAGCAAGCGTCTTTTAATTTCATGGCTGCAGTCACCATCTGCAGTGATTTTGGAGCCCCCAAAAGTGAAGTCTCTCACTGTTTCCATTGCTTCCCAATCTATTTGCCATGAAGTGTTGGGACCAGTTGCCATGATCTTCGTTTTCTGAATGTTGAGTTTTAAGCCAACTTTTTCACTCTCCTCTTTCACTTTCACCAAGAGGCTCTTTAGTTCTTCTTCACTTTCTGCCATAAAGGTGGTGTCATCTGCATATCTGAGGTGATTGATATTTCTCCTGGCAATATTGATTCCAACTTGTGCTTCCTCCAGCCCATGATGAAGTACATCTCATGATGTACTCTGCATAGAAGTTAAATAAGCAAGGTGACACTATACAGCCTTGATGTATTCCTTTACCAATTTGGAATAAGTCTGTTGTTCCATGTCCAGTTCTAACAGTTTCTTCTTGACCTGAATACAGATTTCACCATATATTTGCACTTAGCTCTTACTGGGACTCTGAGGAGAAAGGTGAGTGGACTTCTCCAACACTACACAGTAACTGAGCAATGAAGCTGGTATTATAAACAAAGTCTGGCTCATCATTTCAGGCTAAGCTGCTTTATTATTTATTAGGATCCCCTGCAGAATCTCGACATCACAAAACAAATTTAGAAATATTTAGAAAAAATTTTTATTTGAAAAAAATCTAAAAGTTTTATAAGTAAACGTGTAAGAACTTTATGAGGTTGAAGGTAATTAATTACCTTTCAAGCTCTAAAACATTAGTGATCAAAATCAATACGAGGGACCCAAGGAGAATTTTATCTAAGATCGTCAATGGTCAAAAGCAGCTACAGCTGGAGGACTTCTAGAATTCTTCATTCTTGGTGAAAGATATTTTCATTTCATGCCGGGAGCTGTTATTTCTCCAGCACTCAGATTACTTTATGAGCCTTTTGCTTTGCAAGTAAGTAGTTTTTTTCTCTTAATGGAATGAAATAATACACTGTGACAGCTCATTATCAAATTAAAATGCAGAAACAACCTTGGCTCATAGTTTAAATCTGCCACTGTAGAAATTATAAAGAAGAAAAAAAAGAAAATAACTGTAGAGTATATAAATGAAGTTTGTTACCCACTGAAAAAACTCTGAAGAGACTTTAATACGGTCAAGGATTTCAACTTTAGTAAAATATTCAAATCATGAATAACATGCAAATGAAGTAAGACAGTTCGTATTTCTTGAAATTCAGACTGCTCAAAAGGCTTTGAAATCTCAGAATATAGATAGAACAGTTTCCCTATTTATAGATGTCTATGAATATTAAGTCACTTAGCAGTCATTTAGCAAACTAAAAAAATATAAGCAAAACGTTACTACTGGATACTAGTAGATGAATGGAACAGATGAACTGGTATCAACGAGTGGGAAAACAGGTTGATTCTAGAGATGGAAAGAAACAGTTATGTAGATCATCACCAATTCAAAGGCTCATATTCTATCTAGAACAGTGCATACTACATCATTTTCATTCTTTTGAAAAAATATAAAGATATTCATAAAAGGGCTTCCCCTATGGCTCAGAGAGTAAAGCATCTACCTGCAATGCAGAGGCCCAGGTTTGATCCCTGAGTCAGGAAGATCCCCTGAAGAAGGAAATGGCAGCCCATTTCAGTATTTTGCCTGGAAGCTCCCAAGGACAGAGGAGAGGATTCGAAGAGTAAAAGATTCATGATTTTGGACTATGACATCTGAATGTGGGAAATAAAAAAATAACACTGTTGGTAAGCCATGTAATGTGACAATTTGGCTATCTGCTTGGTTGAGTATAAAGCTTTATGTGTTTTCCCAAAAGAGCCCAAATACTTAGCATGAGAACAAAACTGCTGGTACTTTAAAAAAACTGCTATTTTAAGGCCTTTGTAATTATTTATAGTCTGCCCTGTGAATGCCTCACAAGTCTAAATCAGAAGACCATACTTTTAAAAAAAAAAAAATTGTCTTTGCTTGCTCCTAATCGTCTGATTTTGGAAAGTACAAAATTCTGGGGATTTTACGTGATTATTTTTGATATTACTAACATACTGTGAATGGATCTTTAATGCCAATTGACAGTTAATACAACTATCTGAAATGACCCAGGCAAAAAGTTCATCCTTATCTGTATTTATAAAGCATTTTACTCTGCTCATCAATGCTGAAGGTGCAGTAGCAAGATGGTGTCTTAAATTTTTGATCCTAATAAATTTGATGTTAAACTCACTATGTCTTAGAATATAAGTGTTATAAGTGGGATAGGAATAAGCATCTATTAACCACCTTATTGGGAGAGTAAGTTGGTGCAGCCCCTGTGGAAAACAGTTTGGAGGTCCCTCAGAAAACTAAAAATAGGATTACCATATGACCAACAATCCCACTCTTGGGTATATATCCACACAAAACTATAATTCAGAAAGATATATGCACCCTTATGTTCAAAGCAGCACTATTCACAATAGCCAAGACATGAAAACAACACAAATGTCCATCAGCAGATGAATAGATAAAGAAGATATGGTATGTATAATGGAATATGACTCAGCCATACAAAAGAATGAAATAATGCCATTTTCAGCAACACAGATGGACCTAGAGAATATCATGCTAAGTGAAGTAAGCCAGACAGAAAAAGACAAATACCATGTGATATAACTTATCTGTGGAACCTAAGTGTTAGTCAGTTGTGTCCTCTTTGCGATCCCATGGACTGTAGCCTGCCAGGCTCCTTTGTCCATGGAATTCTCCAGTCAAGACCGGAGTGCCCTTCTCCAGGGGATCTTCCTGACCCAGGGATCGAACTTGGGTCTCCTGCATTGCAAGCAGATTCTTTCCTGTCTGAGCCACCTGGGAAACCCTTATGACACTAATGAACCTATCTATGAAACAGAAATAGACTCATGGACATAAAGAACAGACTTGGTGGTTGCCAAAGGGGAGGGGGTTGAGGGAGAGATTGAGTGCAAGGTTAAGGTTAGCAGATATAAGCTTTTATATACAGAATGGATCAACAACAAGGTCCTATTGTATAGACAGGGAAATATATTCAATATTCACCATAATGGAAAATAATATTTTTAAAAAGAATGTATATATATACAAATGTGTGTGTGTGCGTGTGTGTGTGTACCACCTGATTTCATAAGAGAGGAACTCAAGCCCGGAGAGGTGAAACGATGTGCTATATATCACAGAAGTAAATGCTGATGTAGTGGGAATACAACTAGGTCTCCAGTTTTCCAGTGCAGTGTACTTCTGACTTCAAGAGATTGTCTCAAATTTTAATTAGTTACTGCCAAAATTATATGATGGTCTGTTTTACAGAACTTTCTGATTTTAAAGTGATAGGAAGAGTAACAATTCACTGACCACCTGGTAGGTACTCCCTCTCTGTGCTAGTCACCTTATTAATAATTTGGACAAACTGACATCATTGGCAACATCATGTCTTCTGACCAATGAACATGGTATATCTCTCCATCTTTCATTTCAGACAATATTCAACTTCTTTTGGCAGCTAAGTAAAATCATTTCACTCTGAAAACACTGTTTTCTTGGCTTCATTTATTTCAGCTTGTCAGAACAGTTGCTAGTCCATTCTGCTCTCATTTTAAGATGGAATGATAACAGTAAGAATTCAGGGAAAATACAATGTGTTTATTCAGAGGAACACAATTGGCTCTAAGTTAAGATATTTCTATTATATTCACTATAAAATATTTTCAGGAAAAAATATTATAACCTGATATTTAATTTTTAACATCTTTATTAGGATGTAATTTGACATTCCATAAGCTAGATACAATTAAATTTTACAATTAAGTTCTGACACATGTGCATACACATGAAATCATCACCACAAACAACATAGTAGACACGACTTCCCTCCTGGCTCAGTGGTAGAGAATCTGCCTGCCAGTAAAGGAGACGTAGGTTTGATACCTGGTCCGGGAAGATCCCACATGCTGAGGAGCAACTAAGCCCTTGCACCACAACAACTGAGCCTTGCTCTAGAGCCTGGGAGCCACAACTACGGAGCCCACATGCTGCAACTACTGAAGTCTGCTCACCCTAGAGCCTATTCTCCATAAGAGAAGCCACCACAATGAGAAGCCCGTGCACCACAACTAGAGTACCCACCAGTCACTGCAGAAGAGCCCGGGCTACAACGAAGACCCAGCACAGCCAAAAAAATAAATATATTAAATAAATAAATAACACTTTTAAAAAACATTGTTGTTTTTCAGTCTTTAAGTCATGTCTGACTCTTTGCAACCCCATGGACTGCAGCACACCAGTCTTCCCTGTCCTTCACCATCTCCTACAGTTTGCTCAGACTCATGTCCATTGAGTCAGTGATGCCATCCAACCATTTCATCCTCTATCATCCCCTTCTCCTCCTGCCCTCAATCTTTCCCAGCATCAGGGTCTTTTCCAGTGAGTCAGCTCTTCATATCAGGTGGCCAAAGTATTGGAGCTTCAGCTTCAACATCAGTCCTTCCAATAATATTCAGGGTTGATTTCCCTTAGAATTGACTGTTTTGATCTCCTTGATGTCCAATGGACTCTCAAGGGTCTTCTCCAGCACCACACAGTGGAAAAATATAGCACTCCTGAAAAGTTCTCTTGGCACCCCTTTGTAATCCTTTCCTAATACTCGGTCCCTACCTTCCACATTCCCAGGCAACCACTGATCTGCTTTTGTTCACTGCAGGCTTATCTGCATATTATAATATTTTATATAAACATGGAATCATACAGTGAATTCATTTTTTGGCTAAATCATTTCACTAAGCATAATTATTTTGAATTCCATTCAAGTTTTTGCATGTATGAAAATTTCATTTCTTTTTAATACTGAGTAGTATTACATTGTAAGATATATCACTTTGTTTATCCTTTCATTTGTTGAAGGATATTTAGGATGTTTCCTGTTTGGGGCTATTTTACAGATAAAAATGTTATGAACATTTGTNAATTCTTTAATTTTTCTTGAATAATTGCTTAAGAGTTTAATGGGTATATCATATGTTAAGTATATGTTTAATATTTTAAGAAGCTGCCAAACTGGTTTCCAAAGTGATTTTACATTTTGTATCCCCACAAGCAGTATATGGGCATTCAGGTTCCTCCACATCCTTGTCAACACTGGTATGGCCAGTCATTTTCATTCTAATACAGGCATACCTCAGAGATAATTGTGGGTTAAGTTCTAGACTACTAGACTAATAAAATGAATATCATAATAAAGTGAATGTCATAATAAAGTTAGTCACAGAAATTTTTGGTTTCCCAGTGCATATAAAAGTTGTATTTACACTATACTATAGTTTACTAAGTGTGCAACAGATTATTAAAATATATATTAAAAACTTAATTAAAATATTTTGTTGCAAAAATGCCAACCATCATCCAAGCCTTCAGTGAGTCCTAATATTTTTACTGGGAGATGATCTTGCCTTATGTTCATGGCCACTGACTGATCAGGGTGGTAGCTGCTGAAGATTGGGATGGCTGTGGAATTTTCTTTAAAAAATGATTAAATGAAGTTTGCTGAATTGACTCTTTTGTTGAAGTATAGTTGATTTACAATGTTGTGTTCATTTCTGCTGTACAGCAAAATGATTCAGTTTTACATATATATATATATTATCTTTAACATTCTTTTCTATTATGGTTTATCATAGGATATTAAATATAGTTCTCTCTGTTATACAGTAGGAACTTATCGTTTTTGACTGACTCTTTCACTCAAACACTTGGAGGCCACTATAGGGTTGTTAGTTGGCCTAGTTTTAATGTTGTTGTATTTCAGGGAATGCAAAGGCCCCAGGAGAGGGAGAGAGCTGGGGGAACGTCTGGTCGATGGACCAGTCAGAACACACAATACGTTTACTGGTTAAGTTCACCATCTCATATTGGCATGGTTTGTGGTGGCCCCCTCCCCCGCCAAAAATTACAACCATAATATCAAAGATGACTGATCACAGATCACCATATCAAATATAAAGTAATAAAAAAATTGAAATATTTTGAGACTTACCAAAATGAGACAGACATGAAGTGGAAAAGTGGCACCCTTAGACTTGCTAGACACGGGGTTACCACAAACCTTCAATTTGTAAAAAGAGCAGTATCTAAAAAATGCAATAAAATGAAACACAGTAAAGTGAGGTATGTCCATGGATGTGTGGTGGTAACTTATTTTGTTGTAAAAAGAGCAGGATCTTAAAAATGCAATAAAATGAAACACAATAAAGTGAGGTATGTCACCTTATTTTGTGGTTTTAATTTTCATTTCTTTGATGACTAATAATGAGTATATTTTCATTTGTCTATTTGCCATTCACATATTTTCAAATCTTAGCCACATTTAAATTTGGTTGTTTGTTATGCTGCATGCAAGTCTTTATCACCTAAGTACAAAATTTTCACCCAGTCAGTGGCTTGTCTTTACATTCTTTTAACACTGTCTTTCAAACAGCAGAATTTAAAATTTTTGATGAAACCCATTTTATCAATTTTCGGCTTTTACAGATTGTAAATACTTTTGGTGTCTTCTCTAAGAACTATTTTCTGAATCCAAGGATGCAAAACTTTTTTCCTATGATTTCTTCTAGAAGTTTTATATATTGAGGTTCTACATTTAGGTCTATGAAACATTTGGGGTAAAAT
>SJYQ01064869.1:0-17856 GCA_006410935.1 Redunca redunca
AAGAAGATTTTTATAGAATTTATACTCAGTTCTTTTTTTAAAAGGCTCATGTGTATATAAATGTATATGTGAATAGGAAAAAAAGGATGTAACTTTTGAGTGTTTATTCTCTTGATAGTAGAGTTACAAGAGATTTTTCTTTTACTTTTTAAAAATGTTTTTCAAATCTTCTAAAGTTACAAAAGTAATCAGAAAAGCCCTGTTATTTAAACTGTTTCTTATAAAATTTGTCTGTTTCTCATTGTGCTTTGGGGTTTTTTTAAGGTTTTCTTCAAGCAGGATGGTGCCTTTCTATTTTCCTCCATCAAAATGTGCACTTTGGAACCCAATGCCAATTGGAGATTTCATCTACTTACATCTCCGTTACTACAGGTATAAGATGCTTCTATTTTCAAATAAACCAGTATAAACAGGAATCTAAAGAATATGTAAGGCAGTGGTTACTATGAATAATTATTTTTTTAACATTTCCACTTAGGCTCCCCTGAGGCAAAATATTCTTTCTGCTGCTTCATAAACCTGTTCCTTATGATTTTGAGAAGTAGTCCTAATTTCACAGTTAAAATATTCTGTAAATCTAAGGTTCTAAGTATTATAGGACTTCAAGAGGCAAAATACAATAAAAATTGAGTTTTTCATCATACTTCAGCATGGTATTTGAATAACATTGAGAAAATTGAACTGATTTTGAGTGAATAGACCATTTAAAAGGAGTGTAAAATATTAAGAGTTATGACCAGGATTATGAAAGAAAGACATAGAAGCTTAGGCTTCAAGTAATAGAAAACGGAGATCCATTGAGATATTGTATATAAGAGAGTTACTTGTTAAAAGCAGAGTTCTAAGAAGGATAGATCAAAGCTGGGAGAGCTTAGAGTCAGCCCTAAGTGGGAGATGGTTGTAATCTAAGTGATACAGATTTATACTATAGTGGTTTAAGGTGTTAAACTAGAGCCAGACTTCCTGGAGGGTCAGATCCTGATTTACCCTTTCTTATTTAAGTGACCTCAGTATAAAGTAGCCAAGGATCAATTTCCTTATTTATAAAATGGGGGACTTCCCTGGTAGCTTAGTGGATGGGAACCTGCCTGCCAATGCAGGGGACAGGGTTTCGATCCCTGATCCGGGAAGATTCGATATGCTGCGGAACAGCTAAGCCTGTGCGCCACAGCTACTGAACCCATGCTCTGGGGCCCGCAAGCCTGTGTGCTGCAGCAACTGAAGCCCGCACTCCTGGAGCCTGTGCCCTGCGACAGAGAGGCTGCCGCAGTGAGAAGCCCATGTACTGCCAAGAAGAGTAGTGTCTGCTCACCACAACCAGAGAAAGCCAGCGCAAAAAGCCCAACAAAGACCAGTGCAGCCAAAACTAAACTAGAATAAAATGGGAATATGACACTTGTTTCATAGTACTCTCATAAGTATTAAATGAGACAGGTTTTAAAGCAGCAGTTGGCACAATGCTTGGGCATAAGAGGTAGTCAATAAATGCTAGGTATTATAAGGGCTTAGAGCAGTGCACAGCATTGAGACCCAGAGGAAAGGATGAAACAAGGTATTTTAAACATTTTATAGCATTTGGTGATCAATTGAATAGAGGAACTAAAGAAAATTACATGTCAAAAAGTTTTTAAGTTTTAAACTAGTTGGCAGAGAAGGGTGACATCATTGAATATGTAAGGCAATGATTACTATAAATAATTTTTTAAACAATATCTTGTGGAAGTTCCGTTAAGTATTTGTTAGACCTGTTGATTCTTTTCTACGTGTCTCTTAACCTATGTTTTCTATTGCTATCTTTCTGTGCTACATTTTGAGTATTTCTTTTGTTCTTCAGCTCTCCTAATTTACTCTTCAGCTGTGCTACTTATTAGTTGCCATCTAACCTGTTCATTTAGGTTTTTAAATGTATATACTATACATGTGAAAGATAATTTGTAATATATATATACAGTTTATAGAATAATAAATTTGGTCTTTTTTAATAGTATCTTGTTCCTTGTTTATATTTTAGAGTCCTTTTGATATTTAAGCATGTGAATTGTATTTACATTTTGTATTCAGCAATGCTGGTAACTGAAGTTCATAGATAATATGTAAACAAATGGATGTGGCTATTTCAATCAAAGTTTATTTACAAAAACAGGAGACCTCATAGTTTCTTGATCTCTGCTGTGGTTCATAAAATTAAGCAAATGCTTCAAGAATAACTGTAACTTCAGTGTCTGCTTATTGCAATTTTGCTTTCCAGGCAGCCCTCCTTACACCTTGCCTTTGACCCTAGGATTTCCCAGCAGTGATCTTTTTGTACGTTTTAAAAGATATATATAGTACCTTAGCAACATTTCATGACAGAAGATTTTTTAGGCTATCAGATCCATCACATTCATAAAAGGCTTGTTATTTTTCAGAAATCCAAGGCTTGTGGTAACTGAAAAGACCATCCGACTTGCTTGTCGTCATGCTAAACAGAATAAAAACAACTTGCCTTGCTTTTTACTTGGTTCTTTCACAGTAGATGAAGGTAACATACTTTGAGAAATTATTTTTATGACTATAATAGACTCTGTGTTTACTGCTTCAGCCAATTATTGTAATATACTTTGACCATTTTTTCTTTTTTTGCTGTATACCAATGTTAGGAAGACGAGTTAAAGTTGACACTGCTTATCATAGATGTTGCAGTCTGGTCGTGTTGATAAATATATATGCAAGTTATTTTTTTTAAATGAGAGTTTACATATACATATGTATGGCTGAGTCCCTATGCTATTCACCTGAAACTATCACATTACTTGTTAATCGGCTATACCACAATACAAAATAAAAAGTTAAAAAAAAATTTTTTTTTAATTTAAAATGAGAGTTTAATGTACTCTTAGTATGAACAAAATGCTTTCCTATAATCTGGGCTTGCTTGGTTGATTTCACATTTCATAATTGGCGTTCTAAATAATAACTGCTGGGCTTCCCTAGTGGCTCAGTGGTAGAGAACCCGCCTGCCAATTCAGGAGACATGAGTTCAGTCCTTTGGTTGGGAAGATGCCCTGGAGGAGGAAATGGCAACCCACTCCAGTATTCTTGCCTGGGAAATCCCATGGACAGAGGATCCTAGCAGGCTACAGTTCATGGGGTCACAAAGAGTCAGATGTGACTTAGTCACTGAGCATGCATACACACATAATAACTGCTGTTTTGTTCTACAGATGAAGAAGGTGTGACATTGACAATAGATCGTTTTGATCCTGGTCGAGAGGTACCTGAATTATTGGAAAGAATCCCTGCTGCTTCTCTTCCTGGGGACTTTATAATCCCATGCAAAATTCATACTCAAGGACTTTGTTCAAGAGAAATAATTCACAATGCAGATGACTTTAATTCAGCTTTCAAGGTAAGATTTGTTGATAATGTGATTATTCCTAATTCAGCAAAGAATTAAGTTATGTGTACTGTGATATGTTTTGATAAACCCATATTTAATAGATATTCATAAAAATTTTTGACTAAATGATTGTTGACCTAAAATGCAATTAACTATAGTTTCTGAGGATGGAAATTGTAGGTGGATAATATGGGTAGCATTCTGGAAGAGGAAGCAACATAACTAAGATAGCAAAGTATAAAGGATAACATTGAGGGTGGAGATTTTTGCTGGATTTGTGGGCAGTCAGACTTTGGAACTAGTGTGTCTAGATCAGAGAGAGCGTTGTCTGCCAAGCTAAGGAATTTCACCTTTGTCTGTGGGCTGTGTTTTTCATTGAAAATTTCTGAAAAGGAAATACTGTTAAATTAAGGATGATTAATGTGATAGGGCAGGCCGAATAGAGTCAGAATAGTTAGGCCTTGCAATAGTCAGGGATGTATTTGCCTATAGTAGAGTGGTGGCAGTGAGACCAGAAAGGACAGTGTACATGAGCAACTACAGAGGAAGAACTAACTTGACCATTTGGGGTAATAAGAACATAATCAAAGGGGAATGGACTTCTTTATATAGATGGAGTATAGTAAATTTTAGTTGATTGAATATCATTTTCCATGTAACCTTCTGGTCACATGGAAGAAATAAGAGAACTGAAATATTGCAAATCAGAAATTTTTTTGTTAATGCAAGATGTATGAAACAAATCCTTTAGAGATGTGTACAGATTTCAAAATTTTAATCGTGTGATGTTGATTCCTCAGGCTCTGCAGCATCATGTGTGTAGCAAAGAGTCCTTGGACTGTGGAAAACTACTTGCCCTGAGAGCTCGTATCAGTTCCAGGGAGAGTCTGGACACTGTGGATTTCGACTTGGATTGGGCAGCAGTAACTCTAGCAAACACCTTTAAGTGCACACCTGTGAAACCCATCCCCATCATTCCAACAGCTCTAGCAAGAAATTTGAGCAGTAATCTGAATATTTCTCAAGTTCAAGGTACCTATAAATATGGGTAAGTAAAAGACATATTCATCCAAAATTTTAAATATTGGTCACAGTAGTATATTTTCATGTTATTCACATAATATGAAATAATTGTTCAGTCAGTTTACATGCCTGATATTTGATGGCTAGAGAAATAACCAAGGAAGGTGATAAATAAAGTGGTTAATTTTTTTTTAGTTGCTTATTTTTTTTACTTGTTCATTCGGCTACGCCGGGTGGTAGTTTTGGCACATGGGATCTTCAATCTTTGTTGCGGCAGGAAGGATCTTTAGTAGAGTCATGCGAACTCTTAGTTGCAGTTTGTGGGATCTAGTTCCCTGACGAGGGATCAAACCCAGGCTCCCTGCATTGGAAGTTTAGAGTATTAGCATCTAGACCCCCAGGGAAGTCCCTAAAATTGTTAATTTTTGCTGAATTATTTTCCTGATAATGAGCCTAACGGAGGCTAGAGAATTATTTGTAATATGCACTTTTACTTGTGGATAATGAGCACAGCAGATAAGGAGATAATTAAATTAAAATGTTAAATACTCTTGCCTACTAAAGTGTCAGCCACTTGAGGGTGGAGTTCCCTCACATTGCTGCAGCAGCATCCTCTCTAGCCTCCTATCCACCACTCTTGGTTTCTTAGGAAATGCATGCCAAATTGCTTGCTTTCTGGTCCTCAGCAGGGCTGCTTCCCTGAATCCTTATCCACTTTCTTTAACCATTGTCTGCTGACCTAGGTCAGACAATATAAGCACGCACTGCTTTAAAGTCTAAGCAATTCCTTTCTGGCTTCCTTTCCCACTGACTCCACCCTAGTTCCTGTTAGGTCTCCAGAGCTGAAACTGTTCAGCAAGGTAAACTCAACTCCAAATCTCATCTACCAAAAATGCCTCTTCAAAAAAAGATAAGAGAAAGGTTTTTCTTCTCCGAGTGTCCCTGAAATAGCAAGAAAATGCCTACATACTGATCAGAGTACCTTTCTGGTTATAGTGGCACAGAGGAAAAAGTGTTCCAAAATGATGGAATGGTCAAAAGTCATAGTGATTTTTAAATGTTTGAACTAAGTTGAACATTTAAATTCCTTTGGAGGAATAAAGTGCTTCTCAATGGGGACACAGAAATGTGTGTTAAAATTAACCAAAAAATTAGTTTATTTTCTTTAATATCTGTGTCCATCTAGTACTGAAGCAGGAATTTATCAGTTTGTCAAGGCAGAAGAGCTCTCAAAGCAGGTGTTAAGTGTCATTTTACTAATGTAAAACTCTTGCCAACTCTGGCTTAATCATCATGGTTTGATAAATTCATCATCTTTGTGTTTTAAGATTATTATAGCAATAAAATGTATCTTCTGTGGTATTGTCAAGACTTTACATCACAAACGGAATTGTTTTTACTTTTGTGTTTTAAAACCATAACAATAAAGTTAACTCTTGACAGTTGTACTGTAGTTATCATATTCTTAAAACTTATTGTCAGTAAAGAAGTCCAATAACAAAGTATAAATGTAGGATAATGTCCTTTTAGGGAAAAGTGAGCTTTGGGGTTCTATCATGATTTGCAGAATTCTTTGATAGCAGTTGGAGGAATATAGTACAAGGAAGATTGAATACCCCTCACCTAATTCAGTGTCCTTCATTGACAAGTCACATCTGTGGTAATCTTGTCAGTTCACCTGGATGCTTGATCACTTCCAGCAACAGGAATTTCACTTCTCACAGGGAAACCTATTTGGTTC
Organism: Redunca redunca; assembly: GCA_006410935.1. NCBI lineage: Eukaryota > Metazoa > Chordata > Mammalia > Artiodactyla > Bovidae > Redunca > Redunca redunca. The sequence continues at coordinate 6,144 of SJYQ01064869.1, forward strand.
TGAAAGTGTCAGCCTTGATTTTAATACTTTTGATTTTTAAAAAGTTGACACTTCAGAGCAAGCTTTTTCAAAAGATGTGTAATCTTCATTGACCATTTTAATAGGTAGATAGAAATTTTAAGATATTAAATCTGTTCTATTTTGTTCTTGGAATTGCTGGAGTCTTTTTCTACACTTTGAACTCTTTTCTTTGTGTGTATGTGAGAGAAATTATTCATTTGAATCCTTTTCTCTGCCTAAAATATACTTCTTTAGCACTCAGATTATTCTTTTAGGTAAAGTACATAGTTCCAATTGTTTTTATATGAATGTCTCTTGTTTAGATATCTCACCATGGATGAGACACGCAAGCTATTACTTTTGCTGGAATCTGATCCCAAGGTCTATTCTCTACCATTAGTGGGAATGTAAGTATTGCATTACTTATAAAAACCTTTTCAGCCATATATGTATTTAAATGTATATGATAAACACGTGAATCATTCATACTATGAATATGTCATTAATACTTGGATCAAGGGAAAGGCTACCCACTCCAGTATTCTGGCCTGGAGAATTCCATGGACAGTCCATGGAGTCGCAAAGGATAGGACATGACTGAGCGACTTTCGCTTTCATCTTATAAAATCATGAATGCCAGTGATGCTTAAGCTCTCTTATTTTAATAGCTGAACCAATTAAAGCAAGATTTTTGTCCAATCTTAGGAAGAATTCTAGTATATAAAGCAAAGCTGAATTCTTCTGGTTGAAGCTGAAGCCTTAGAGCCCTGTTTCTTTAACCTTACTCACTATTCCAGTCCTTAAGGCAATTTGAAGAATCCAGGACTCAGAATATAACATTGTTTAAAATTCACTGCCAGGCAGTTTTCCAGAAATTCTCAGTATTCATGGCTGTCTCTTTCAAGTTAGTGGTTAATGACATTTAGACAGATTATTCAGTCAGAAATTTATCTTAATTCAGTATTTATTGAGTGCTTACCCTATACATAGTCTTGTTTTTCATACTGTGTTGGGATTTAAAGCTCCTCAAGGAATTTATAATTTACTATGAAATAAACAGTTTAGAATGAGCACTATTGCTGTTTTTAACAGAGATGATAGGGGAAAGGCAAACTTGAGCTGGACCTTAAGTGTGTGGCCAATAGAAGGAAGGATTGATGGGGTAAGGAACCCGTGTGTGGGAATGGTATGTGCAGAGTTAAAAAATAAGAGTGCACAAATGTTTTGTGGACTATGAAATTTACTTACTGTCTGTTCACTCCGGTCTTGGTAGTGGCTGTGTGTTGTTCCTGCTTAAGTGAGTACCTATTAAGAATTTTCTGTGTTTCAGGCTACCCTATATATTTATAGAATTCAGTCCTTTCAATAACTATGGTTTTAGGCTGCCAGCTTCATCCTCCCTTATTTCAGAATATTCTTTCTAGTGCAGGCTAATTGATTAATTCTTATTTTCACCTCTATTAACCATTTTCTCTCTCACCATTTGACTACCATTTCAGGTGGAAAAGGACAGAAAGTCGTGCTCTCTCTAAATATCTATCTATAGTTATAGCTATATATCTATAGTCTCCCTCTTAATTATCACCATGGTTTAATGTTCATAGATTTCTTAATTATGAGCCCTTTAATCTATTCCTGGTGAATGCCAAGAATCTCTGCCACATTACCTTGAGAAGAACATAATCTGAAGGATGTGAAATACTAATTTGTAAATGACTATACTTCTTAATTTCTATGTTTTGTTTTAGCTGGCTGTCTGGAATTATACATATCTATAGTCCTCAGGTATGGGCCTGCTGCTTGCGATACATGTTCAGTTCTTCTATTCAAGAAAGGTAAGTGATATTTTTATTTTGATAGCTTTATTTTGATCTTTTCCTCTACTCATGTTTTATTGGTATCATTTAAGATTCATGCAATGCCTTAACCTTTTATATTATTTACAAAACAGAAGAACAAACACACCAAGGAAAACAAACCTTATATTAAACAGGAATAAAACCAGACAAAAAAGATGATGTTGTGCTAAACTTGTAAATATCAAGAAATTCACTTGCCTAACAACAGTACTGTAACACAAAAGATAAATTTTTAATGAGTGGGGGGGAAAACCCCTTGGGATCATCTATTCTAGCATTCTATTTTATAAAAAAGATTAATTTTCATTGATGTGACTGAAAATAAGTTAGAATTTTTTTACCTTACAAGTGTTTTATTTACTCAGTGCTACTGATAGTACCCTAAGATACACTTGAAGTGTAATGTTCTTGGAACTAAAGTATAAGCTTTGGAAGTAATAAACTTTCTGACCTCACTTCCTCATTTTATTTTGTACATGATACCACTATTTGCCTCTTACTTTCTTCGTCTATTAAATGAAAATTCCATATTCTCTTTCTGTCTGCTTTGGTGGCTATAATACACTTAAAAGAAAATTTAATGGAAAGCCAGTGCAAGTACATGACAGTAAATCAGGCATGCATAAAGATGCATAATAAAAATGTCTCTTCCACCCCAGATACCCGATGCCCAGAGACAACCACTGTTCAAGGAGTGCTTCTTGAAGCATAGACAAATATCACCCTTCCTGACCTATAAAAGTTAAATCAAAAATGAGATCACACTGTTCACCCTTTTCTCTGTTGCTTTTTTCTTTATGTCATTATAACTTAGAGATCATTACTAAATCTTGGCACATATAGATTTAACACGTATGTTTTACAACTGAATAGTAAATATTAGATACTACATTTTTAAAACTGCTCCTTTTGCTTGCAGATAACTTTGTGTTATACATCTTTGTGTGCAGATACTAGTATATTTGTAGAATAAATACCTAAAAGTGTTTTTTTTCTGGGTGGAATAGCATATAATTTTAAGTTTTGATGCATGCTAAGTCGCTTCAGTCATGTCCCCCTGTGTGAGACCCTTCCAGGCTTCTCTGTCCATGGGATTCTCCAGGGAAGAATACTGGAGTGAGTTATCATGCCCTTATCCAAGGGATCTTCCCAACCCAGTGATGGAATGAACCTATGTCTCTTGCATCTCCTGCGTTGGCAGGCAGATTCTTTACCACTAGCTCCACCTGGGAAGCTTTGGTAGATATTGCCAATTTGCCCTTCAAAGGCTACCAATTTGTAATCTTTCTGACAGTGTTTGAGAGTGCCTGTTTTCTCCATCCCCTCACTAACACTGTAGAACAAGTATTTGTTGAGCACCTACTATGTATCAAGCACTATTTGTGATATTGGCAGTAAGCAGTACACAAAATAAAAACCCTATAGAGAAAAGCATTAAATAGGAAAAGTAAAATAAATAGTATTTTACAAGATGATAAGTGCTGTGAAGAAAAACAAGCAGGGGAGGCAGATGTTGTGTTGATACAGTGGCAGATAGGGTTGCAGTTTTAAATAGGGCAGTCAGGCAGGCGAAGACCTGAAATGAGGGTGTAAGCTGTGCGGCTGTCTGGGGTAGCATCCCAGACAGATGGGTGCAAAGGCTGTGCGTGAAAGATCACCTTGCATCTTTAAGGCACAGAAAGGAGGTAATGTGGCTGGAGAGGAGTGAGGGAAGGGAAAAACAATAAGACCTCAGAGAGGTAACTGGAGGGCCATCATTAGACTTTGATCTTTGCAAATCTGACAGATGAAAAATGGCCTTTTCTGATGTTTTATCACATCAACTTCTTGGAGCTTCCTAATCATGTCTCTTGCCTTTATTCTGTTGGATTGTACATCTTTTTCACATTGCTTTATAACAGCTCTTTTTCTTATTCTCTGTATGGATGCATTTATATAATATGTAAAGTATACAGAGAAAATGGGCTTCTCTGATGGCTCAGCAGTAAAGAATCCGCCTGCAGTGCAGGAGACATGGGTTTGATCCCTGGTTTGGGGAGATCCCCTGGAGGAGGGCATGTAACCCACTCCAGTATTCTTGCCTGGAAAGTCCCATGGACGGAAGAGCCTGGCGGGCTATAGTCCCTAGGGTTGCAAAGAGTCAGACACTAGTGAAGCAACTAAGCACACATGCACACACAGAGATATTCATTAAAATATATGTGTTATATGCTACAAAGATTTTATATATGTATATAAATATGTTATAAAAATGTGCATATGTATTGGTGGGATTCTAAGGTGACTTAGTGGTAAAGAAGCTGCCTGCCAATGCAGGAGACACAGGTTCAATCCCTGGGTCGGGAATATCCTCTGGAGAAGGAAATAGAACCCACTCAAGTATTCTTGCCTGGGCAATCCCATGGACAGAGGAGCCTGGTGGGCTACAGTCTAGTCTGTGGGAGTCACAAAGTGTTAGATATGACTGAGCACTCTATAGATACATAGGCACAAGTTTATTTTCCCCCAGAATGTCATTTTATTTGACTTTAGTTAATATTTTTCCCAAATAGATGTTTTTTTAAAGTCAGATTTATCCTTTCTTTTTTTGTTTTGGTTAGAAAGGATTTTTATTAAAATAAAAATCTCTTTAGAAGCTTTTATAATTCTACTTTTTACATTTTATTTTAATTATAAAATACGATTAGTTTTCCTTGCAATAAAATAGAAATTAAATGTTCATTTTGGCATATTAGTACAATTAAGTTTTATTATCAGTGACTGATCTTGCTTTAATTACTTATTGATAGTAAATGCTGGGTAAAGTTAGTTTTGAAGCTCTGTTAGTCTGAAGCATTAGGCAATTTCTTTGATACCTGGACTGTAATGCCACCCTTTAACCAAGGAGGCATCAGTATTGTTTGACATAGCTTAGGTTGATACTTAACAGCATTCTGATCAGTGGTCTTATCTGACTCTCAAGCGAGGAATTGAACAGAGGCATTCTGCCTCCTGAATCCCTACTGCCTTATTTTGTTAATAGTATAATATATCCCCAAATCATTTTCATCCAACATTTTACAGAGTAGAGAATTACTAAAAGTATTTTTAAATGCTGGGTTTTGGTCTTGATTACTTTACAAATATTTGTTGAGTCATGTAGTGAACAAAATGAATATTCATTTTATCATTGTTTACAGTAGTGAAATACTATAAATAATTTAAATATCCACTTTTAGAAGTCTACCTGAATCAGTAACAGCACATCTATATGTTATATTACTGGATAGTAACTAGCAAAGAATAAGAATATCAAAGGTATAATATAGAATAATGACATGGAAAGAAATCCAAGATTGTCATATTAGAACTAGCAAATGCAATTAAAGAAACAGTTCCATTTACCATTGCAGCAAAAAGAAAAATACCTAGGAATAAACCTGTCTGACCTGACCTGTACTGAGAAAACTATAAGATACTGGTGAAAGAAATCAAATATGATGCAAACAGAGAGATGTGCTGTGTTCTTAGACAGGAAGAATCAGTATTGTAAAAATGGCTGTACTACCCAAAGCAATCTACAGATTCAGTATAATCCCTCTCAGATTACCAGTGGCATTTTTTGCAGAATTAGAACCAAAAAATTATACAATTTTTATGGAAAAACAAAAGACCCCAAATAGCCAAAGCAATCTTGAAAAAGAAAAACTGATCTGGAGGAATCAGGTTCCCTGTCTTCAGACTATGCTACAAAGCTACATTAATCAAGACAGTATGAAAAAATATGGTACTGGCACAGAAACAGAAATATCAGCCAGTGGAATAGGATAGAAAGCCCAGAGATGAACCCATACACCTATAGTTATCTAATCTATGACAAAGAGAAGAGTATACAATGGAGAAAAGACAACCTTCTTTAACAAGTGGTGCTGGGAAAACTGAACAGCTACATGTAAAAGACTGATATTAGAATGCTCCCTAACACCATACCTAGAGAAGGAAATGGCAACCTACTCCAGTATTCTTGCCTGGGAAATCCTATGAACAGAGGAGCCTGGCTAGCTACAGTCCATGGAGTCGCAAAGAGTTAGACATGACTGATTGACTAAGCAACAACAACTAACATCATACACAAAAATAAACTCAAAATAAAGACCTAGATGTAAGGATAGACCCTGTAAAACTTAGAAGAAAACATAGGCAGACCACTCACTGACATATATTGTAGCAAGGTCTTTTCTGACCCATCTCTTAGAGTTATGAAAATAAAAACAAAAGTAAATAGGTGGGACCAAATTAAACTTAAAAGTTCTTACACAGCAAAGGAAACCATAGACCAAACAAAAAGACAACCCCTAGAATGGAAGAAAATATTTGCAAATGAAGTGACTGACAAGGGATTAATCTCCAAAATATATAAACAGCTCATGCAGCTCAGTATCGAAACCAAGCAGTCAGTATGAGTTAGTCACTAGTTGTGTCTGACTCTTTGCAACCCCGTGGGCTGCAGCACGCCAGGCTTCCCTGTCCATCACCAACTCCTGGAGCTTGCCAAAACTCATCTCCATGGAGTCGGTGATGCCATCCAACCATCTCATCCTCTATCGTCCCCTTCTTCTCCTGCCTTCAGTCTTTCCCGGAATGAAGGTTTTTTTCCAGTGAGTCGGTTCTTCGAAGACGTCAGGTGGCCAAAATATTGGAGCTTCAGTATCAGTCCTTTGAACGAATATTCAGAACTGATTTCCTTTAAGACTGACCAAGTAACCCAGTGAAAAAATGGGCAGAAAACCTATATAGACATTTCTCCAAACAAAACATCAGTTCAGTTCAGTTCAGTTCAGTCACTCAGTCATGTCCGACTCTTTGCAGAACAAACACATGAAAAGATGCTCAGCATCACTTATTAGAGAAATGCAAATCAAAGCTACAGTGAGGTATTACCTCACACCGGTCAGAATGGTCATCATCAAAAAATTTACAAACAATAAATGCTGGAGAAGATGTGGAGCAAAGGGAACTCCACACTGTTGGTGAGGATGTATTATAAATTGGTACAGCCACTGTGGAGAACAGTATGGAGGTTCCTTAAAAAATTAAAATTAGAACTACCATATTACCCAGCAATCCCATTCCTGGGCATATACCTGGAAAAAAATTGTAATTCCAAAAGATTTATGCACCCTAATGTTCAATGTAGCACTGTACAATAGCCAGGACATGGAAGCAACCTAAATGTCCATCAATAGAGTAATGGATAAAGAAGATATGGTACATATATATAATATGATGGAATATTACTCAGCCGTAAAAAGGAACAAAATTGGGCCATTTGCAGAGATGTGGATAGACCTAGAGATTGTCATACTGAGTGAAGTTAAGTCAGAAAGAAAAAAACACATAATCAAATAATATCACTTATATGTGGAATCTAGGAAAATGATACAGATTAATTTATTTGCAAAGCAGAAATAGACAGATGTGGAGAACAAACCTATGGATATCAAGGGGGGTGGTGGGTAGGATGGATTGGGAGATTGGGATTGATATATATATATATACTACTATGTATAAAATAGGTGACTAATGGGAATCTACTGCAGAGCACATGCAACTCTACCTAATGCTCTGTGGTGACCTAAATGGGAAGGAAATCTGAAAATGAGGGGTTGTATGTTGTGTAACTGATGCAGTCTGCTATACAGCAGAAACTAACACAACATTGTAAATCAACTATACTCCAGTAAAAATTAATCGCAGGGTGTGTGGATTCAATACCTGGTCAGGAAAAAGTAAGCATAGGTCTGCTCTTCAGTTTTCTTCCAAAAATTGGACTGTTTAGTCTGTTAACTAAGTTGAGAGACTCACATAGAATTCTTTGATGTGCTTTTGTTATTTTCAATAAATTTTAAGTAAATGGCATTTTTTTTTGTCCAGGGTGTTTTCAGAATCTGGAAATTTCATGATAGTTCTCTATTCTGTGACACATAAGGACCCTGAATTTTATGAATGCCTCCCTTGTGATGGCAGGTTACCTGACCTTCGATTCCAGCTACTAACCAGCAAAGAAACATTACGCCTTTTCAAAGTAAGTGTGATTGGATCACCTAGCACACTAATGACTATTTAGTTACATGTTGTTGTATATTGGCCTTTTAAACCCAATGGTCTCTACCCTTTAAAATAGTAACTCAAAGTATTAGGCTTTCTTTATTTTTGATCAGTCTTACTTAATATTAACTTTATTCATTTATGGTTAATTTCGTTTTGTAAATTTTAGGACATAACCTCCAGAACCAAATTCTAATACAGGATCAAATGTTATCCACAGAGTAACTTTTCCATGTTTTCTAAAACCTTTTAAGGCTATATAAAGAATTTATGTATTGTTTTATTTTATGATGTTGAGAGTTAATTTGTGATCTTAGTATTTCCTTTGTCCTGAAAGTTAATTTTTTAAATTATGGGTATAAAAAGTGATTTCTCATAGTTAAAAATCAGCATCTATAATATGTGATCCTTGGAATCAGAGTGGATTGTTGCTGTATCGAATAACATACATAAAAATACATTTAGGTGACGGTCACAGAAAAAGTAGGTCTTTGAAACCATAAGTGTCACTATGTAAAAGCATTCTAAGGCTGGGAATTGCCTCGTGGTCCATTGGCTAAGACTCTGTGCTCCTTCCTGGTCAGGGAACTAGATCCCACATGCTACAGCTAAGACACAGTATAGCCAAGTAAATAAGTAAATAAAAATATAATAAAATGTTTTTTTTTAATTTATTCTTTTAAGAAAAACATTCTAAGGCCAATAATAAAAATTCTAAAAAAAATTATGTATCATTTTACAAAAATATTGACAATCCCTAAATAACGGTGTGTTTCTACTCAGATCTTATTTTGTGCCTTTAATTTCATTTATAGGTTGTATTGATTCATGAATCAAGTTTTTGTATTTTAATTATAAGCATAATCATCTTTGATGTATAATTACTTATTTCCATTTTAGAGACATATATCATTCACTCATTTTATTCTTCAGATTGTATCCTCAGTTTAAAGTTACTATTTAACTGAATCTGGTTATTAAGTTGTAAGTTATATAGCAAAGTTAAGTTTTTACTTTCATTTATATAGTAAGCAGATAGATAGTTTTTTAAAAAGTTGCATAAAAATAGAACTACCATATGATTCAGTAATTCTACTTCTGGGTGTTTATCCAGAGGAAATAAAAACACTAACTCAAAAAGATACCCACACCACTATGTTAATTGCAACAGTATTTACAATAGCCAAGGCATTCAAATAACCTAAGTGTCCATGGATGGATGGATAAAGAAAATATGATTTATATTATATCAGGGCTTCCCTGGTGGCTCAGAGGTTAAAGCGTCTGCCTGCAATGCGGGAGACTTGGGTTTGATTCCTGGGTTGGGAAGATCCCCTGGAGAAGGAAATGGTAACCCACTCCAGTATTCTTGCCTGGAGAACCCCATGGACGGAGGAGCCTGGTGGGCTACAGTCCATGGGGTCGCAAAGAGTCGGACACAACTGAGCGACTTCACTTCACTCACTTATATAATGGGAAACTATTCAACCATAAAAAAGAGAGGAAATCTTGCCATTTGTGACAACGTAGATGGACTTTGAGGGCATTATGCTATGTGAAATTAACAAAACATAGACAAATACCATATGTCACTTATATGTGGAATATTTTTAAAAAATTAAAACATTTTATTGAACTCACAGACAGAGAACAAATTGGTGACTTGCAAGAGTGACAAGGGTTAGCGAAGGTTTGAGCGTGGCCAAAATGGCCAAAGGTGGTCCAAAGATACAGACTTGCAGTTTTAAAGTAGGTAAGTCAGGGAGATATAGTATACAGCATGGTGGATATAGTTGATAGTACTATACTATATTTTGAAAATTCTTATCATAAGAAAAAATTTATCATCTGTATGGTGGTGAATGTTAACTAGACTTAATTTTGGTGGATGTTTCACAGTACATTCAAATATCGAATCATGTTGTATACCTGAAAGTATTATAATGTTATGTCAATTATATCTCAATTAAAAAAATATTTTTTAAAGAAAGATTACAGTTACAGAAATCATAATTCCCCTTCCCACCCAGTGTTTCAGAGCTACTTTTCATCTACATAGTATTCTCTGGTGTTTATTTAAGTCACATCTCAAAGTATGACCTACTTTATTTCAGAATGTTGAACCTTCTGACAAAAATCCCGTCTGTTTTGAACTGAGCGCTGAAGACCAGAATGCAGAAAGAGAGTTTTTTAAAAAAGTTTCTAAGAATCTTTCAATTAAGAGGTAAAAGATATTTTTATTATCATACTTATTTTTATTACTTTCATTAGTTTTTAATAATTAAAGTAAGTCCCCAGTTATTTCTGAGGGAACTGTTTGTAAATCTTACACCAAAGGTGTCCTTACTTTAAATGCATTCCTTCATATTTGTAAGTTGGATGATAATTTTAATGAAGTGACAACTCTAATGTGGTTCTCATTTGACTTGATTTATTACATAGGGGAACAAAAGTATTTGTCAAGAAATTATCTTACTTAAGAAGAAACATCCTGTTTTTGTTTAGTTTGCCTCTGTCTTCCCTTCCTTGTAGTATTAAACCTAGGGCTATCAGATAAACTACTATAAAAATAACTCCTACTATAAAAATAACTCCTCTACCTAAAACAAAACTTTTAAAGCAAATGCACTTGGAGAATATTAAATAATGGCTTGTGACTTTTTTGGGTCCAATATCTACTTTTGTGGTAAACTAAATATTCCCTTTGTATTAGGGTTCTCCAAAGAAATAGAACCAACTAGGGCACAGAGAGATTTGTTATTGCTAGTCTATTGCTATTCTAACAAATTACCACACACCTATGACGTCAGCTAATACAAATTTATTACCTTCTAGTTCTAGGAGTCAGGAGTCCAAAATGGGCCTTTGCGGCTAAAATTAAAGTGATGGTAGATCTGCATTCTCTTCAGAAGTTTCAGTGGTAAATCCATGTTCCTTCTTCCAGCTTCTGGAGGCCACCTGCATTCCTTGTTGTCTGGTGGTCCCTTAGTCCACCTTCAAAGCTAGAAGCATAGCATCTTCAAATCTCTCTCTCTGACTTCTGTTTCTGTCCTCACATCTCCTTCCCTGACTCTTATTTGACTCCATCTTATAAGGACCATTGTGTTTACGTTGAACTTACCTGATTGTCTAGGATAATCTCCACATCTCAAGATTCTTACCTTAAAGACATCTGTAAACTCCCTTTTTCCTTGTTCACTAACATATTCACAGATTCTGGGGATTAGAAAGATGTCTGAAGTAAACTCTATCTTTGGGTATTTTAAGTTATCCTTGAAACAGGCTAGGTCACCAGAAAACTATATTCTTATAGATTTGCAGGAACACCACCATTGACTGAAGGTTTAAAGCTTTTTCTAAGATTTTATTGAATGTTTATGGAAGAAAAAGCCAAGTTAAGGGGACGCTTGGTAATTTCTTTAACATTGTTGAAAAACAATGGCTGTTTTCAGCTCTGACCAAAGCTTTGATAAGGATCAGTCATTTTTAGATTTGAATTTTAGTAAAATGTTTATCCCTAGATAACTTTTGTTGAAATTATATGTTAAGTTTTTTCTTTTTGTTTGAAATGATACAGATTAATTTATTTGCAAAGCAGAAATAGACAGATGTGGAGAACAAACCTATGGATATCAAAGTGCTAAAAAAAAGCTCACGGTGAATTTTTTTTTTTTTTAATTTTTGGCTGTACCACACGGGATATGGGATCTTAGTTCCTCAACTAGGGATTGAAACTGTGCCCACTTGTTTTTTTTTTTTTTTTTTTT
>SJYQ01064869.1:17916-62549 GCA_006410935.1 Redunca redunca
AAAGATGAACATTTTTAATGATAAAAGGTACAATTCACAAAGAAGATAGACATCACAAACCATTAGACACCTAACAACAAAGAAACAAAGGTACATAGAACAAAAATCGAAGAAATACAATGGAAAAAAATACATAATCATAGTGAGGCATATTAACATTTTTTGAGAATATTTTGTCAAGTGCAGAAAAAATAATAAAAGCATCTTGAATTATGTTATCAATAATTTACATATAATAGATTTATATCTATATTAATTTGTATTAATCTTGTATTCTACACAAATATAATTAAAAGTAGTTGGGGGAATTCCCTGGTGTTCCAGTGGTTAAGACTCAGCACTTTCACTGCTGAGGCCTGGGTTCGATCCCTGATCAGGGAACTAAGATCCACAAGCCATGTGGCATGGCCAAAATTTAAAAAGTAATGTATTTAATTTCCATTTTGAGCCCCTCTTCATTATGCACAGTTATGGAAGCCAGATTTCAATCAATTCAAGGTCTGTTTATCCTGTTTCCTCTGAGGTTTCATGTAATTTAGAGGGGACTAATGCTATGCTGTATGCTTCCCTGGTGGCTCAGATGGTAAAGAATCGACCTGCCAATGCAGAAGACCTGGGTTCAGTCCCTGGGTTGGGAAGATCCCCTGGAGCAGGGAATGGCAACCCACTCCAATATTGCCTGAGAATTCCATGGGCTGTAGCCCACCAGGCTCCCCTACAGGCGGACTCGCTTCCGTGCGGTCACGAAGAGTGGGACATGACTGAGCGACTAGCGCTTTCACTAACACTGTGCCACTGCTGGTGAGGTGGGGTGGCGTGATCCTCATCCACCCACACCACTTGGCCATCCGCTGAGATAAAGTTTTCTTTGGCATCTGGTCTTTGACAGTTGGTTTGTGCAGGTCCCTACTGCAACCTCTTTAACCTGTTCAGGTCACTGGTTCTCCGTGTCTTGTCCATGCTGTGCGGAGGCATATGGAATGTCATTCTGTATTCTCCATGTCCTTCTTGGGTATGGCAGGAGAGCTTTGTGGGATTGTTTCATTGCAGCACCTTGGCACAGAAAGAACTCTGTGTTTGCCTCTCCAGACTACCAGGGTTTGGGACAAAGTTCTGTTCTGCTGTCACATCTTCCACATCTGCCTAAGGGTTTCTGTTATTCAGTCTACTATGGAGATAGGACCCTTTCTTAAAAATTCCATTAATGTCTAAGCTCTCTTAGCTTCCTTCTGGCTTTTCTGTCATCTCCCCTACCTCATCTTATTGAGATTTTATTTAGTTTCAGTTCAGTTCAGTCGCTCAGTTGTGTCCGACTCTTTGCAACCCCATGAACTGCAGCACGCCAGGCCTCCCTGTCCATCACCATCTCCTGGAGTTCACTCAGACTCAAGTCCATCGAGTCAGGGATGGCATCCAGCCATCTCATCCTCGGTCGTCCCCTTTTCCTCCTGCCCCCAATCCCTCCCAGCATCAGAGTCTTTTCCAATGAGTCAACTCTTTGCATGAGGTGGCCAAAGTACTGGAGTTTCAGCTTTAGCATCATTCCCTCCAAAGAACACCCAGGGCTGATCTCCTTTAGAATGGACTGGTTGGATCTCCTTGCAGTCCAAGGGACTCTCAAGAGTCTTCTCCAACACCACAGTTCAAACGCATCAATTCTTCGGCGCTCAGGCTTCTTCACAGTCCAACTCTCACATCCATACATGACCACTGGAAAAACCATAGCCTTGACTAGACAGACCTTTGTTGGCAAAGTAATGTCTCTGATGCACAAAAACTTGATGTATATAGTCTTTCAAATCTTAGTCTTAAACTCTAATTTCAGCATTTGAAGTTCAGTACCAACACTCAGAACTTTTTCTGTGTTCTATTGAGGCACGATACTTGTGCCACAATAACTACAACTGACTAAATGGAAGGAGGTACTTCAGTTAGTCTCAGAGTAGGTTACCATAACAGATATAAGTACATAGGACAATGTAATTCCTTACTTGATTTTTCTTTCTAACACAGTGAGTGTTTAATGTAATGTTTAATATAGTGAGTATACATTTCTTTCATCAGATGATAGATTTTTTTCGGTAAATTCAATATCTTATGTATCTCTATGCTCCTTAAAGTGGTTAATCAGAAAATGCTCAGTAATTTGCTTTATTATGACTTAAGAATAACTGTGTTATGGATGCAACTAGATATGATCATACTAAGTGAAGTAAATCAAAAAGAGAAAGGCACATACCGTATGATATATGTGGAATCTAAAATATGAAATAAATGAATCTGTCTGTGAAACAGAAACAGAATCAGGGACATAGAGAATAGACTGGTGCTCGCCAAGGGGCAGGTGGGTTGGAGAGGGCTGAATTGGGAGTTTGGGATTAGCAGGTGCAAATGGGTATATACAGAATGGGTAAACAACACAGTCCTACTGTATAGCACAGGGAAATATATTCAATATCCTGTGATTAAACTATAGTGGAAAAGAATATGAAAAAGAATGTGTATGTATCTATGTATAACTGAGTCACTTAGCTGTACAACAGTAATTAATACAACATTGTAATTCAACTATACTTTAATAAAAAAAAAAAAGTTAAAAAAAGAATAAGTGGATTAAACTTGCCATGGTCATGAGAAGGGGATAAATTATTAAGCATGAGTCTGACTGGCTCAACTTTCCTGATCATCTGACAATGGCTTGAAAAATAAAATACTTTGTGGTTTGTCAGATACTAAATTAAGTGATCAAGATACACTGTGTCTAATTAAAGGACCTTATTCAGCTTCAAAATGAAAGAAGAGTGCTCACTTCAGCGGCACATATACTAAAACTGGAATGATACAGAGAAGATTAGCATGGCCTCTGTGCAGTTGTGACATGCAAATTCACGAAGTGTTCCAGATTTTTTTTAAAAAAAGAAAGAACAAATGAATACTGATTACTGAAGACTAACTTTTTCTCCCCTCTTTTCTTTAGCTCTTCCCAGAAGTTACCTCCAGGAAAAATGCCAACAAATGATCATGATTCTGGTGTTGAAGATGAAGATGTTTCTCCAAGACCAATTCCTAGTCCTCATCCAGTGAGTCAGAAGGTATCACCAGTCTTAGAATTCACCTTTGCAATTAAAAACTTAAAAGTCTGTTCATGTTAAAGCAGTCAATAATATGTAAAGATAAATATCATGTATTCCTCACAGGTACATCTAATTATCATATGTAATAATATATATGAATATGTACACATATTGTAATAAGTATGGTATTTCCAGAGAAAACCAAGGAAAAGGGGTTAAGTTAGCTCTCTAGGATTGTATAAGTAGGAAGTAGTAAAGCTGGAATTCAGGAAGTTTAGGATTTGGTAGACTAGTAGTTGAAGAGGTTTCGTTTCAGAATCTGGTGCTTTTAACCCCTGTAGACTCAACATTCTATACTATCACCAGAACTCAACATCGTTTCTTATCACCATATTTTGAGAAAACATTCTACTTGCTTTTGGAGATTGCTAGCAACCCATCATAATTTTTTTTATGAGGCGAACTAATGGGTTATTTTAGAATTGTTCTGTCTTAATTGGACTAATTACTTATTACAAGAAAAAGGAATGGGAAAGTTTTCTTAAATTAATATTATAACCAAATTCACCACAGCGAGCACTTTACTCTTTTTGGCTCTCCTCCAGCTCTTTTAGTTGATATCAATAAAAAGAATAGCAGTGAGTAATTTCACTTAGTATGATATTTTGAAATACTTACTGGAAGACCCTTTCTTATTAAGATGAAAAAACATGATTCTTTACTAGATGTGTTGAAGCATCTGGTCTGATCATTTTTTTGTTTTTGCAGAGGGTGAGAAAAGTCTGCTTCCCATTTTGAGTTCTGTAATCTAAGCAACGTCAATTGGTGTTCCAATGAAAAGAGTTTCATTGTTAAATAAGTTTGCGAGGGCAAGGACCTTATTTATTTTGTTCACAGTTGTGTTCCTGGTACTAGCACATAGAAGATGCCCAGCAGATATTTGGCAACTGTCTAAATAATGAACACTTTTTAATAAATAACTGGATACAATTTGGAAAATACTAGCTTAAGGAAAATGAAGCATATATCATTCTCCTGAAAGGCACTTTTTCTTCTTTCATTTCTTTCCCACTTATAGGTTTCTAAGATCCAGCCATCAGTTCCTGAACTTTCACTTGTGTTGGATGGAAACTCCATAGAACCAACCCCTATGCCTAACCCACTGGAAATGATGAATAATGAAAATCCTCCTTTGTTGATTAACCATTCCGAGCACCTTGAGCAGTCACAACCCCAGCTTTGTGATGAGAAACACAGACCAGAAGCAGAAGCTGGAGAGCCTTCCTTCAGAGGGCTACCAAATCAATTAAACCAAGACACTGCTCCTTTGAGACACTGCAAAGTAAGACAGCTGTCTGCCTGCAAGAAAGGGAACTCTCATATCAGGAACAGTAGTAAGCCCTCTTTTAATGGACTATCTTCAGATACATCTGAAAAGCTTCAAACAGTTTCTGCTGCAACTGTACACAAAGAAGAGTATCCTGTGCGATCCTCCACATTTAATTCCAAGCAGTCTTCTCTTGCCCCACAGTCCCACCCACACAATTTTGTTTTTTCACCCCATAATTCAGGAAGACCGATGGAATTTCAAATCCCTACTCCCCCGCCCCCGTCTTACTATTCCACAAATGTTTGCAGTTGTTGTCAGCATCATGGCCATATTCAGTGTAGTCCAATAAATTCTTTGCAAGGAATGAATACAGTAGGATCTCTTCAAGACCTCAAGTCTGAAACCCTTCAAAAGCATTCATTATTTCATCCAAGTGGATGTCCAGCTCAGTATCATAATGCATTCTTTTCTGCAAGTAGTCCTATAGCCTTGAGACCTCAGGGAAACATGGGGGGTTGTTCTTCCCACAGCAGTGTAGAACCATCACCTGTGGCAAGACTACCTCCACACGTGGACTTCTGTAACCCATGGCCTTGTACAGTATGTGTGCACACACCCAAGACTGGGTCAGATGACAGAATGATGGGACTGTCTCCAGATGCGTATAGGTTCATCACAGAGCAAGACAGGCAGCTGCGACTACTTCAAGCACAGGTTTGCTAGCTTTCTTCTCTTGAATTCTTGAATTTTTAAAAGTAACTGGCAACTCTTCAGTAACTATAGTTTATGAAGTAGAATTGCAGAATGTCAGAATTAGAAGAGACCCTGGAAACAGGATTCTAGTCCCTGATGTTTTACACGTTAGGAGAATGAGAATTTGAATAAGGAAATGGTAACCCACTCCATTACTCTTGCCTGGGAATCCCCATGGATGGAAGGAGCATGGCAGGCTACAGTCCATGGAGCTGCAAAAGAGTCAGACATGACTTAGCGACTAAACAACAACAATCAGGGTTTTATTTGTTGCTTTATTTTATTTTGTTATACGAGATAAAATATTTTTTTTCTTTTTATCCTTAGATGACTGACTCCATATATTTACTGAATAATATATCTTTTTGTTAATGATTTTAAAATGTATTTTTTATTTTATAATGAAAGCATCATGTGTTTGTATCTGTTTCTATACTGTACTCTCCGTTGATCTGCCTATCCCAGCACTACCACCATTTAGTTTAATCTCTATAACTTTGTAGTAAATGTCTTATCAAGTATTTCCTATGCAATTTTTCTAACCCTCACTTTTCTCAGCTGTAAATTGGAAATAATGATTGGTGTTATTAATATATGTAGATCTGATGGTTAAATGAATTTATATGTGTATATGTGCACACATACACACATCTGTCTATCTAAAGTGCTTAGTATAGGATAGAGCTTTGGTAAACAATCAGCAAATTACAATGATCTTATTTGTCTCTTAGTCTTTATAACTACCTTAGTTTTAGGTAATATTGAATCTCACGATGGCTAAATAGCTTTTCCAAAAGGTAACAGAGTAGGAGTTAAGTTACGTCCTCATGATACTAAAGCCCATGCTCTGAACCACTATAAGGACATATGCCTTTCTGTATGCAGGTTGTATTTCTACTGATGTCCATAATTTATTGATAATACTTATTTTCCTATATTAATAAAGTTAATCTGCTAAAATTAATGAGATGAGTTGAATACAGCAGTGTAACTTATGGGCTTCCCTAGTGGCTCAGACGGAGAAGGCAGTGGCACCCCACTCCAGTACTCTTGCCTGGAAAATCTCATGGACGGAGGAGCCGGGTAGGCTGCAGTCCATGGGGTCGCTAAGGGTCAGACACGACTGAGCGACTTCACTTTGACTTTTCACTTTCATGCACTGGAGAAGGGAATGGCAACCCACTCCAGTGTTCTTGCCTGGAGAATCCCAGGGACGGGGGAGCCTGGTGGGCTGCCGTCTATGGGGTCGCACAGGGTTGGACACGACTGAAGCGACTTAGCAGCAGCAGCAGCAGTGGCTCAGACAGTAAAGCATCTGCCTGCAATGTAAGAGACCCAGTTCGATCCCTGGGTTGGGAAGATCCCCTGGAGAAGGAAATGGCAAACTTCTTAGCTTAATAAAGTTAATCTGCTAAAATTAATGAGATGAGTTGAATACAAAGTGTAACTTATAGAATACAGTGTTAAGATTAAATGTTTAGGTTAAGATTATAGTGTTTAAAAGAGGAGGCTTTTCCACTCTTAGGTGTATATCCAAGAGAAATGAAAAAATATGATCACACAAAAACTTTTACACACACGTTTATAGCAACACTATTTATAGTAGCCAAGGGTGAAAACAATCCAAAGTCCATCAACTGATGAATAGATGAACACAGATGTGACATTTTATATGCAAGGGAATATTTCAGTCATCAAAAGGAATGAAGTACTGATAGGTACTGCAGCACAGGTGAACTCTGAAAATGTTATGCTAAATGAAAAAAGCAAGATACAAGGCCATGTATTGTTTGGTTTCATTTCTCTCAAATGTCCAGAATAGGCACATCTATAGAGATACAGTGGCTTCTCAGGGGCACTAGTGGTAAAGAACCTGCCTGTCAAAGCAGGAGACATAAGAGATGTGAGTTCAGTCCTGGGTTGGGAAGATCCCCTGGAGGAGAGCATGGAAACCCACTCTAGTATTCTTCTCTGGAGAATCCCTTGGATAGAGGAGGCTGGTAGGCTACAGTCCATAGGGTTGCAAAGAGTTGGACATGACTGAGGCGACTTAGCACACACACGTATAGAGATAGAAAGTAGATTAGTGGTTGCCAGAGGCTAGATTCTGGAGCCATGGAGAGTGACAGCTAGTGGGTACAAAGATTTTGCAAAGGTTAATGAAAATTTTGTAGAGTTAGATGGTGGTGATGGATGCAGACTTTGAGAATATACTAAAAACTATGGAACTGTTTATAGGAATAAGTTTTTTTTCTTTTAAATTGGAGGGTAATTGCTTTACAATGCTGTATTGGTTTCAGCTGTACAACATGAATCAGTCATAGCTATATATTCCTTTCCTCTTGAGCATCCCTTCCACCCCTTATCCCTATAAAGGGATAAGTTTTATGGTAGGAGGGGAAGCTTTTGGTGCTTGAACTTCAGCTTTGCTACTTGTTAATTATATGACCTGGGCAAGTAACTTTATTTATATTGCCTCAGGTTTTTTTCTTTGTAAACTGTGCTTGCTAGTAGTACATATTCACAGGGTGGTTGTAAAAATCATACATAAAAGCTCTTATTGTAATGTCTTGTAAACAGGAAGCACTCAGTGTTAGAGGTTGTTATTAATATTTGCAGTTTCAGCATGACCAAACATGGACAATTCTGGGTGACCTTTATAAAATGAATCTTGTGTAAAAAAATTTTTCACGTTTGGTATGTAGAATTAGAGAATCCCCTCTATCTTACTTTTGATTCATAAGTGAAATAGAAATAAAATGTCAGAGTGTTAACATTAAGGCTTTTCTACATGAGTGTCAATTTATGAATGTTGATCTAAGCACCTATGTTTTTACTTCTAATAGGTAGCCCATTTAAATGCTTCTTAATAACTAATGACAATGATTTTCAGCATTGAATAAATTTTATGATATAATCTAGTTGAAATGTGAGTTAAAAGTCAGTTATTTATAACTGGAGCACTTTGTAATTCATTTTTAAACTCTTCTGTCAGTTTGGTTGATCACTTCACTGTCATAAACATACATTAAAAAATGTTTTTAATTGATACAGATTCAGCGTTTGTTAGAAGCACAGTCTCTGCAGCCCTGTTCCCCTAAGACAACCACTGTTGAAGATGCAACGCAAGCTGCAAGACAAATGGAATTGGTTTCCATGGAAGCACAGTCTCCCCCTGCTTTGCACATGAGAAAAAGTGTAAGCATTGCTGTGAGCACAGGTAATTTCATTTTTTTTAATTTGTACATAGTACACATAGAACTTAAATCAAGGTGATGAGTGTGTAACTTAACTCTTTGTGTGATTTTACTCTTTATGAAATAAAACTCTACCTGAAAACAGATTGGAAACCACATAACGTAATGTGTTGTTTGTTTTTGCTGCTTTTCCAAGCTGGACCCAGTTCTAATAAGAGAAGTCATCTGTGGTTTAGGGGATCTGGGAAGATTTCATCCATGCAGTGTTATTGATTCTGGGCCTTGAAGGGAATGTAGGATCTTGGTGGAATTGAGAGATGGCAGAACGGATTGGGTAGAGAAAATATGGGCTCAGAGAAACAACAGAGAGTTCTGAGTTGCCTAGTACTCTACCCATTACTATGTCACGGAGAGCCATTACTACATCTTTCACAAAGCCGTGTCTGTTTCATCTTGTTAGCAAAATAGAAGGCCTTTTAAAGAATCAATAATATAAATGAGATCTATGTGTTTACATATTTCCTCACAATCAGACTATGAGATCTTTTAAGAACATTTTTGTGTGTTCAGTATCTAGCAAGATGTCTAGTGTATAGGGTGGTGGTTATAAGACTGAAGAGGAAGAGTCGTGCACAGTGTTGATAAGACTAAGATCCAATTAGTGGATCCAAACAAATTGGATATGGCAGTTGGAAGATTCAAGTTACTTTAGTTAAATGCCCTGTGATTATCCTGGATTGGATCCTGAAACAGAAAGACAACATTAGTGGAAAAATTGGTGAAATCCAAAGTCTGGAGTTTTAGTTAATAGTAATGTACCAACACTGTTTTCTTGATTTTGAAAAACGTGCCATGATAATATAAGATGTTAACAACAGGGATAACTGGGTGAGGAATACACAGTAACTCTCTGTTTTATCTTCTCTGTGAATCTAGAATTATTCCAAAATTAAACATTTATTAAAGGTGAAAATGAAAGTTACTTCATGATTTTGAGCTTGGATGACAGAGGGAGGCAAGTTAGAGAAGCAGAGGAGAGGACATGAGTTCAGTCTAAATATCTGTTCAGACTGAGCTATTTTGGAAATGTAGCTAGTAATACTCAAATGTCAGGAGAGTGGAGTGGATTGATGACATACGAGTTGTGTCAGTAACAGATGAAGGCTTGAGCCTGGAGAATACAAATTTGAGAGAGAGCATTAACAAGGAAGACAGATTGCTGTATTCTTTATCTGTACCTAGATGTTATCTAAACTTCATGAAGAGGGCAGCAGTGAGGGAGAGTAGCAGAAACCTCATGTACGTTTATAAGTCAAATTCAGGTATTACTCAGTTAAGATTTTTTTAGCGGCAAGTAACATAAGCAACTTTGAACTAAGCAAGGAGGGGGAATTTACTGGAAGGATATGGGGATGTTTCATGAAAACCAAGGCCAAGAATTGGGCTGGACTTCAGAGAAAAACTAGACGTAGAAACTAGAAAATCACTGGAATATCCAGTTATTACACATGACTGTTTTATCAACTCTATCTGGAGTCTTCACGGCTTTACATTTTAAAATACAGCTCACCCAGAGCCCCAGAGTTTCTTTTATACAGTTCTACCCATGTACACAAACCACGTTATGATTCTTCAGTCTCAACTTCAAAATGCAGAGAACCTGAATGGTCTAGTTTGGATTAGATTTCAATCCCTGGTTCAGGGATAAGGGGATTGAGAAGCATGTAATAGGGACATGTCTACTGGAGTCCCGTCTTTGTTAATTGCAAGGATGACAGTTCCCTGCATATGTGTGTTGTAGAGGGTGGTGGTAAAGGAGTATTATGAAATAAACCAAAAAGTGCAGTTTCCTTCTATGTCCTCTTGTGAAGTGCTATACTTACTATATTCCAGTTGTTCATCATCTGTATCTGTCACTAGACCGTAAACTTTTATTGACTTGTATCTCATTACCTAACCTGATGCCTAAATCAAACTGATATCCTGAAATTATTTGAAACAAGTTTTCAAGCATTATGTATATTTCAAATATTTTGAAACCTCATACAGTCGTATTTAGAGCTTTGACTTATATGCAGAAAAATGAGTTATTGGTCACTTGAATTAAATGGCTCTCTATGATAATACTTAATTCTTAAGCGTATACACTGGTGGTGTTCAGGAAGAGTAGCAGCACTTACGTAACTTTTCTAAATTGTCCTCTTATTTTTTGAGGGGGCTGTGCTGTGTGGCTTGCAGGATCTTAGATCCCTGACCAGAGATTTTTTTAAATGCTTAGTGAATACAAAAATAAATCATCCTTTTATTAATTTATGTTTATAAAATCAGCCAAGCTGATGCTCAAAGTGGAAACATTTTTGACTTGAATTTAGTCTTTGGTTTTAACTTTATTTCTTTAAATCATGTATGTATCGCAATATTTCTCAAAATATGGAATGCATATCACTCAGATTCAAAAGATAATTTGGTGTAGTATACAGATTACTATTTTATAGTGTGTAGATATATTTATTCTATAAGTATTAGAAAAAAATATAACTAGCACATAAAATGGAGAAGGCAATGGCAGCCCACTCCAGTACTCTTGCCTGGAAAATCCCATGGATGGAGGAGCCTGGAAGGCTGCGGTCCATAGGGTTGCTGAGGGTCAGACACGACTGAGCGACTTCACTTTCACTTTTCACTTTCACGCATTGGAGAAGGGAATGGCAACCCACTCCAGTGTTCTTGCCTGGAGAATCCCAGGGACAGGAGAGCCTGGTGGGCTGCCGTCTATGGGGTCGCACAGAGTTGGACACAACTGAAGTGACTTAGCAGCAGCAGCAGTGCATAAAAATTTATGATTTCACAGAAATGATGTAGCTCGGTAAAACAGGGAGTTGATTTAAAGAAAATCAGTAAGCAAATAATAATACATGCAAATAATCGTGCAAATGATCTATAACATTTGGGAAATATTTGATTTTTGCTTGCCTTATATTATATATATCTGATATAACCCTAATATAGTCTCATAAAGATTGTGTTTAAGAATCAAAATCAAAGAGCCCAGGGATTTGCATTTTGTATATTTTCTCCTGTTTTTCAGAACAGCAGTTTTCAAAACACATAGATACTCCAAATCATATTCAGAACCTTGACAGGTAAAACCCGGCATGAGAGCCACACCTCGTGAAGAGTCAGGGCCTGAAAGGTCCTCTTTCCCTTTGTACTCAGTTTCCTCTCTTCACTCGTCATTTATTTCTTCATGGCATTTCTGAGAAAATATAATCTGAAAACAGTTCTAGGTAATTGTGTTAAAATAATATAGCTAAAAGTTTGTCAGAGAATTATTTTCTGTAATTGAGTGTCTGTTTGCATCTGTTAAATCATCTCTTCTCCAGGTGCCAGCTTGTTTTGGAATGCGGCAGGTGACGATCAAGAGCCTGAATCTCAGCTGAGACAGGATGATACCAAGATTTCCAGTGAGGACATGAATTTTCCTGTTGATATTAATAATGAAGTCACAAGTACTCCAGGTAGTGCATCTTCGTTAAAAGCTGTTGATATTCCCAGTTTTGAAGAGAGTACCGTTGCTGTGGAAGAAGAATTTAATCAGCATCTTTGTATATCCAAGTAAGATCTCTTCGATTCAGTATTCATCATCTTTTTTTCTTTTTAAATTCTAATATTCCTCTGGTATTCTAACTCAGGAACAGTTTGTTTTGTAAAAGTATTTTCATGGCGTCTTTCCTAATGTGATTCCTGTGTAACAGACAGTTCTTTGGCTGCACCGCTCGTCATACGGGATCTTAGTTTCCTCCACCAGGGATCTAACCTCTGCCCCCTGCAGTGGAACCATGGCATCCTAACCACTAGACGTCTTACCACTGAAATGCCAGGGAATTCCCTGTAAAAGACGATTCTGAGCCTTCTAAGCCCATTCCCAGATGTCAGTCATTGGATGTATAAAACAGTCTGACTGAACCAGAACAGTTGCAGATCAGAAATACGTATGTGAGGCCTCACTGGAGAGTCTGACACTAGGTCCCAGATGGAGCCAGGGTCCTGAATTTTTTTAATTTTTATAAAGATTTACATACTCAATTATATGTGTATAATAACAGTCATTATTTCTGAGAGATGTAACCTGTTATTCAAGATATACTCAATAAGTTAACGGGGATGAAATGGTAAAGGGTAGAGCTTAAGTAAGATAGACTCTGAGTAGATAATTTTTAAAACTGATTGTACATATTGATTTGTTAAATTCTCTTGTGTTTGAAATTTTTCATTGTGAAATTTTCTGTTAAAAAAAATAAGGATTCTGAACTAATTCAGATCCTTTGCAAATTTGTAAACAGATTCAGCAAATATTCTTTGAGCTTCTGGTATATGCTGCCAAAAAACTAAGCCCTAGAAACTGAGCAGTAGGTCAGACAAAGCTCCTGACTTCATGGAATTTCCAAGAGTTCTGGAGACAATAACTGCATCAGCAGGAAACATATAATTTCATATAAAGACCACTGCCTGAAGAAAATAAACCAGGGTGACCAAGTGGAGTGTAACTAGGATAGTGGCATGGGAGTGAAGTGGGTATGTTAAGTAAGATGGTGAAAGAAGCCTTCAGATTATGTAGGGCTTTGTAGGATGTAGAAGTTCTGAATATATTCTGTGTTCATTAGCATCAGGGAGGATTTTAAATGACATAGTGATATGATCATTTTTGTTTTTTAAAGGCCATTCCAGCTGTTTTGTGGCAAGTGAACTGACGGGGGTTAAGATTAGAAGTAAGGAGACCGGTTAGTAGACTGAAGACCAATTGAGATGAAGGTGCCTGGGAATTGGAAGTGGTGGCAGGGATCAGGTGTAGGATACATTTTGAATGTAAAGGAATAAGGTGGGTTAAAATACCACAGTGTAATATCACATGAAATAGTTTTAAAAGACGTTAATTCAGTGGTAGGGGTGGCATGGGCAGGCAGTTGATTACTTTTTAAAATTTTAAGCCTTTTGGTAATAGTTGATATTTTAAATTACCTGATTATAATAATGATTAGAACAACAAACACATCCTTCCAGAAAACCAGAAATATTTATCTGCTTTGCTCAGTAAAGAGTATGTTTTAACCTTATAATTCAATTAAGTATTCATAATATGTACCACAGTATATTAAAAAGATCTGTTTACCTCTCTCAACCCCCACTAGATTGAATTCCTACAGGTTGTGGATCATACTCATTTCCGTACCTTTAGAACTTGAACCAGTGTCTAGTTCCCCACATCAGCTACTTCATAGATGTTAGGTGATAGGCAGAGCAGTTTGGGGTAAGCCCCCAAGATAAGTTCACATTTCACTTGGAATAGTTACAGAAGATGAGAACAGAGAGACATGAATTGTGGTTATCCTTATTTGTTCTCCCTGTGGTTATCCACATTTGTTCTATCTGTATTTCCTTTTGTAAATTGTAGACTACTTTCAAGGATTAGTTTTCCCTCTGAAAGTAGAACTTTAAAAATCTCCAATCCATTGTGGTTTTTAACTTTAGAAACAGATCTGAGTTAGCTGATAGAATGCAATTAATTGCTTTTCCAGGGCGATTAACCACCTCTGTGGATTTCAGCATATAACTAGATGTAAATCTGATCTTCGTTCCGCATAGTATATGATTCGGATTAAATAGTATCTCCAGTGTTGTGTATGGTGGTTTTGGTGCTTTTCTAGGATTCTTCCCAAACATCTGGTCTGATTCATGCTGTGGTTTGTGCTGCTGCGTATTCATACATGGCACCTGGCCACCTGAGTCCCCTGTCCCCTTTGGATGTCTTGCTGGATTAGTCTAATCTTAAAGCAGTTTGTGAAAGGTAGATTTTTTTGACTTGCAGCATATATGGTAATCGGTTGCTTCTTCCCAGGGAAGAGCCATGTTTTGATATCCATAGACTTTTTTTTGACACAATACTTTTTCTTTTTTTTTTAAGAAGCCAAGCTTTGGACATACCTGCTAATACTTGCCATATTAGAATCATCTTTAAAAAATTGTTTTAAATTTGAAATTGTTAATGTTTTAGTTCTTTTCTTCTGGAATTTTTAGCTTTTATTTTTGTTTGGTAGGTTATACACCAAAACAGGTATTTTTAAGTTCTTGAAAAGGCAATATAGCAGAGTGATTAAGAGCATGGAATCCAAACTGCCTGGATTCAAATCACAACTGTGTGACCATGGGCAGGTCTCATAATTTCTGAATGCTTCTGTTTTCTTTTCTATAGGTGGAGACAGTGAAAGTACCTATCTCAGGATTGCTGTAAAGATTAGATTAGTTAATATATGTAAAACACATAGAACAGTACCAGAATTAGTACCTTAAAAATTAATTGTCATCATTTAGCTAAAGGTAGAATAAGTCTAACTCAGTGACTGATGTGAACTCTCTTTAGAAAATAAAGAGCTCTGCAGATGTTTGCATGATAAAAATCCTTCTCGGTACAAGTACTTTCCCCAAAAGTCATAAAATCTCTGAAGCCTGGCTTTCTGCTTCTTCATTTGAGTTTTGATGTCTTCATTAATGTGAAATCAGTTAACATGATTGAAGATGAATGTCCAATGTGCTATTTAGGAAGTAAGGGGATAGCAGCAGGGGATGACAAAAACTAGCAATCACAGATCCGCCGCTAGGTTTATCTGGTACTGTGCTGGGCACTTTGTATCTCGTTTAGTCCTGTCTCATGTCTTTCAACCCAGGGAGGTGGATGCTCTTTTTCCCATTTTATGAATGAGGAAGCTGAGGCCAAGAGAGATTAAGATATTTGCCCAAGATATAATGAACACACATATACCTTTATTATAAATGAGAGTATATCTTCCCTGGTGGCGCAGAGGATAAAGAGTCTGCCTTCAACACGGGAGACCCAAGTTCAATCCCTGGGTTGGGAAGATCCCCTGGAGAAGGAAATGGCAACCCACTCCAGTGTTCTTGCCTGGAGGATCCCCATGGACAGAGGAGCCTGGCGGACTACAGTCCATGGGGTCTCGAAGAGTCGGACATGACTGAGCGACTTCACATTTTTATATGTGACCTAAGAGATAAAAGATGGAGAAGGCAATGGCACCCCACTCCAGTACTCTTGCCTGGAAAATCCCATGAACGGAGGATCCTGGTGGGCTGCAGTCCATGGGGTCGCTGAGGGTCCGACACGACTGAGCGACTTCACTTTCACTTTTCACTTTCATGCACTGGAGAAGGAAATGGCAACCCACCCCACTGTTCTTGCCTGGAGAATCCCAGGGACGGGGGAGCCTGGTGGACTGCTGTCTATGGGGTCGCATAGAGTTGGACACAACTGAAGCGACTTAGCAGCAAGAGATAAAAGAACATGCTAATGGAGGTTGAAAGAAGCAAGAGGACATATCCAGTTAACGTTTTAGAACATCATAGAGGAAGTAAACTTTTAAAATGTCCCTTGAACAGTGGATAGGATTTTGATAAAAGTATGCCAATTTAAAAGCATTAGAACAGTAACTCTTGGCTCCATGGCATTTGAAAATACAGTAAATTGGGGCGCTCCACCAGTTGAGAATCTCTGTGGAGAGAAGTCTAACCAGTTGTGTTTCTAAAAACTTTACAAGTAATATTGATGGTGTAGTTAAGATTGAGAACTATTGCATAGTAGACAAAATTTGTGGGCAGAAGAATTCAGAGTATTGTTCGTAATCCAATTTGTTCAGAAGATAAAATAAAACAGGGAGCATTGATTGAAAGCCAGGTTGACTACCAAATTTCAGAGAGCTTTGACTGGTATAATAAGGAATTGTTTTTGTTTTAATAAACCATTTAAAATTTCTGTTTGTTTTGTTGTTGTTGTAAAACAAAATAACAGAATTAACTAACAGTTACTTTATATATGTCCTTTCAAGCAGCTCTTCTCCACTTGAGAGAAAAGAACCTGATGTACCTGTATTCTTTCCGAATCCCCTGCAAGCAGAGTGTGTAAGCATGTGCTTCCAGAGTGGACCAACAGAGGGTGCCACTAATAGCTCTGGAACATCAGGGGAACCCAAAACTGAGCAAGTCATGCAACCCTTGCCTCGTCAACCATCAGATAGCCAGCAACTATTCCAGGATGTGCTGGTAAGAAAATGGAAAGCATTCTGTCTTTTGTGAGATGGTGATTTAGTCCAAGGTACACTAGTTTAGCCTTTCCCATCTTTAAACCGATGGGGACCTTGCTAGGAAAAGATTTTCCCCTAATTCAAGTTCGAAGTTAGTACCAGAAAAAATAAGCAAGAGTTTGCAGGAGGTTTGAAAATTGGAGAGTAATAGAATGTTTATGATAATATTTGCTGATTTCAGCTCATGTAAGCAGATTTTTATGGAATACTTAGCTTAGTCTGAGAAAATGAACTGAGTAAAGTGGGTAATATAAAGATGAACATGACAGTCTCTGCCTTTGAAAACTTAAGGGAGAGAACACATGCATACCAGTAACAAACAACTAAAGAATGAGCAGTACTGTAAGCAAAGCAGCACACAATAAAAAGGAGTTGATGTGTGGCAGAAACCAGCACAATATTGTAAAATGTAAACTGGGACTTGGAGGTCAGACTGTGGCTGTCACTTACAATCAAATTGTAGATTTCAGAACACTTGATTTCCCCATTTATAATTTAAGACTAATTAAACATACTTCATAGGGCCCTAAGTATTCATCAGTTAACACGGATTTGTTATTTGCCTGCTAGGTCCTACACTGGTGCTACCAGGCGTGTGCTCAAGGGAATGAAATATGCTTTAATGTCAGGAAGGCAGAATTACAGGTCATTCTCATTCAAAGTGAGAAAAGAGGAGTCAAATTCTGAAAGTAACATAAAGGTTACACATAAAACTCTAAAACATCCTTTTTCAAATGAAAGCATGATTTTAAACTTTTGTTTATAAAGATTTCACAATAAATCCTTGAAAATACTTCAAGTATTATTCAAATGATTTTAAAATGAACAAGTTCTGAACAAACATTCTAAGTTTTCTCTAGGATTTTCATTCATTAGAATGGACTTCTTTTATAAAAATTCTTTACATGGAGTAAAGACAATCTCTTTAACAAGTGGTGCGGGGAAAATTGGTCAACAACTTGTAAAAGAATGAAACTAGATCACTTTCTAACACCACACACAAAAATAAATTCAAAATGGATTAAAGATCTAAATGTAAGACCAGAAACTATAAAACTCCTAGAGGAGAACATAGGCAAAACACTCTCTGACATACATCACAGCAGGATCCTCTATGATCCACCCCCCAGAATTCTGGAAATTAAAGCAAAAATAAACAAATGGGATCTAATCAAAATTAAAAGCTTCTGCACAACAAAGGAAAATATAAGCAAGGTGAAAAGACAGCCTTCTGATTGGGAGAAAATAATAGCAAATGAANCCTTTTTCTTCTTTCATCAGAGTCAAGGGAACCACCTACCGAATAACTCCCCCAAAGTAACCGAGGAGCCATCTACCAAAGCAGTTATTATCAGTCATGAGTGCACCAAAAACCAGAATGTTTACCATACTAAGAAAAAAATACATGATTCAGGATCAGTGGACAAAGAATGTGTTCTTAATGCAACCCTGAAGCAACTTAGAAGCTTTGGAGTAAAAATTGATTCTCCAACTAAAGTGAAGAAAAATGCACATAAAGTAGATCATGCCAGGTAAGTTTAAAATTTGTTTTAAAAGATTTAAAAAAATGTAAATGCATTGCAGCTTCCTCAAGAAAAAAGGTATAAGCCTGCCATTCAATTCAACTGGCTTATGATTTATTCAGGGTCTATGTGAATATGTATGTGGTGAATAAGAAATCATATCTACCCTATAGAGGTTCCGTTTTAGTAGAAGAGTAGGTTATATGCCTAAGTAATTTGAGAGACATAGGTATAGCTCCTGAGTAAAGATGCCAACAAAATGCTCTAGGAGTCTTAGAGAAAGAGAAATGAGCTGTTACTTACTTTTGGTGTCTAGAAAAGTTTTCCTGGAGGTGACGGGGTCTGCCAACTACTGGATGTACAGTTAATGCAGTTGTCATCTAAAAGGCAAAAACCTTCCTTTTTGTAGGACTGTGTTTTGAAGACTATAGTTATATGAACTTTACTTATTTCTCACCAGTTCCAGCTGGCCATGTTCTTCTGTTCAGATTTCTCTTCATCAAAGATCAGCTCAACACACACTTGCTTTTAAAGAACATAAAATCTGGAAATTCTGTAATTAAGGCTAGTGTTGTGCTTAGTCACTCAGTCATGTCCAATTCTTTGCGACCCCATGGACTGTAGCCCACCAGGCTCCTCTGTCCATGGGGATTCTCCAGGCAAGAATACTGGAGTAGGTTGCCATGCCCTCCTCCAAGGGATCTTCCCAACCCAAGGATCGACCCCAGGTCTCCTGGATTGCAGGTGGATTCTTTACCATCTGAGCCACCAGGGAACCCGAAATAAGGCTAGTATGTTTTCTATTAATTATTTCTGATGTTTTTAAATACAATCTCATGATTTTTAAAAAATCAAATAAAATGCATGAATATCAAATAAAATACAAAAAAACCCACTTCCCAAACTCCTCAGTCTGACTCCTTCTAAGTTATTTCTCTTAACTGTTTCTTTGGTATTCTTCTAGAAATGCTCTACGCGTGTTCAAGTATGTATCTGTGTGATGCATTGCAATTTATGGGTTTTTTTGCGTAACATAGATACTTTCTGGGTATATGCAATTCTTCCTCATGCATTTAAATGACTACAATATTCTGTTGTGCCCAAGTACTATGATACAGTGAACCCCAGTTCTCTACTAATGGATTTTTAGGCCGCATCTCTTATTCCTTATCTCAAACAGTGCTAAGTGAACATCATTCTACAGGTACTTGTACAAGTGTTTTTGTAGAGCAGATCCCTGTAAGTGATGGGATCAAAGGATGTATGCATCTGAAAGTCTGGCAGATGTTGCCACTGCCCCCCAGAACAGCTGTAGTAGTTTATGCTCCTGCCACCAGTGGAGTGAGGCTAGCATTTTCGAAGGTCTTATTTCAGTACTCTGAGGATAGAGGTTCTGTTACATCTGTTAGAACGCTTAAATCAACCTGCTGTCTTTGTGGAACCCTGACATTTGGTATGGCTGCTTGTGGGGAATAGTTTTTAAGTAATGTATCTCTTCATAGTGGCCACCCTATTTTAATGTCTTAAGTGTCAAACATTGAAATTAATAAATTTTCAGTATACAATAAACTTGATACAGTTTTTACATGCCTAGAATGAAATGGAAAGTAAAGCCATTTGCTCTATCAGTATGGGGTGGTCAGATTGTTTTAATCAATTCTTCTGCCCTTTACTTAAATGAAAATTTATATTATAAATTTATACTACAAAAATGATACAAACTCGGGGTTGAAATTTTAGAAAATGAAGAAAGTATCATTTGAACTAATAACACCCAAAGGAAATTAGGAAACATAGTTGAAGTTTTACTGTATATATAATTTTGTTCATTTTTCTTTACTTACCATTATAAAATAGACATTTTCATTTAGTATTGTGGGCTATTCCCATTTTTTAAATTCATATATCTATATGATTTGAAACATGCATATACACCCATAGATAGGATTTTAGTTTCATGTAAGATGATTTTCTCAAGGAAATGAAAGCTGAGGTGAAAAAAAAATTGTTTTCGAAAGCAATATGTTAAATTAATTATTTCCATAGAGGGGTAAGCTGGCTAAAATGTTAGAATAACAGCTATATCTTCACATGAAAACTTTTTTTTTTGAAACTTCATTTTATTATATAAATTGGGTAAAATATTATAGAGCTTTGGGAGTAGAGTTTGATATTTGTTTTGTTTCCGTTACCAACGTAATGTAAGTTTATTTTGGACACTTAGAAAATTTAGGAAAGTAGACCAAAACAAGTAAACAAACCATATTCAGAGGAATTCCTTGGCAGTCCAGTGGTTAGGACTCTGTGCTTTCACTACTGAGGGCCTGGGTTCCTTCCCTGATTGCGGAACTCAGATCCCGCAAGCCTCGAGGGATCTTAAAAGACAACAATTAACCATATTCAGCAACGTAATTTATTATTAAATAATTTGTTTTTGTATTTCTTTGTATTTTTCTAAAATTATTTTAACACCAGTCATTTATTGAGTGCACGTAAAGTGAGGAACTGTGCTAAAGGTTTATGCAGCATTATTTCAGTTGATCCTTGCAATACTCTATATGATAGATACTCTTATTATACATGTCTTATGAATGAAGAGGGCCTTCTCTGGTGGCTCAGATGGTAAAGAATCTGCCTGCAATGTGGGAGACCCGAATTCGATTCCTCGGTTGGGCGATGGCAATGGCAACCCACTCCAGTATTCTTGCCTGGAGAATTCCATGGACAGAGGAGCCTGGTGGGCTACAGTCCATGGGGTCGCAAAGAATCAGACACGACTG
The DNA here is from genome assembly GCA_006410935.1 of Redunca redunca. Lineage (NCBI taxonomy): Eukaryota > Metazoa > Chordata > Mammalia > Artiodactyla > Bovidae > Redunca > Redunca redunca. The sequence goes on from SJYQ01064869.1 coordinate 38,724, forward strand.
ACCAACTAACACACATACACACAGGCATCAATGAAAAAATTAAGTACCAATTTATTCAAGGCCCAACGCCTGTAATTTTAAACCTCCTCTTCTAACTCCAAACTCCATAGTTTTGTTTTTGTTTTTTACTGTTTTGCTCTATGCTTTCTGCTTGTTTAAGTTTTTGGTAGGATCTTATAGTATGTACATTTTGCTGCTTTGTGTTTTGACCATACTGTATATACCCCACCCCCACAAAAAATTGGTCTTATATTGGAAAATAAGCATGTTTTCAAAGTTGTTATGTTTTCTAGGCATCATCTTTAATGGGGATTTAATAAACCAGTAAGTGGAACATAGTATTTGTTTACTTAACGCTTTCCCTCGTCAGAACCGAGTCAAAGCGTTTTCAGTGTGTTACTGTCTTAAACATTGCTGTGATAAACATCTTTTTGCAAACATTGCATTTTTTAGGTTTAGTATTATTTTTTCAGAGTAGAATCTCAGAAATGGAAAGATTAAGCCAAATAGTAGGAAAATTTTAAGGCTGTCACTATACTGCTTTCTGAAAGAGTAAGATTTACAGTCCTATCAGCTATATATGTATTAGTAGTTCAGCAACACTTTCACTCATTTTACTTCAGTAAATATATATATATATAGCTTCTACTGTGAGCCAGTTCTAAGAAATATCATAGTACATAAGATAACCTAGGAAAACTGTCTTTCCCCTCATAGATCTTAAAGTTCAGTAGAGAAGATGCACAGTTAAATAGTCAGTTATAACATACTCTGATAGGAGACGTACCTAGCATATTTTCATACTGTTTTATAATTATCCTATATTAAAATTGATGATTTTTAAAGATTTGTGCTAATTTATACCAATAATTGTTGTTATCTTTATATTTTATTGATTATAAGTGGGTTCTATATATTATTGTGATTAAACTGCATTGAAACTATGTCTCTAACATGTACATCATATTTTATTGTCGATAGTCTTGGGCTGAGAGGAGACTCCAGGTATAAGACTATCTAACGCTCACCTAATTAATTCCTGTTTCACGGTTGGTCTTGAGCTTAGTTTTTTAGTGTAATCTCCTACCACATTCCAGTTTACCCACCTCTGGCATCTGCAAAATTCCTTGCTATTACTTTCACCTGGGATGTTCTTTTTCATCTTACTGCTTGCCACAGTCCTCCTTATCCTGTAAAGTGGAACTCAGATGTCAGTTTCTTTGTCAGTGTATCCAGGACCTCTCACCAGATTATTGATGGTTTGTATCTCAGAATACCTAGTTTCTAATAGATTATACAGCCTGTTCTTGTGATGGCCTTTCCAGTGAGATAGTGAGTTTTATCTATCTGTGAATCCTCATTGCCTCTGTCACACTTGGTGGGCCTTCATGGATTGCTAAAGGAATGAAATCCCACCTACTGGGGTCATCACTGAAGTTTACAATGAATGCTTTACTCTTTTAATACCTCTGTAATACTTACTGTAAGTATTTATGGCCTTGTGTTATCTTTTAGCACATATTGGTATATTATAGCTGATATGCGAAAAGTTCAAAAGACAGTTGTTTAATAGATTTTTCCTACGAAACAGTGTATAAATTGTAGTTTAGTATTCTAGGAAAGTAATCTTATAATCCTTGTATGCCCATTGTTTTTCTGATTCCGTAAACCAGCTAGCCTTTGTCATTGTACCTATATGAAAACTTACTTCACGTTCCAGTTCTGGACTCCAGGAGCGTTATCCTCCAGCCACAAGAGTAGCTGAGACAGGGGAAGCAAGATTTCCTTTCAGCTTTCCAGATCCAGAACACTGCAGATTAAGAAGGTCCAAAAGCAGGAACAAAAGAGAGTCCCAGACATACCTAGAAATTGTAGGGAAGATGGAGGACTGGCAGCAGCCTCTATGGGCATATTCCCAGAGTGACGTTTTGAATTCAAGGTAGACCTTAAGCAGTCTCTGTAGTTACTTCTTTGCTCTCTACTTGGAAACCATATGTGTTCTCTAGTTGAAAACCCTGCACAGGGTAAGTAGGAGATAACTAATCAGGATTCAAATAGGACAATAAGTCAGGGTTGATTTTCATCTTTAAGTATGTTGGAATAATTCCCTTAATTGTTGGCATGTGACTCTCATACTCAAACATAAATGGACTCTCATTATCCTTTTGTAACTGCACATCTAATGAGATTCTAATATAGTATATCTATGATCAGGGCTTTTAGGATTTGATCAGTGGAGTGTCTTACTTTTGCTTTTCATCTTAATTACCCTAGTGTTTCTATCCGTTGGTTCCATGTATTATTGATTTGTTTTCAAAGTCAAGGTGTTTCCCCCAGCCCCCAAATTGAAACTAGCTGGCTGTGTTAGTGAAGCTTGAAGAAACTTGTAACTGATATCAGTTGTTTTCATGGATTTATATAGACCTTTTAACCATTCTATAAAAGAAGATCTGTTATTACTCAGCCATAAAAAAGCAATGAAGAAACTTCCCTGGAGGTCCAATGGTTAAGAATCCGCCTTGCAATGCAGGGTGCGCAGGTTGGATTCCTGATTGCGGACCTAAGATCCCACATGCCACATGGGCAACTAAGCCCTTGTGCCGCAACTACTGAGCCCTCGTGCTGCAAATAGAGTCTGTGCATCACAGCAAAAGACCCTGCATGGCACAGTGAAGACCCCACAGGCTGCAACCAAGGCCTGACAGCCAAATATAACGCTGTTTGCAGCAGCACGGATGGACCAAGGGATTATCATATTAAGGAAGGTCAGACAGAGGAAGACAGGTATCATATGATATCATTTATATGTGGAATCTAAAAAGAGACATGAACTTACTTATGTAAGACTCACAGACATAGGAAATAAACTTATGATTACCAAAGGGGATGGGGGAAGGAGATTGGAATTTAGGAGTTTGGGATTCATGTATACACATTACTGTATATAAAACAGATAAACAACAAGGATCTATTGTACAGCACAGGGAACTATATTCAGTATCTTGTGATAACCTATAATAGAAAAGAACCTGAAAAAGACTAAATATATAAAAACTGAATCACTTTGCTGTACACCTGAAACTAACACAACATTGTAAATTAACTATACTTCGGTTTTTAAAATGATTTTTTTAAAAAGGTTTCATTCAAATTAGATCTACTATTTCTCAGTATTTAACTTTTTTTTTCCTTTTTTTTTTTCGGCCATGCCATGCAGCATGCAAGATCCTACTAGTTCCCCAACCACGGATCAAACCCGTGCCCCCAACAGTGAAAATGTGGAGGCCCAGCTACTGGCCCACCAGAGAAATCTCTCAATAATTAACATTTTGAATTAGAAATTTGTTTTAAATTTGATTTATTTGCTTTTGGCAGCACCGGCCTTCGCTGCTGCTCGGGCTTTTCTTCAGCTGTGTCAGGCGGGGGCTCCTCCCTAGTGTGGTGTGCGGGCGTCTTGCAGTGGCTCCTTTGTTGTGGAACACAGGCTCTAGGCGCACAGGCTTTGTGGCATGTGGGCTCAGTAACGTGGCTCCCAGTCTCTAGAGCACAGGCTCAGTAGTTACAGCACACAGACTCAGTTACTCCACGGCATGTGGGATCTTCCTGGACCAGGGATTGAACCTGTGTCTCCTGCAGACTTGGTAGGCAGGTTCTTTACCACTGAGCCACCAGAGAAGCCTGAATTAGAACTTTTTATTTGCCTTTTCATGTTATTTACATTAATAATATCTCTAGATATTATACTTAGATATTTTTAATATGTACACATCTGATTTAATATGTAAATAGCTTATAATTTAAAGGAAATGAGCAAATAAAGTAGAAAAAAGACTTTATATTCAGAAGATATTAACGCTATAAATGTATCATCAAAGAATATATCTAGATAGATTGGTGGTACCTCTTCCATCTTATTAAGACAGTCTCCAGATTTCCCTAGCTGCCCAGTGGTTAAGACTCCATGCTTCCAATGCAGGAAATGCAGGTTCGATCCCCGGGTCGGGAAGATTCCCCTGGAGAAGGAAATGGCAATCCGCTCCAGTGTGCTTGCCTGCGCCCACGCATGGACAGAGGAGCCTGGCAGGGTACAGAGTCAGACATGACTGAGGAACAACAACAAAGGGCAGAGATGCAGGCAGTGTCTGACTTGTATAAAACAGCTGAACTGCTTTGTTGGGTGCTATGGAAAGTCACAGCATATTCACTGACTAGGATATAATAATAATATAGTATATTATGGCATATAATAGTACACAGAGGACTCAAGGGAATAGAAAAACTCTGACAGCAAAATACAGGTTGCTGAATACAGTACGTGAAACAGTGGTCATAGAGGCCGAGAGAGTCAGGCAGACCTAGCCTCAGCTTGCCAGTTGCTAACTGTTCAACTTAGCGGAATTAGTTAAAGTCTCTATTCCTTAGTTTTCTCAACTGTAAAATGAAGATAATAATAATACCTATTTACTCATTCAGTAAATACTTATTGAATGCCTGCCTTGTGCCAGGCACCACAGATGCTGCAATGGCAGGAGAAACAGAAATCCCTTGTCCTCATGGGGTTTCATGAGGGAGCTAGACAATAAATAAAAAATGTGAGTTAAATATATAGATAGCCATAAGCACCCAGGAGAAAACAGAAAAGTTGGGGAAGGGAAATGTGAATTGTTGTAATAGTGAATAAGGTTGATATACATGATAGGGATAACCTCCCAGAGAAAGGTTTTTGTGAGGATTAAATGTGACACTAAATGTTTAGCAGAGTGCCTGGCATATAAGGCACCAATAAAAATTGGCAGCTATTATAGTATAAATGATATGCAGGAAAAGGCAAGTCAGTTAATTACTGTTAATAAAATAATACCAACCAAAGAGAGTGAGGATTATATCTAACGAAAGAAAATTACTGTATACACACATACACACACATGCACGCACGCATGCATACACCTTCATATCCAGAAACTGGTTAGTATTTTTCATTCATTACAAATGGAATCTCTTCTATGAAAATGTAATATTCTGAGCTACATCAAATCTTGTAATGTTACATCGTCAGTTGTGTTTTCTGTTTGATTTTATTTTTGTTTTACTTTACCAATATTAAAAAGCTTTACATTGTAAGGTCTTATATATGGTCTTTATATGGTCTTAAAACCGTAACTGATGTTAATTTAGGAAAATTAATTTGTGTTCTACTTTTAGTCTTTGAATCATAGATTACCTTCTAGATTATTGTATTTATCCCTTGAATGTATCTGTACGATCAAGACTTAGATGTCTGAGCACTCAGATAAAAAAGCACCATCCAGCTTAAAGCTAAAGACCTTTTGACCTTTTGTTACTTTCATAAAGCGAAACATATTTACAATAATACTGTTTAGTACTCAGAATAAGATAAATGATGGCCTGCCCTGTTCTGTCTTTCAGTGTGTTGGCATGCATCAGCCCTGAAGCAGTGATCTCTGGATTAAACTACATGTCATTTGCTAATGTTGGCATGAGTGGCTTAAGCCCCAATGGTGTGGACTTGAGCATGGAAGCAAATGCTATAGCTCTGAAATACTTAAATGAAAGTCAGCTGTCACAACTGTCTCTCACACGATCAAGCCAAAATAATGGTGATTCACCTTTTAGCCTTCTGCATATTAATACAGACAGAAGCACAGTGGGGCTTAGTTTAATTTCGCCAAACAACATGTCATTTGCAACCAAAAAATACATGAAGAGATACGGACTCATACAAAGCAGCGACAATAGTGAAGATGAAGAGGAGCCTCTGAACAATACAGATGGCAAGAGTGAACGTTTAGTGAATCAAAACCTTACATACATAGCGGAACAACTTGATTGCCAGAAAGAGCCTTCCAGGAATGCTGGTGAGACAACTGATTGTTACGACCGTGACTCCGTGGGTACCCACACAGATATGCCAGCGTTGAGAAACATTACAAATGAAGTTGTTCAGCCAAAAGCAACACAGCAGTTGAATGAAAACCCCACTTTCTTATTAAAGAACCTGAAACCAAGCCCTGCAGTGAATCTCCGAATTGGAAAAGCAGAATTTACCCAGCATCCTGAGAAAGAAAATGTAAGGGACACTCCAATTTTTCCTGAAAGTTTGAAACCTTCTGAAACCTTAAAGCAAATGAATAGTATGAATTCAGTAGGCACCTTCTTAGATGTAAAGCGTCTTAGGCAGTTGCCAAAATTATTTTAAACTTTTAACGCCCCACCCTCCTGATATGAGGATGGGGCGTCTCCTGAAGATATTTAGAGAAGTCAGAGCCTTCCGACAGTTTTGGATTTCCTAATCACTCTAGGGATCACTCTGTTGATAGGCGCTTATGGCAAAGAGTTGAACATGTGGCCTGACTGAGATGGCTAACTGGTAGGAGGCCTAAGTGCTCTTTGTTCAGATAGAGTTGTTAAGCATCACTGGATCTTTAAAAAAAAAAAAAACAAACCCTGAGATCAGTTATTTCAATAAGTTTAGATAAGCAAATGCTATCCACCTATGAATCTGAGTTGCCCTTTTATACTGTACATCTTGAAAAGTGTTTTCCTAGCATTTCGCATCTACCCAGTACCACCTAAAAGAACATAAAGTTATCATGACCCTGACTGAATTAGCTAAACAATCCTTACTGAATTTAAGGGGGGAAAAGTTTTATTTTTTTAAAATAACTTGCAATCTTTTATACAAGATGTGTATATATATATATTCTCTTCAGATGCACATTTGTTAAATACTGTGGGAGTAAACTTTTGCACTCTTGTGGGTTGATGTTAATGTAACATTTCAACATATAGCACTAGCTATCACAGAATAAGAAAATTATGAGTATGAGTGTGTTTTATAAACTTTGTGAGTTTCAAATGTTTTACTATTTTTTTAATGGAACTTAATAAAAATGTCTAGATTGACTGCTTTCCTTCGTCCTCCATTATAGCATATCCTTGTCCACTTAAAAGAAAAAAAAACAGCTTTGTAGACTGCCCCAAAAAATGATACAGAGAATTCAGGTATACCCTTCATGTAGCAACACCCAATAATGCTATCTTACACAACCATAGTAAATGATCAAAACCAAGAAATTGACATTTGGTGCAATATTAGTAACTAAACCACAGGCCTTTCAGGTTTCAAAGTTGTTGCACTCATTTATTTTTGGTGTATAACTATGAAATTTTATCACGTATAGATTTACATAACCACCCCCACAATCAACATATAGAACTGTCCCATCATCACAAAGAAATTCCTTAGTTCTACTCTTAAAATACAGCCTGCCTGCAACTCTAACTCCTGACAACCAATGATCTGTTCTCCATCACTGGAGTTGTGTCATTTTGAGAATGCTAATAAAAATGGAATCAGAGTATGTAATTTCTCGAAGGTGGTTTTCACTCAGCATAATGTCCTTGAGATCCATCTAACTTTTTGAGTACATCAAAAGTTGCTTCCTTCCCCTACCTTCTTACAAAATAACTTTTAAATTGTTATTTCTGAATATAAATGAAAAATGTCCTCATTCACTTGAGAACACTTGAGAAAATTCTTCTGCTAAAGTTAAATTAAGACATCATAGCCTTATATAAAAACTTGAGATGTTAACTGCAAAGAAATGGACTTTGGTCTCTATATACCCAGCTTGGGCCCTCTGAGATGATAATCTGATGAACCAGTTTAGCTAGCCAGCCAGAGTGTGGTAGCATGACAGCTCTCTGCTGTTCTCCACAGGAGCCAGGGACCAGTTAGTACACATTTTCCTGTTGCATTGCTCTTTGAGGTTAAAATTCAGATGTAGAAATGTCACTGGTGGTGATTCTCAGTGTTTTGTCCCCATAGTCATCATTTGGGACTTTGGTTATTTTAATAAATATTTTCAAAATCCACTTATAGGTTTCACTAGAGTGAAATTTTAAGTAATGGAATTGTGAACGCCACTTCAAGTGCATTCTGTTTCATTTTAGCCATCAGTGTTTCACCCAAGAAGTGAGTGTAAGTACAATTTATATTATTATTTTTTTAAATCTGAGAGAATGCTAATTCACTGACAGCCTCATTGAGTGAGTGAAGTCGCTCAGTTGTGTCCGACTCTTCGCGACCCCATGGACTACCAGGCTCCTCCGTCCATGGGATTCTCCAGGCAAGAATACTGGAGTGGCTTACCATTTCCTTCTCCAGGGGATCTTCCCGATCCAGGGATCCAGGGATCGAACCCAGGTTTCCCGCATTGGAGGCAGACACTTTAACCTCTGAGCCACCAGGGAATCCTGTAATTGTCACATGAAACAGGAAACTATCTGAACAATGAAAACTGAAGCTGAGACTTTATTTTAAAAATAATTTATTTTTGGCTGAACTAGGTTTCATTGCTCTGTGTGGGCTTTCTCTGGTTGCAGTGAGCGGGGTCTACTCTTCATTGCGGTGCACGAGCATCTCACTGTGGCGGGGTCTCTTGTTTTGCAGTACAGGCTGCTGGCTTACAGGCTTCAGTAGTTGCAGCTCACAGGCTTTAGAGCTCAGGCTCAGCAGCTGTGGCACAAGGGTTTAGTTGCTCCACGGCATTGGAATCTTTCTGGACCAGGGATAGAATCTGTCCCCTGCATTGGCGAGTGGATTCCTAACCATTGCACCAGCAGGGAAGTCCTGAAGCTGAGACTTTTTAGGCAAAATCTAATTCCATCACTTCTGTTATCACATTTAACATTTCTCATAAGACACTTTAGCAGTTTTGGAGATTGAATTTAGACTGCAGATTAATTCAAAAACACCTGTCTCCTACTAACTAAATGGGCTTCCCAGGTGGCTCAGTGGTAAAGAATCTGCTTACCAATGCAGGAGATGCGAGTTCTATCCCTGGGTTGGGAAAATCCCCTGGAGAAGGACCTGGCAACCCACTCCAGAATTCTTGACTGGGAAATCCCATGGATAGAGGAGTCTGGTGGGCTACAGTCCATGGGGCTGCAAAAAGAGTTGGATATGGCTTAGCGACTAAACAACAATAAAAACTAAAGACACATCCAGAGAAGAGGGACCATTACTGAAGCCTCTCTAGAAGTTCTCTAAGAAAATGTCTCACTTCGGAAGTTATTTGACAAATTAGTATCTATGATAGCTTTTTGGCATCTTTGGAAAAAGTATCAGTACTAGAAAAACTGGATTAAGGACAAGATGATTGCCTCTTAAGTGACATTTGTCTGAATTTCTTTGATTCAGTCCCATACAACACTGTGTATAGGTATACGGGTGTTACGTCAAACAGAATAAGGAAACAATGGAGCTTCCATTACCTGGGAAAGGAACCTGTTAGTCTAGGTCCTAGCCGATTGGCACCTCCACCCTCTTCTTCCAATGTCCCTTCACTCAACCTCTGAGCCCCCTCTATGCTTTACACTCTTGTCCTCTACCTTGCCCTGCCCGTGCTAAATAAGCTCCACAGAAGTGGATGTAGACATACGAGACATAAGCCTTGCTTTTGCCAGCTGTAAAGGCTTCAGAGAAAACAGATACACACTGGAAACAGTGGCACAAGAATATGAGACATCGTATGATGAAATGCCATAACCAGTGACCCAGACTGTGAGGAGACAGCCGAGCCATCACGATAGCTTCCGTCTTTTAAGGTTTAACCACGTGCTCACAGGGCACTGTGCAGAGCACTTCACACACCTTAGTAAATTTAAGCCTTCTGGCTGACCCCAGCTGGTAATCCTCATAGTTGAGGGACTGACCTTAGGGAAGTAACTTACACAAGTAAATTGTAATCAGATTCAAGCTCAAACTCCTATTAAGCCACTGAGAAATGCAACTTATCTGAGGCCTGAGGACTTCAGGAAGAGCTTCTTACAAGACCCAGATCTTGAACTGAATGAATGATTTTGAATGCTATAGCCAGTGCTATTTCAGATATGTGCTGACCTCCAAGCTACTGGCCTTATTTCCACCCCCTGCCTCAAAAGCCCCTCTGCCCTTTAGCCAAGACCAAAAACCACTGCTTTTATAGACAAGAGTCCTGAACTAGGCAACCCCAGCACTGTTAATGTTATAAGGAGTTCGATGATTTTACATCATGGTACTACTATCAGGGCCCCAGGAAGATAGAGGAGCAAGACCTTTCTGTGCCCTTGTTTTCTAGACATTACTCTTGTGGGCAGAACCTAGTTTAACCAAGAGACCTTTATGCTTGCAAAATAAATTTAGTGGTAATGTCTTAGGTTTGCAGACTGCTTCACACTCTTCAAAGTGCTTTCCCACACATTTCCTCATATAATCCTCACAACCAAAACCCAACGGGAGTATGTATGTTCAGATCAGTCGCTCTTTGCGACTCCATGAATCGCAGCACGCCAGGCCTCCCTGTCCATCACCATCTCCCAGAGTTCACTCAGACTCACGTCCATCGTGTCCGTGATGCCATCCAGCCATCTCATCCTCGGTCGTCCCCTTCTCCTCCTGCCCCCAATCCCTCCCAGATCAGAGTCTTTTCCAATGAGTCAACTCTTCGCATCAGGTGGCCAAAGTACTGGAGTTTCAGCTTCAGCATCATTCCTTCCAAAGAAATCCCAAGGCTGATCTCCTTCAGAATGGACTGGTTGGATCTCCTTGCAGTCCAAGGGACTCTCAAGAGTCTTCTCCAACACCACAGTTCAAATGCATCAATTCTTCGGCGCTCAGCCTTCTTCACAGTCCAACTCTCACATCCATACATGACCACAGGAAAAACCATAGCCTTGACTAGACAAACCTTTGTCGGCAAAGTAATGTCTCTGCTTTTGAATATATTATCTAGGTTGGTCATAACTTTTCTTCCAAGGGAATAAGTGTCTTTTAATTTCATGGCTGCAGTCACCATCTGCAGTGATTTTGGAGCCCAAAAAAATAGTCTGACACTGTTTTGACTGTTTCCTCATCTATTTCCCATGAAGTGATGGGACCGGATGCCATGATCTTTGTTTTCTGAATGTTGAGCTTTAAGCCAACTTTTTCGCTCTCCTCTTTCACTTTCATCAAGAGGCTTTTTAGCTCCTCTTCACTTTCTGCCATAAGAGTGGTGTCATCTGCATATCTGAGGTTATTGATATTTCTCCCTGCAATCTTGATTCCAGCTTGTGTTTCTTCCAGTCCAGCGTTCCTCATGATGTACTCTGCATATAAGTTAAATAAGCAGGGTGACAATATACAGCCTTGACGTACTCCTTTTCCTATTTGGAACCAATCTGTTGTTCCATGTCCAGTTCTAACTGTTGCTTCCTGACCTGCATANCTGTTAGGTCCATACCATTTCTGTCCTTTATTGAGCCCATCTTTGCATGAAGTGTTCCCTTGGTATCTCTAATTTTCTTGAAGAGATCTCTAGTCTTTCCCATTCTGTTGTTGTCCTCTATTTCTTTGCATAGATCGCTGAAGAAGGCTTTCTTATCTCTTCTTGCTATTCTTTGGAACTCTGCATTCAGATGCTTATATCTTTCCTTTCCTCTTTTGCTTTTCGCCTCTCTTCTTTTCACAGCTATTTGCAAGGCCTCCCCAGACAGCCATTTTGCTTTCTTGCATTTCTTTTCCATGGGGACGGTCTTGATCCCTGTCTCCTGTACAATGTCACGAACCTCATTCCATAGATTTAAAGGTCTAGATCTGATAGATAGCAAGCGTGCCTGATGAACTATGGAGTATGTATGGCAGACATCATTTACCTCTTTGTACACATGATGAGACAAAACAGAAATGAGGTATAACTGGGCCAAGATCACACCTTGAGAGTTAACCTGGTCCCTCCATAGCATCCAGTCCAGCATCAGCCTTTTTGTCTGTTCTTCCTCTCCCCACCTCCACCTCGTTTATCCCTCATCATTCAGCAGGTGTCTAATGTTGATTCTGCTGGGCTCTGAGCTGGATGCCAAGTCTAACGTGATGAACAAGACAGCTTGTCCTGTAGGATCTTGATCTAATCAGGAGACATATGCAACCATTAGCCATACAGAGATGTAGAGATTATAATAAAACTATATGATGTGTGAGGATATATTAAGAGAGGCTGGGGGGTTCGGTTATCTTGAGAATGCTCCAGGTTTTTCCAGAATCTTGCAGGAGCAATATGGAAGAGGAGGGGAAGATGTGCTGTTTCTGAAAGATGGAACAGCTTGTTGGGAAGCCTGGAGATCTGAATAGGTATGGCATTGGAAGAGGGGGCTGAGGCAGGAAACCAAAGATAGGAAAGGAAAAAAATACACATGTAAAAAGAACACTGAGTTAGAAGTCAGCAACAATTGGGTTCCTCTTGTCCCTCTGCTCCAAACTCCATGACATGGGGCAAGTCACTTCACATCACTAGGCTTTAGTTTCCGAGAATTATTGAGGTGAAGGGGTTAGCTGTGTATCTCTAACATGCTGTTATTATAAGAAGCATTGATACAGAAAAAGAAATAGAAGTCCAGAGGAGGGAAAGGAGGGAAAGACAGAGTGTTGAACTGGGCCTTGAAGTATTTCGAAGGATTTCTACAATCGTCGATGAGGAAAAGATTTCCTTACTCTTAATAATACCTACTATTTAACAATTTAAAAAGAAAAAGAATTCTGTTTTCACGAACAAAATGTTGAGTAATAATATCTGTTTGAAGAGGTACCAATGTGTCTTCCTCCAGTTCTGAATTAACACATTCCTTGCCTTTAAGGAGCTCAAATTCCAGTGTGAAAACATCAAACCCAGGGAAAGGGGTTTAAGGGTTTGGAGGCCTGGGAGATGTTCCCTGTCTCCTCTGTGCTCCCCAAACCGGAACTGTTTGGATCACAAAAAACATCCTCACAGGAAATCCTGCTTTCCCACCTCCTGGTAAGAGGCTGAGCTCCAGGAAAAGGATGGATTTGGGGAAGAGCCCTGTGTCCTGCCTCTTCATGGGAGGTCTGGGACCAGGAGGAACTAATTAAAAACACAATGGAAACGGCAATGTCAGGTTTTCAGAACTGCTAGGGCCCTCAGAAATCACTTGGTCCTCACTGTACAAATGAGAACACAGGGGCTCCAAGAAAAGGGACTCGCTCGAGTTCACACAGCTTAGGAAGCACAGCGCTTGGGCTGGAACACGGGACTCCGGCCTGAGTTCACATCATATGCCGTGGTATTTGAGTCAGCCGATCAGGTGCCAAACAAGCAAACCTCGCTTCCCCTCCCACACCCCATTACCCTTTATACCATAAAGGAAGGAAAAGGCTATGTGTGCACATGGCCACGTGCACAAACACACTCACTCCAACTGCTCCCTTTGCTGCTACACCCTCCAGGAGCTTCAAGCCCTGTGAGCCCATAAAATGCAGCTTAGAGGCACCCTTGCTCCACAACTCCTCCCCACCCTGCAGGAAACGGAGTCTTTCCCCTCTTTCGACTTCCCATTCCCCTTTCTCTAGTCTTCCTTTTGTCCTCTTCAGATGATGACAGCCAGCTTGAATGCTGCTTGTGAGTACCCAGGGCTGGGAGGCTCTTAAGCGCAGGGACCACGTATGCTAGCCTTACCCAGAAGGTCTGCTGAATGTCCCCGCTCTGTCTGGGGCCTTGTGCTAGACTACTGGAAACAAAAGGAAAAAAAAGAAATCTGGCAGACCCCACCATGGTAAACATGCCTCTGCGCGTGCACACACACATGTGCCGAATCACACTCATCAAACATTTATCTTCGTCCTACTCAGTCTTGTCAGGCCTCACCCAGTCCTGCGAGGTAGCAGCAGCCAAGGCCGCAGCTTCATGCGCAAACACTCACAGAGGTGCTCGGGCTCACAGAAAACTGGGACCAAAGCAGAGGGAAAGACGGCCGCGGGTGACAAGATCCTGCTTCAGGGCTGCGGGAAGGGGGAAAGGATGACAGGACTATCCTTAGAGATCTTTCTGGAAATCAGAAACTGCCTGTTGCAGCGTCAGTACAGTTCGCCTGCTGCCTGGCTGATCCTTCAGGTCACAGACGAAAGCACAGTTATATTTGTTTTCTCATCTAATCACCGTAATGACTCAGAGGCTGAAGAATAATAGTTAACATTTACTGACCTCATCTGCTATGTTCTAAGCCCTTTCACATTGTTAGCTTACTTCTTCCCCACAACAACAGTGTGAGGTAGATACTCCTAGCATCCCCCGTTTTAGGGAGTGGGAAATAAGAACAGGGAGGTTAAGTAATTTCCCCCGAGGTCACAGGGCCAATGTGAAGAACCAGGATTCGAACCCTGACAGTCACTCTGCACCCAAGCATTATGTGGGACTAGACTCGGTGCTAAAGTGCTGTGGCTGAGGGCACACAGGTGAAGCCAGGGTTTAAACTCGGGCCTGTGTGGCTTCAGAGCACATGTTGTCTTCTCTCCTTTTTCTCCTCCTTCTCCCTAAGAGCAGAGGGTTGATTGAGGGAAGCCTGTGTTTCCTTTCCCTAAAGCTCCAGCTCCTACCTTGATGTGGTAATACTAGGTGATGGATGCTGGCTGGGAGGGGGTCAGGTACATGGACCGCAGCTGAGTCACTCCTGATAAGTGGCTTGCTCCAAACCCCAGAATCACCCCAGGGGTGGGGTGTGCTGGGAGTCTCCCCTCCCCTCCCCTTCCCCAGCATGGACAGTACCTTGGAGCCAGGGAGAGTCCAGCACCCCACCCCCATCAAGGACAGCATTCCCTGGGCCACCCAGGAAGGGGCTGTGAGCCACAGCTTGTGTAATCACAGAACAATTTCTCTCTCCTACAAGGGCCATATAGGACTCACTTGCACGTTTTCTGGCACTGGTTTCTAGAACCAGGAGCACTGGCCAGCTCTCCTTGCTCTAAGCTCATTGCCTCCTCCTTCAATTTCTTTCTCCACAGCTCCATCTCTGTTGCTCTTGTTTCTTCAGCATACATTTGTGTGCCTCCTGCTCTGTTTCCATGGTAAGCTGGGACGTGGACAAACCAGACAAGGTCCCTGTCTTTGGGGGCCTCAGTAGGGAACACAGAAACCCAGACACGTGTGGTTGGAACCACAGTGAAGGAATGTTTAAGGACCATAGGAGAAAGAGCTGAGGCAGGAACCTCTGCTCTGCTGGAAGTCCCAGGCCAACCAGGGTCCCTGGCTCTCCCTGTCTCCCTGGGGGGAATTTACTTGGTGTTTGCCCACGTCTCCTCTCCCCCTGCCACTCCGTGCAGTAGGGCCTGAGGGCACAGTCCTGGGAAAAGAAGACAGCGGAGGGATGAATCCAGGAGAAGCAAAGCACCCAGCTGTATGCCGCCAAAGGCCCTCGATCATGGGTGTGATTTCATTCAACGCCTCTCCGTTCTCTGAAGAGTGAGCCTTGGCTCCATGAGGGCAGCCCAAGTCGGGTATGCCTCCTCTCCCATCCCCTGCAGCCAGCACAGGGCCTAGGACTACTGCTCCGCAAGTGTTTGCTTAAGATGGACAAATAAGCAGAGGCTGTGCCCACTGTGCAGATGAGAAAACTGAGTTCCAGACAGGGAAGGAACTTGCTCCCCCCCCCATAGCTTTTAATAACAGAATGAGAAAGAACCCAGGTTTCTTCACCTAGTACAGGGACTTGCTGTCCAAGAAAGGGGAGCGTGTCTTTTTGTCACCCAGACACCAAAGACATTCAGTTCAGTTCAGTCCAGTTGCTCAGTCATGTCTGACTCTGCGATCCCACGGACTGTAGCACATCAGGCTTCCCTGTCCATCACCAACTCCCGGAGCTTGCTCAAACTCCTGTCCATCTAATCAATGATACCATCCAACTATCTCATCGTCTGTTGTCCCCATCTCCTCCTGCCTTCAATCTTTCCCAGCATCAGGGTCTTTTCCATGAGTCAGTTCTTCACAACAGGTGGCCAAAGTATTAGTATACCTAAGACATTGCTTGGCACAAACTAGACGTGCAGCAAATGTGGAATAAAATGAATTAATGGAGCTGGGTGGCATGTGATAGAGCCCTCCATTCTTGCCACATCTACCATGGAACCACAGTCACACCGAGAGGCTTGCTGTCCCCATCTGGGCCCTTTACTTCCCAACACTGGCCTTTGTACTTGCTGTTTCTCTTCCCTGTCACCTGCCCAGTTCCTCGCAGACAGCAGTGCTCTGAAGTCTAGTCTGATCCTTCCAGGCTGAATAAACACACACACACACACACACAGTCTGCTCCCAGCGCACTTTGCACACCCCACCCTAGTAGTGCACCGATTAAACTGCACTATAATTCTTTGCCTCTATCTTAAGATCTCTAGGCATGAATACAGAGCTGATGTGGAGTAGAGACTCCTCATAAAAAATAATAGCTTCTATTTATTAAATGGTGGTAAGCTCTTTGCAAAGCTCTTTATATACATCTCATAATCTTTCCAACAATCCTGTGAATCATGTGTTATTTTTGCCTCCACTTTAGAGATGAGGAAACTGAGTTAGAGAAAAGTGATGTAACTTGCGTAGTAACACCTACTGAGGAGCAGAGGAATAAGACTAGCCTAGGGTGGCCTAACAATCAGTCACATAATTAACCACACCATCAGGCTCTGTCCTGTGTGTGGGAGGCATTCTGAGCTGACATACAGGACCCAGGTCATGTGGACAGAGGGCTCCTGCCATGGTGTTTCCTGGTAACTCAGGAGCTGGTGACAGAGTACAGTAGGACCACGTGTGTCTTTAAATGGTGGCTTTACAAACTGTCCCCTTCACTTTCTACCCTCCTTTCCATCACCCCACCACCCTAGCCCTGGACAGCTGACAGACTGCTTATAACTGTCAGGACTGACTTGTTAGAAACATGACAAAGGGACCCAGGATGCTCTGCTGGTATAGGTACCTGTGGGAAACTAGAGTTATCGGGAGCTGGAGCACAGACCAAAAAAGAGGAAGGAGGCGAAGATGAGAAGCACAGAGACAGAGAGTAAGGATCAGTTCAGCTCAGCCGCTCAGTCGTGTCTGACTCTTTGCGACCCCGTGAACCGCAGCATGCCAGGCCTCCCTGTCTATCACCAACTCCCGGAGTCCACCCAAACCCATGTCCATCGAGTCGGTGATGCCATCCAACCGTCTCATCCTCTGTCATCCCCTTATCCTCCTGCCCCCAGTACCTCCCAGCATCAGGGTCTTTACAAATCAGTCAGCTCTTCGCATCAGGTGCCCAGAGTATTGGAGTTTCAGCTTCAGCATCAGTCCTTCCAATGTACACCCAGGTCTGATCTTTAGAATGGACTGGTTGGATCGCCTTGTAGTCCAAGGGACTCTCAAGAGTCTTCTCCAACACCACAGTTCAAAAGCATCAATTCTTCTGCACTCAGCTTTCTTTACAGTCCAACTCTCACATCCATACATTACCACTGGAAAAACCATAGCCTTGACTAGACAGACCTTTGTTGACAAAGTAATGTCTCTGCTTTTTAATATGCTGTCTAGATTGGTCATAACTTTCCTTCCATGGAGTAGGCGTCTTTTAATTTCATGGCTGCAATCACCATCTGCAGCGATTTTGGAGCCCAGAAAAATAAAGTCTGACACTGTTTCCACTGTTTCCCCATCTATTTGCCATGAAGTGATGGGGGTGTAAGTATCAGGGGCAGAAAAAAAAAAGAGCAGCCCCAGGGAGAGAGACAGAGACAGAGAGAGCACAAGCTTGAGACAGAGGTGGCAGGGATGAGAGGCAGAGAGAGAAACGATAAGATAAATGGAGAGAGGAATTCTGTGGTTTCCTCACCCCATTACATTCCCATTACAGATGGAGAAGCTGAAGGTCAGAGGAAATGACCCTACTTCCTGGCAGATGTGTCTGCCACTTCCTAAACACCATCAATTTAGTTCCTCTTGTGTCCCCGGATATGTACCAGTGCCTTATATGCTGGGCCTGAGCATCTTTCCACAACATTTTTGGCTATTTGTTTATCTTCTTTAGTGTCACAAAGGATTTAAACTAGGACATATCACAAGATTTTGAAGTAGTTCTCCCAATGTGGCAAATATTTCCTCATTGTCAGCAGGAATGGAAAGGATGTTGGGTCCAAGCTGACATGGGACCCAAGCTGAAATGACTAGCTGAATCACCTTGGATAAGACGAGCCTGTTTTCCTCATCTCTAAAGATGGGTCACGCTAGCAGCCCACTAGGGCTATTGTGGAGGATGAAGTAACAGAAGGGAAGCAGAAGCAAGGAGCAGTACAGGCACACACTGCAGGTGCTCAACACCTAAAGTCCTCCTCATCTGTCCGAGGGTCCCACCCATAAGCGTTGATGTTACACAAAGGCCGCGACCCTGTCTGGGTGACCAGCAACAACTGTCTGCTGGTCAGAGGGCTGGTGGCTGCACACTTGTTCTGTCCTTTTCTGACAGTTCTGAGAGCAAAGCCACTGAACAGAGCTCTGTGGGATTCTCTCCTTGTGAGGACAGAAATCACTCAGGCACTATCGGCTCTATGATTCTGGGGAGCACTTCTGGTCTTCTGGATGCTCCCATAAGAAGCATGGGTTCAGGGAAAGGTAAATGGCTTCAAAACATCAGGAAACACAGTGCTCTCTTAATACATTCAGTTCTTTCACATCGGCCTTTGAGATAGACGAAGCTTATAAACCAGAGCAAGGATCCTCATATTTTGGTGCTCATCAGAAATCGCCTGGACATTCTGTTAGAACACGGATTTCTGGGCCTCACTCTCAGAGTTTCTACTTTAGTAGGCATGAGGGTAGGCCTGAGAATTTGCTCTTCTAACAAGTTCCCAGGTTGTGGTGATAGTCCACTCTGAGAATGATTCAATGAATGAGTGAGGTCTTTTCCATTTGCATTCTGATGGCAGCACTGGGTTTGGAAGCACAGAGATGACTCTCTCCACATCTCAAGCTTGGAATTCTGGGCTCGGATGTGCTTACTGCGGGGCAGAGGCCAGGCTTCTTCCAAGGCAAGGAATGGGGACCAAAATAGAGACAATGGTCATATGGAAGTGAAAGAGGAAAACAATGACATCTCAAATTGGATTTTTCACTGTTAAAAGTAAAACCCTAAGAACAGTGTGAAGAACTGACTGGTTGGAAAAGACCCTGATGCTGGGAAAGATTGAAGGCAGGAGGAGAAGGGGACAACAGAGGATAAGATGGTTGGATGGCATCACCAACTCAATGGACATGAGTTTGGGTAAACTCCTGGAGTTGGTGATGGACAGGGAGGCCTGGCGTGCTGCAGTCCATGGGGTCACAAAGAGTCGGACATGACTGAGCGATTGAACTGAACTGAACTGAAGAACAGTATGATGTATAGACAATTATCATCTCCCTTCCACAGAGGAGGAAAGTGATCAGACAGTAGGTAATTTACCTAGAAACATACAGCTGACCAGTGAGGGAGCAGCAGCAGGAACTCAAGACTGCCTTACTCTTGAACTTGCTCTGCTGCCCTTGGAAGCAGCAGAGCCTGAGGGCAGACTGGCTCCACCACTTGCCAGATGGGTGTTTTCTGCAAGTTGTTCAACTTCTCTGGGCCTCAGTTGGCTACCGACAATAATGGAGGTCCTGGTAGTCCCTACCTCTCTGGGCTGTTTTAAGGATCAACTGAATTAATAGTTGTGAAGCTAAGGCCGGCACCTAACACCATAGTACCACCATGTACATGTATTGAAAATAAACTGGCTGCTCACCACAGTGCACACACACACACACACACCACATCCCTCCAGGGAACGAGCTCTAGGGAGAAAGCTCAGAGGTTGCCTTGTACCCAGAGACAGGGGTAGGCAGAAACACTTCCAAAAAATTTAAAGCCTCAAGTTTGGAGGCGAACCGGCCTTTGCTGGGGGTGGGGGACAGGTCAGAGAGTGGCGACGGCGACGCCCTCAGGCCCAAAGCCGGCTCGCTGTTCACTCCAGGCCTTTTCTCTCAGGGCCAGACTCCAGACGCACAAGTCTGGGTCCTCACGTCCCCTCCACCTCGACATCCCCAGCCCAGGACTCCGGGTTTCCTGCCCGCCCGCGAGGGGCCCCTGCTTGGGGCGGGCGGAGGAGGGGTGGCATTTCCTGGGGAGCCGCGGGTAGCGTCACTCGCTCCCGGACACTCGGACAGTGCGCTGACCGACAGGCACCAGATGCTATTTTGGGCGGCGCTCCGTTCAGCGCGCCGTTTCCGTTTTTCCATCGACCGTCGGAAACGGGGAAGGGGGGGAGTGTAGGCGTCACGAGCCCCCAGTCCCAGGCGGGGGGCTGGGGGCCGGGTCGTTATGGCCGCCAGACGGTCAGATTGTGGAGCTTCGCGAATAGGGGGGATGGGGAAACGTCACCTCACCGCGCGTCTCTCTCTCTGCGCAGCAGGGCTGACAAAAGCCGTACCGGTCCCTGTTCCTTCTCACAGCCCTTGGGGTGCCCGGCGGGGTCGTTTAATGCCCTGTAAAATAATCCAACAGTCCGGCGGTTCCTCCAAGGTACCTAAACTGGGGACATTTAAAACCAAATGCAGATCCTTTCCCGTTCCCTTTGGCTTCCAAGCCTCCATCACCAGGAGTAACACACCCATCGAGGCAAATTCAGCCAGAAACCCAGAGGGTTCCTGGATCTCTCCTTGCCCCTCACCCTGCCAACCCAATTCTTACACCTGATCTGTGTTCTAAATACATGTCATCTACATCTGCCTCTTGCCATCCCGGCAACACCCTAGTCCCCTCTCCAATCCCCCTTCCTTGGATCACTGCATTGTCTTCAGAACTGACCTCCCCACATCCTTCCCACACCCACACACCCTTTCTCCACCTTGCAGCCAAACAGCTTTCTAGAAATGCAAGTCTGATCCTGTATAGGACATTATGCTCCCACACCCAACCAAATAAACATGATGGTCCCCTCCTCAATTCTTTGAATTGTCCACAGCCTTGTTCCAGCCATTACTGGACTGTTTTCTGTTCCTTTTATGAACCTCAAGTTCTTCTCCTCCAGCCCTTGGTTTACCTGGAAGGCTCTCGAGGCTCAGTCCTCTCAGCTACCCCTCAGCCTACTCTCTCATCTCAGCCCAGGCATCAATTCTCAGAAAGCATTCCCTGGCTGGGCTCTCCCCTTTCGCAGTTGCTCAGAGATGTGAAATGATTTGCCCAACAGTGCCACAGCCCAAGGGTGGTAGCGCTGGGCTTTAAATTCAGAATTACTTGAATCCCACCCTTTCTATTTAGTGATGCAGCCAAGCAAAGGCAACAGGAACCAGAGAAGGGAGAGATGAAAGCCCACCCCCATTGCAGAGAGGCTTCAGGAAGAAAAGGGCAGGGACTTCCCTGGTGGTCCAGCGGCTAAGACTCCTTGCTCCCAAAGCAGGGAGCCCCGGGTTCAATCCCTGGTCACGGAACTAGATCTTGCAATGCCACAACTAACACCTAGTGTAGTCAAGTAAGTAAATATTTAAATGAAGGAGAAGAATAATAAAGGTAGAATTTGGTAACTAACAGTGGGTGAAGCAGGGCTAGAGCCCTGGGGAGATGGGGCTGAGTGAACCACAGAGACCTCTCCCCTGAGTCCCTTGCTCAGCAGTTGGTGTGGCTGGGCCAGAGCAGGCCTTGTGACAAGTCCAGGAGTTAGACTTTTTCCCAGGACATGGGTAGCCTCTCTTCCATAGGATTCTGTAAAGTTACCCATGTCCACATGGTATCCTGACTTCCACCAGAGAGCACAAGAGGAACAGAGGGAACAGGCTGCACTGAATTAACTGTATCTTTATAGAGAGTTACCTGATAGCCAAGGAGGAGCTGGACTCAGGCTTTGGACACACTCTGGACTCAGTCTTCGAATGGGATTTGTTCCGTGAATTCTCAGGCTCCAAAAGGAGCTCAAAACCAAGATGCTAGAGGACAAAGAAGCCTGGCCTGGTGGGTAGAGTTGGGGACTGGGAACTGGATAACTGAGTTTGGGTCTTGGCTTTTCCTCTAGGTCACTGAAAGCTTTGATAAAGTCACATCTCCTCATGACCTAATTTCCTTCTCTATAATGATAACCAGAACTCCTATGTGCAAGTGCATAGGATGTCAGCCTGGCAAGGTTCCATAAATTATTGCCCTCACCACCTTTTAAAGATCATCTTATATAATCCTCATAACAGTTCTCTGGGGTTGTTATCCTCCCATTTTACAGATAAGAAAGCTGAGGTTCAGATCTACATGACTTGTAGTATTTGAGCTTCCACAGTAAAACAATGAATCTATATACCTTCCACAAGGCTGAGTCCACTGCCTTGTGGTTGTTCAGTAGCTCAGTAGTGTCCAGCTCTTTGCGAATCCATGGACTGCAGCATGCCAGGCTTTCCTGTTCTTCACCATCGCACAGAGCTTGCTTAATGAGCAAGCTGGATGTCAGTGATGCCATCCAACCATCTCATCCTCTGTTGTCCCTGTTTCCTCTTGCTTTCAATCTTTCCCAGAATCAGGGTATTTTCTAATGAGTCAGTTCTTCGCATCAGGTGGCCAAAGTATTAGCATTTCAGCTTTGGCCTCAGTCCTTCCAATGAATATTCAAGGTTGATTTCCTTTAGGATTGACTGGTTTGATCTTGCAGTCCAAGGGACTCTCAAGAGTCTTCTCCAACACCACAGTTCAAAAGCATCAATTATTCGTCACTCAGCTTTCTTTATGGTCCAACTCTTATCCGTACGTGACTATTGAAAAATCATAGCTTTGACTATATGTACCTTTGTCAGCAAAGTAATGTCTCTGCTTTTTAACATGCTGTCTAGATTTGTCACAGCTTTTCTTCCAAGGAGCAAGGGTCTTTTAATTTCATGGCTATAGTCACCATCCACAGTGATTTTGGAGCCCAAGAAAATAAAACATGTCACGGTTTCCATTCTTTCCCCATTTGCCATGAAGTGATCGGACCAGATGCCATCATCTTCGTTTCTTTGAATGTTGACTTTTAAGCCAGATTTTTCACTGCCTACCTTCTCACAGAACCCAGATTTTTAGGACACAGATCTGGGCTCCTGCAATGAGTTGAGCCCAGATCTGTCCTCCAAGCCTAGGCTCTGGATGGGCTCTGGAGGACTCTGGTGCCAAATCTGCTTCAAACTCAGGTTTCACCACTCAATAGATCTGTAACACTGGGGAAATTACTTTTACTCTCTGTGCTTCAGTTTCCCTATCTGTTAGGTGAAGATCATCGCATCAACCTCTTAGAATTGTTTGTGAGAACGAAATAAGTTAGTATTTGTACAGTGCTTCAGTGTGTGTTAGTCGGTCAGTCCTGTCTGACTCTTTGCGACCCCATGGACTGTAGCCCGCTAGGCTCCTCTGTTCTTGGAATTCTCCAGGCAAGAATACTGGAGTGGGTTGCCATTTCCTCCTCCAGGGGATCCTCCGGATCCAGGGATTGAACCTGGGTCTCCTGCATTGCGATCAGATTCTTTATCAACTGAACCACCAGGGAAGCCCACAGTGCTTCAGTAGTGAGATTAAAATGTTAAATGTTCCCGAGCTTTGGGCTCAGCCTGAAACTCAGTAGAATGGATGTTTTAAACTGTTCATTGACACCGGTTCCTCCTCCCTAGAGCACGTTGGAGAGATCTCAATCCAGACATTCAGGCAACCAGGCTCCATTTTAGAGCAGAAAAGAGACAAGGTTCAGGGGGGATGGGAGTGGGAGGGGTGGGAGCTGGGGAGCTTTCTGGGCCAAGAGGAACTGTCCCTTGAAATTCGGGTATCTAGGACACTAGAATAAATGGATGTCAGGGAAGGAAGGGTTAGATGTGACCGTTTGGGTGCTGTGGTCTGGCTGAGATGCGAGTCGTTGGAGAAATGTGTCTGGAAGGAGGAGGGACTGAGGTTGTCGGGAGCCGGGGGATCCGGGAGGCCTCGGGATCGGTAATGAGGCTGCACCCGCCGGGTCCTACACAG
>SJYQ01064897.1:0-44747 GCA_006410935.1 Redunca redunca
AGCACAACCTCAGCAGAGGACAGACTAGACCAATTTTGCTTTTGTCAAGCGAGGCAGGCGTAAAATGTCATGTGAACCAACTGGTCACAATCAATCATCACCCATATTTCACATGCTGAAGCTGGAGATGGGGGTGGGGATGCAGTCTTCCCTCTCTACCCTAGTTTTCCAGGATGCATTTGGGTGCAGATGGGCTTTCCTGGTGGCTCAGATGTTAAAGAATCTGCCTGCAATGCAGGAGATCTGGGTTCGAGCCCTGGGTCAGGAAGATCCCCTGGAGAAGGGAATGGCTACCACTCTAGAGGAGCCTGGTGGGTTACAGTCCACGGGGTGGCAGAGTTGGACCCAACTGAGGGACTAACACTACTAATACTATTACTACAACTTCACTAGCAGGGATAAAAAGTCTCAAATTCCAGCAAGACCAAATTAAAATTATTGGCCCTGTAAATTGAAAGTATCACTTTTACTGACACTAAAGCCTGACTTTGTTAGGAAACTCACTGAAATCTAGTTTCATTATTTCCCTATAAGCTTCTCCTCCCATTAAAAATAGTTTTAACTGGAGTATATGACAATTGGTCAGGGAAAAAAAAAGGAATACATATGATGTTAGCATCTCTAATCAGCTTTCATTAAAACACAAGAACACAGATGAACATCTGTTTCATCTAAGAACACAGATATGATTGATTGTGTTCTTAGATGAAAGCTACCAACCCTCCCTTAGATATTCATATATATCCCATATACATACAAGCGCACACACACACATTGGTGAGTATAGATATGGATCTATTTTCCATTTTTTCCTCCAGTGTTTTATCTTAAAAACTTTCAAACTATAGAAATGTTGAAAGAACAATTCAATAAAACACCTAGATCCACAAACTGTTAACACTTCCACATTTTATCTCTACACATACAGACAAAAACACACACCAGATGCATTTTTTTCCAAAACCATTTTAAATTAAGTCACAGATATCATGGCCCTTCACCCCTAAATATTTTAGCATGTAACTTCAAAGAACAAAGATTGGAGTTTACGTACACAATCTACCTTGGGAGAAGAAAATAACTACTATTTTATCTCTGAATTCCTCTGCTTAGAAATCTCATGCCCAGTCATTTCACCACTGGCCTTCCAGGGAATCCTGTTAAAGCACTCTGTGTGTGTGTGTGTGCTGTCGTGTCTGACTCTTTGAGATCTCATGGAGTGTAGTCCTCCAGGCTCCTCTGTCCATGGAATTTTCCAGGCAAGAAGACTGGAGTGGGTTGCTATTTCCTCCTCCAAAGGATCTTCCCAAGTCTTTGGGAATGAGAGGACCCAAGTCTCCTGCATTGGTAGCTGAATTCTTTACCACTGAGTCACCTGGGAAGCCCTAAAGCACTCTACATTAGCCCCCAAAATTTTTTCTGTTCTCTTCCAGCTTTCTTGATATATAATTGATACATAACGTTATATAAACTTAAGGTATACATGACGGTATAAGCTTAAGTCTATACATACATATTGCAAAATGATTATTACAATAAGGTTAGTTAACATGTCTATCACCTTGCATAATTATGTGTGTGGGTGGGGGGGAATAAGAGTACATTTAAGGTCTATTCTCTTAGCAATTTTCAAGTAACGATATGATATTGTTAACTAGAGTTACTATGCTGCATAGTAGATCTCTGGAACATAATTACCTTGTATCTGGAAATTTGTACCCTTTGACCAACATCTCTCCATTTCCCCCACCCCCAGCCCCTGGCAACCACCAATATACTCTATCCTACAAATTCGACTTTTTTGATTCCACATATAAGTGAGATCACACAGTATTTGTCTTTCTCTGATTTATTTTACTTAGCAAAATGTCCTCAATGTTCATCCATGTTGTCACAAACGCTCCATTAGTTTAAGATGTATACTCCCTGGTCTTAGTGATATTTAGTTTCTAGAATGTATTTCTTAATTCTTTAAGGGGTAAAATCAAGGACTCCTTGAACGCTGGTAACAAATATGGACTTTCTTCTTGGAAAAAAAGGCATAATACACACACACACACAATTTTTCACATTTTAAGGATGTCTGCTGCTGCTGCTGCTGCTAAGTCACTTCAGTCATATCCGACTCTGTGCGACCCCAGAGACGGCAGCCCAACAGGCTCCCCTGTCCCTGGGATTCTCCAGGCAAGAACACTGGAGTGGGTTGCCATTTCCTTCTCCAGTGCATGAAGGTGAAAAGTGAAAGTGAAGCTACTCAGTCATGTCCGACTCTTAGCGACCCCATGGACTGCAGCCTACCAAGAGTACTGGAGTAGGGTGCCATTGCCTTCTCTGTAAGATGTCTGTAGACCCATTAAACCTGAAAATGGACTCCAAGGAAGAACCCTCAGTTTAGATACTTTTAAAAATCTCTTTAAGGTCTTAAATTCCAGGATTCAACAAGTTTATGTTATTGATGACCAGTACACAGAAATGCAAACAGCTAATTCTGATTCTATTGCTTGATAACAGAAGTGAAAATGAACCATAAACAGACAATACCAATGGGATGCAGCCTTCACTCACTACAGTCTAAATCCTCTCAGTGGCTCCCAGCCAATCAATGAGGGCTGCAGCCAATTTTTAAAATAACTACATGAATAGTACACAAGGTTAATCTGTTAACTCTCTCAGAACCTAGGAAAATGAGAATGAACCTAATAGACAATTTCCCTGGGCTATTACATATGGCTTTTAACAGACATTCAATACATGTCAAATTTTCCAATTAAGATTGTTCTATGCAGGGTAACAGAAACCATATTGAGAATCCAGTTTTACCTTGGACAGGCATAAGACAGTGAGTTAAAAGCTATATTCATTTCCCTTTAGAAAAAAATACTGGTGAAAGCAATGGAGGATTTTGAAGGGTCTTAATTAATGTAACAGCAATTCAACTCCATTTGTTCCAGAAAGTCTGAACTTGGATAGGTAAGTGAATACTAAGCCACAAAGATTAAGCTGACCTTTCTGTAAGTAATTAGTAAAGCCATCTTGTTGGTTTGGGTTTGGACATTCCAGGGATGGCTGAACAAGCCAGAAGCTTCACTCCCACTTCTTAGGATGTTAAGGCAGTTGATCTTTCAGTACACGACCTTTGTCCCACCCACTGACTACTCACCACAACTTTATTGAAGTCCTGGATTGCAAAATACAGGGCAATGGCAGTGAGTGCATCAGTGATCTGTCAAAAGAAAGAGAAATAAGAGGAAATGAACCTACTAAGTGCAGGAGTAATGGAATGACAGCAGAGTCTGGAGTTTTTGGATGGCAGGAGACTATCTATTATAATCAGGCAGATAGTCAACCCTCACTTTGACCACAAAGATAAGGCCTTTTCAGGGAGATCTGACCAGAAAACTCTGAGGATTAGGACACAGGCTTAATCAAGTTTGGCATCCCGTATCTGTTCTGTAATTGCAGGGTATTTCAGTTTTCTATAAAAGGAGAATAATACCCATTGCTTTGCAGGGCTGACCCAACTCAAGTGCTCAGTACACAGTATGTCCTCAATAAGCCACAGCCATTATAATAATAAAGGAAGACCTCAGTGGACCTCTTACTTGACCCAGATTTTCAACTCTAGATCAGGCAAGTGTTTCAAACCACTGCACTCAAAACACAGCCCCATTGTCTTAATTTTAAGGTTCTTGCCCTGAAAGTCTCATCTGGCCCATGTCCTCTTCACAAAATCCCTTGGCAGAATGCTTAGCAAATTCAGGATACCCTCTCCACTGGCGCCACGATTAAAGATAATCATAGAATCTTGAAGCTAGAAATTCAAGACTACAAAGTCAAGAAATGAAATTTTTAAAGTAAAATGAATTAGAATTGGTCAGATGTCAGAGACAACTCCTCACACATCCATTATACTATCACAATCTCGTGAATCCACATTTAAAATAGCTTTTTGCTTTTATGTTCTGAGAAATTCCTGAGCTCCTAAAATAGATTTTTTTTTCTTAAAAACAAGACGATAAAGGATTTTTAAAATACATACATATTGATTTTATGTAGAAAGTTACTTACCATAAATACCAATTCAGCATAGTCAATCAGAAAATGAAAGAGGTATATTATTAATGGAGTCTGCAGGAGAAAAACAAACAAATTAAATCTTACTATTGTCAGTTTCCAGAGTAGGGGATAGGAAAGAGGCTATCCTGTCAAGAAAAATCTCTTCTTTGAATAATGTTCTATGCTAGTTTGCCAACATACATATAAGGAAGAATTATTTAGTATCACTTAAATCATTTTGTGCCACTGGTACTGACTATCTGCTGAATTGACTAAAGAGAATGAACAAAATCTAGTATGTTTTAAATAGGCTTCCCTAGTACTACCTGTGGAGAAGCCAATGGCACCCCACTCCGGTACTCTTGCCTGGAAAATCTCATGGACAGAGGAGCCTCGTAGGCTGCAGTCCATGGGGTCACAAAGAGTCGGAAATGGCTGAGCAGCTTCATTTCATTTTTGACTTTCATGCACTGGAGAAGGACATGGCAACCCACTCCAGTGTTCTTGCCTGGACAATCCCAAGGACGGGGAAGCCTGGTGTGCTACCGTCTATGGGATCACACAGAGTCGGACACGACTTAAGTGACTTAGCAGCAGCAGCAGCAGCAGTACTTCCTGACGTACCTCTTGAGAAACCCATATGTAGGTCAGGAAGCAACAGTTAGAACTGGACATGGAACAATGGACTGATTCCAAATAGGAAAAGGAGTACGTCAAGGCTGTATATTGTCAACCTGCTTATTTAACTTACATGCAGAGTACATCATGAGAAACGTTGGGCTTGAGGAACCACAAGCTGGAATTAAGATTGCCAGGAGAAATATCAATAACCTCAGATATGCAGATGACACCACCCTAATGGCAGAAAGTGAAGAAGAACTAAAGAGCCTCTTGATGAAAGTGAAAGTGGAGAGTGAAAAAGTTGGCTAAAAGCTCAACATTCAGAAAACAAAGATCATGGCATCTGGTCCATCACTTCATGGCAAATAGATGGGGAAACAGTGTAAACGGTAGCTGACTTTATTTTTTGGGGCTCCAAAATCACTGCAAGTGGTGACTGCAGCCATGAAATTAAGATGCTTACTCCTTGGAAAAATGTTATGACCAACTTAGACAGCATATTAAAAAGCAGAGACATTACTTTGTCAACAAAGGTCCATCTAGTCAAGCCTATGGGTTTTCCTGTGGTCATGTATGGATGTGAGAGTTGGACTGTGAAGAAAGCTGAGCGCTGAAGAATTGATGCTTTTGAACTGTGGTGCTGGAGAAGACTCCTGAGAGTCCCTTGGACTGCAAGGAGATCCAACCAGTCCATTCTGAAGGAGATTAGCCCTGGGTGTCCTTTGGAAGGAATGATGCTAAAGCTGAAACTCCAGTACTTTGGCCACCTAATGCGAAGAGTTGACTCATTGGAAAAGACTCTGATGCTGGGAGGGATTGGGGGCAGGAGGAGAAGGGGACGACAGAGGATGAGATGGCTGGATGGCATCACCAACTTGATGGACGTGAGTCTGAGTGAACTCCGGGAGTTGGTGATGGACAGGAAGAGCCTGCCGTGCTGTGATTCATGGGGTCGCAAAGAGTTGGACACGACTGAGCAACTGAACTGAACTGAACTGAAAGTGTATAGTGTTTAATTTCCAATTATTTTAAAGTTTCATTTTTATATTTTTGTAATGTATTTACTATTATAGTCATAGAAAATACTATGTATTTTTAATGATTTCAATCATTTAAAATGTGTTGTGACTTGCTTTGTGTTCCATCATATGGTCAATTTTGGTAAGTGTTCCACACACAATTGAAAAGAATGTGTATATTAACATTTTTTGGTATGATATTTTATGGATGACATCTAGGTTGTTTGTTAAGCATTTGTTCAAATCTGCCATGTCCTTATTGATTTTCTGGTCTGTTTGTTATATAAGAGTTCAGTTCAGTTGCTCAGTCGTGTCCGACTCTTTGCGGCCCCATGAATCGCAGCACGCCAGCCCTCCCTGTCCATCACCATCTCCTAGAGTTCACTCAGATTCATGTTCATCGAGTCAGTCATGCCATCCACCCATCGCATCCTCTGTCGTCCCCTTCTCCTCCTGCCCCACATCCCTCCCAGCATCAAAGTATTTTCCAATGAGTCAACTCTTTGCATTAGGTGGCCAAAGTACTGGAGTTTCAGCTTTAGCATCATTCCTTCCAAAAAAATCCCAGGGCTGATCTCCTTCAGAATGGACTGGTTGGATCTCCTTGCAGTCCAAGGGACTCTCAACAGTCTTCTCCAACACCACAGCTCAAAAGCATCAATTCTTCAGTGCTCAGCTTTCTTCACAGTCCAACTCTCACATCCATACATGACCACAGGAAAAACCATAGCCTTGACTAGACGGACCTTAGTCGGCAAAGTAATGTCTCTGCTTTTGAATATACTATCTAGGTTGGTCATAACTTTTCTTCCAAGGAGTAAGCATCTTTTAATTTCATGGCTGCAGTCACCATCTGCAGTGATTTTGGAGCCCCCCAAAATAAAGTCTGCCACTGTTTCCACTGTTTCCCCATCTATTTCCCATGAAGTGATGGGACCAGATGCTATGATCTTCGTTTTCTGAATGTTGAGCTTTAAGCCAACTTTTTCGCTTTCCTCTTTCACTTTTATCAAGAGGCTTTTTAGNNATTCCAGTCCCCTATAATGAAAAGGACATCTTTTTTGGGTGTTAGTTCTAAAAGGTCTTATAGGTCTTCATAGAACCATTCAACTTCAGCTTCTTCAGCATTACTGGTTGGGGCATAGACTTAGATGACTGTGATCTTGAATGGTTTGCCTTGGAGACGAACAGAGATCATTTTGTCGTTTTTGAGATTGCATCCAAGTACTGCATTTCGAACTCTTCTGTTGACCATGATGGCTACTCCATTTCTTCTGAGGGTTTCCTGCCCGCAGTAGTAGATACAATGGTCATCTGAGTTAAATTCACCCATTCCAGTCCATTTTAGTTCACTGATTCCTAGAGTATCGACGTTCACCCGTGCTGTCTCGTTTGACCACTTCCAATTTGCCTTGATTCATGGACCTGACATTCCAGGTTCCTATGCAATATTGCTCTCTACAGCATTGGACCTTGCTTCTATCACCAGTCACATCCACAACTGGGTATTGTTTTCGCTTTGGCTCTATCCCTTCATTCTTTCTGGAGTTATTTCTCCACTGATCTCCAGTAGCATATTGGGCACCTAATGACTTGGGGAGTTCCTCTTTTGCTATCCTATCATTTTGCCTTTTTATACTGTTCATGGGGTTCTCAAGGCAAGAATACTTGCCTTATATTATATAAGAGACTGAGACATATATGTTAAAATCTCCCTCTATGACTGTGGGTTTGTCTATTTCTTCTTTTAGTCATGTCACTTTTATAGATTTTTTAAGCTATGTAGTTAGATGAATTTAAGTGTAGAATTACTGTATTATCTGGGTGTTGATCTATTATTAAAAATAATTCTCTTTGCCTCTAACAATGTTTTTTTGTCTTAAAATGTTCTACCAGGTTCCACTCTGGGCAGGTTGTTTTGCCCTCTGAGTGTTAGTTTCTAGTTTCCTCAGCCATAAAACACATATAGTGACCTATTTCACATGGTTCTTGGGAGAATCAACTGGTAATATTCACAAAGTACTCAGTATAGTGCCTAGCACACAGTAAACCTCAATATGTTAGCTACCTGAGATCAACTTTTTACCTCCTTTTGAAAATAGGGGCCTCAGCTTTGCCTTTCAAAGTTCTAAAAGAATTAAACTTTTACAACCATCTATTAATGGATTCTTTTTTGCATTTATCTTTGTCTGTAAGAGGTAGCAACTTGATATTTATATTACCAATAGCCTACTTTTGAAATGTTTTGATGCTTCAGATGGTTTAGAATGGCACCAAATAGAACAGAACAAAATGTTCTCAAAAAGTCTGTCAGCATGGGGGCTTGTTTCCTTAATGAACTAACAAGTACATAGCAGTTAGTTTAACTGCGTATTTCAACTTTTCCTCCCCAGTTCTCACTTACAACCAACATTTCTTATTTCACTGAGAAAAGAGAAGCAATGACATGAGAATCACCTTATTTTCCCACTAGCCAGTTGATCAATTTCCTCTATCTATACTTATACTCTCTACTTTTCTTGTATTAACAATGGATGAAGTTCCATTCTTCTTATTTAAAACCAAATCCTCCACCTGTCAACTGGATCCCATTCCTTCTGCCCTCCTCAAAGACATTGTTCATTTGATCTTTCTTACATTCTCAACTTCTTATCCACAGAATTCTTCCCATCAGCATTCAATATGCAGATCTTCATATTTTAAAAATCTTCACTAGACATCTCTATCCAGCTACCATACCATTTCTCTGCCCTCCTTTAGAGTGAAACTCCTCAAAGAGGTTGTCTCTACTCTGTCTTTCCTTGTCTTTCCCTCAATGTAAGTCAGTAAGTCGCTTGTCCCTATACTCCACTGAAATTACTGCTGCCAAAGATCTCAATTTTGGCAAATTAATCATCAATTTTTAGTCTAAATTTTCTCAACCTTGAAATAGCATTTGACATCATTTTTGTTGTTGTTTAGTAGCGAAGTCATGTCCAACTCATTGAGACTCCATGGACTGTAGCCCAGTAGGCCCCTCTGTCCATGGAATTTTCCAGGAAAGATACTAGAGTGGTTTGCCATTTCCTTCTCTAGGGGATCATTCCCAACCCAAGGGATCAAACCCACATCTCCTGCTTAGCAGGCAGATTCTATACCACTGAGCCACCTAGTAAGTTCTGACATAGTTTTTACTCCTTCCTTAAAGCATTTAGCTTCCATGAACTACATTCTCTTGTTTTTCTACCCTTTCAGCTCTAATTGCTAGTACCTCTTTCCCTTCCCAACCTTGATGTACTGGATAGCTCCAGGTCCTCGAATTCTTCTTTATGTAAATTCACTCTCTAGGTATCTCAGTTATCTATTTCTGTGTAACAAATTATCCAAAAACTTAATAGCTTAAAACAGTACACATTTATTATCTCACACAGTGCCTAAGAGTCAGGACTCCAGGAATGGCTTAACTGGATGGTTCTAGCAGAGTCTCTTGAGAGACTGCAGCCAAGCTGTCAGCTAGGGCTGCAGTATCTAAAAGAGCTTAAGTATCTGCTCCCAAGCTTACTCATATGGGTGTTGACAACAAGATTCAGTTCCTCAACACAAAGGCTTCCTTAAGGTTGGTCATGACATGGCTTCCCCCAGAGAAAGTCTACAATGAAAGCTGTTAACTGAGTAGCTCCTGGAGAGATCATACCCCAAAATCACAAGGCCACTGCTACCTCCCTGAAATCCTGGATTGAGACCCTCACCTCCAGGTTGGCTACTCTACCTGAGAATCCACCTGCTCTGACTGGGCTTACTACAAGGCCAGTGTGAAGGCTGGCTTAGCAGATGACTTTGAAAAGAAGTTTAATTCCTTGCAGGTTCCCATGTCACAGCATAAATATACTATCCAGTTGGAGGCTAAAGAAAAAGATGCAAATACTGTTCTGAGTTTTGTTTCTCTCAAAGGCCAGAACTAAGGAATAGGAGACAGCTGGAGAAGATGAAGAACACGGTCCCATGTGATCAGTAACCATTAAGAACTTGAATGAAGTCTTTCCAGAAACCAAATTTATGTTATACAGGAGGAAGCTCAGGCACTCATCTTACAAACATTGGACATTAAAAACAAAGAAATAATTAAATAAAACAATTTTATTAAACGATAGATAAAGACGAGGGGTAAAGGAGGAAAGAAACAGGTGAGGGAGATTAGGAAGCACAAACTTTCAGTTGAAAAATAAATGAGTCACAGGTCTGAAATGTACAGCATGGGGAACATGATTAGTAATCATGTAATGTGGTATTGGAGAAGACTCCCGAGAGTACCTTGGAGATCAAACCAGTCAATCCGAAAAGAAATTAGTCCTGAATATTCATTGGAAGGACTGATGCTGAGGCTGAAGCTCCAATACTTTGACCACCTGATGCAAAGAACTAACTCACTGGAAAAGACCCTGATGCTGGGAAAGATCAAAGGCAGGAGGAGAAGGGGATGACAGAAGATGAGATGGTTGGATGGCACCACCAACTCAATGGGACATAAGCTTGAGCAAGCTCCAGGAGCTGGTGATAGACAGGGAAGCCTGGCATGCTGCAATCCATGAGGTTGCAAAGAGTCAGACACGACTAAGTGACTGAACTGAACTAAATATCCTTGTATGTTGACAAATGACAACTAGACTTATGGTGAGCACTTAAAAATGTATACAAATATGTAGTCACTATGTTATATACTGGGAACTAACACAGTGTTGCACATAAAATATACTTCAAAAAGAAAAAAAGAGATCAGAGTAGGAGGGAAAACTGGATAAAGATAGTCCAAAGGTACAAATTTTCAGTTATAAGATAAATAAGTTCTGTCAAAGGATGTAATGTACAATAAATGATAAATATAGGTATCACTTCTACAGTTATAAATGAAAGTTGTTAAGAGAATAAATCCTAAGAGATGTTGTACCTACTGTGGTCATCATTTCATGATGTATAAATCATTATGCTGTATAAAACTTACACAGTGCTGTATGTCAATTACATCTCAGTAAAAGTGGAAAAGAAAAGATACAAAGAGAGATAGGGAGATATAGAAAGAAATCCAAACTCCTAACCATGTCTACAAAAAGTCCTATATCATCAGGCCCCTAATTTCTTACAACTTATCTCTATTATTCTCCTTTGCTCATTCTGTCTTAGCAACACTGATCATCTTTCTGCAACTCACAAATGCCAAGCTCATTCCCAAATCAGGGCCATCAAATGGCTTGCTTGATTCATTTAGATCTCTTATTCAAATTTCACTTCCTCAAGTGC
Source organism: Redunca redunca (assembly GCA_006410935.1). Classification (NCBI taxonomy): domain Eukaryota; kingdom Metazoa; phylum Chordata; class Mammalia; order Artiodactyla; family Bovidae; genus Redunca; species Redunca redunca. Next base: position 10,971 of record SJYQ01064897.1, read on the forward strand.
CTTCCCTGAACACACTAAAATAGTCATATATATGACCACCACTCTTTATCCTTTTACTCAGCTTTATTTTTCTATATATACTTACCATTTAACTACCACATCAAACTTAACATCAAACTACTGCACAATTGCACTCATCTCACATGCTAGTAAAGTAATGCTTAAAATTCTCCAAGCTAGGCTTCGGCAATACGTGAACCATGAACTTCCAGATGTTCAAGCTGCTTTTAGAAAAGGCACAGGAACCAGAGATCAAATTGCCAACCTCCACTGGATCATGGAGAAAACAAAAGAGTTCCAGAAAAACATCTATTTCTGCTTTATTGACTATGCCAAAGCCTTTGACTGTGTGGATCACAATAAACTGTGGAAAATTCTGAAAGAGATAGGAATACCAGACCACCTGACCTGCCTCTTGAGAAATCTGTATGCAGGTCAGAAAGCAACAGTTAGAACTGGACATGGAACAACAGACTGGTTCCAAATAGGAAAAGGAGTACGTCAAGGCTGTATATTGTCACCCTGCTTATTTAACTTATATGCAGGGTACATCATGAGAAACGCTGGTCTGGAGGAACCACAAGCTGGAATCAAGATTGCCGGGAGAAATATCAATAACCTCAGATATGCAGATGATACCACCCTTATGGCAAAAAGCAAAGAAGAACTAAAGAGCCTCTTGATGAAAGTGAAAGAGGAGAGTAAAAAGTTGACTTAAAACTCAGCGTTCAGAAAATGAAGATCATAGCATCTGGTCCCATCACTTCATGGGAAATAGATGGGGAAACAGTGGAAACAATGGCTGACTTTATTTTGGGGGGCTCCAAAATCACTGCAGATGGTGACTGCAGCCATGAAATTAAAAGACACTTACTCCTTAGAAGGAAAGTTATAACCAACCTAGACAGCATATTAAAAAGCACAGACATTACTTTGCCTACAAAGGTCCATCTAGTCAAGGTTATAGTTTTTCCAGTGGTCATGTATGGATGTGACAGTTGGACTATAAAGAAAGCTGAGCGCCAAAGAATTGATGCTTTTGAACTGTGGTGTTGGAGAAGACTCTTGAGAGTCCCTTGAACTGCAAGGAGATCCAACAAGTCCATCCTGAAGGAGATCAGTCCTGGGTGTTCATTGGAAGGACTGATGTTGAAGCTGAAACTCCAAGACATTGGCTACCTGATGCAAAGAGCTGACACATTTGAAAAGACCCTGATGCTGGGAAAGATTGAAGGCAGGAGGAGAAGGGGACGACAGAGGATGAGATGGTTGGATGACATCACTGACTCAATGGACATGGGTTTGGGTAGACTCCAGGAGTTGGTGATGGACAGGGAGGCCTGGCATGCTGCGGTTCACAGGGTCGCAAAGAGTTGGACACGACTGAGTGACTGAACTGAACTGAACTTACCATTTAAGTGAAATCACATTTTAAAAAATTTAGTTTTATGGAGGTATCAGTTCAGTTCAGTCGCTTAGTCCTGTCCGACTCTTTACGACCCCATGAATCGCAGCACACCAGCCCTCCCTGTCCATCACCAACTGCCAGAGTTCACTCAGATTCACATTCATCGAGTCAGTGATGCCATCCAGCCATCTCAACCTCTGTCGTCCCCTTCCCCTCCTGCCCCCAATCCCTCCCAGCATCAAAGTATTTTCCAATGAGTCAACTCTTCGCATTAAGTGGCCAAAGTACTGGAGTTTCAGCTTTAGCATCATTCCTTCCAAAAAAATCCCAGGGCTGATCTCCTTCAGAATGGACTGGTTGGATCTCCTTGCAGTCCAAGGGACTCTCAACAGTCTTCTCCAACACCACAGCTGAAAAGCATCAATCCTTCGGCACTCAGCCTTCTTCACAGTCCAACTCTCACATCCATACATGACCACAGGGAAAACCACAGCTTTGACTAGACGGACCTTAGTTGGCAAAGTAATGTCTCTGCTTTTGAATATGCTATCTAGGTTGGTCATAACTTTTCTTCCAAGGAGTAAGCNCTTTTCTAAAACCAGCTTGAACATCAGGGAGTTCATGGTTCACATATTGCTGAAGCCTGGCTTGGAGAACTTTGAGCATGACTTTACTAGCATGTGACATGAGTGCAGTTGTGCGGTTGTTTGAGCATTCCTTGGCATTGCCTTTCTTTGGAATTGGAATGAAAACTGACCTTTTCCAGTCCTGTGGCCACTGCTGAGTTTTCCAAATTTGCTGGCATATTGAGTGCAGCACTTTCACAGCATCATCTTTCAGGATTTGAAAGAGCTCAGCTGGAATTCCATCACCTCCACTAGCTTTGTTCGTAGTGATGCTTTCTAAGGCCCACTTGACTTCACATTCCAGGATGTCTGGCTCTAGATGAGTGATCACACCATTGTGATTATCCAGGTCGTGAAGATCTTTTCTGAACAGTTCTTCTGTGTATTCCTGCCACCTCTTCTTAATATCTTCTGCTTCTGTTAGGTCCAGACCATTTCTGTCCTTTATTGAGCCCATCTTTGCATGAAATATTCCCTTGGTATCTCTAAGTTTCTTGAAGAGATCTCTAGTCTTTCCCATTCTGTTGCTTTCCTCTATTTCTTTGCATTGTTCGCTGAAGAAGGCTTTCTTATCTCTTCTTGCTATTCTTTGGAACTCTGCATTCAGATGCTTGTATCTTTCCTTTTCTCCTTTGCTTTTCGCTGCTCTTCTTTTCACAGGTATTTGTAAGGCCTCCCCACACAGCCATTTTGCTTTTTTCCATTTCTTTTCCATGGGGATGGTCTTGATCCCGTCTCCCGTACAATGTCACGAACCTAGATATACAACTTGACATGTTCTGACCTATGTATACACCCATGAAAGCATTACCACAATGAAGATGGTGAACATATCTATCATTCCCAAATGTTCACCTATTTTACTGTTCATTCCAAAGAACCAACTATATTTCTGTGCCTTTCCATACTTTGCGTTTTCTGTTTCATTTGTTTCCACTCAGGTTATCATTCTTGTTATCCTGCTTACTTTTGAGTTATCTTCTTTTTCTAGTTTCTTAAGGTAGAAACTGAGATCAATGATTTGAGACTTTCTTCTTTTTCAATATAGGCATTTTATATCATAAATTTCCCACATATTTTGTTAGGCTGCATTTTCATTTTCATTCATTCAAAATACTAATTTCCCTTCTGATTTCTTCTTTGATCATGGGTTATTGAGGAATATGTTACTTAGCTTGCAAATACTTGGGGATTTTTCAGGTATCTTTCTGGTATTAACTTTTCACTTGATTCCATTGTGGTCAGAGAATATAGTTTGTATGACATCAATCCTTTTATTAAATTTATTGAGGCTGTTTTATTTCTCAGAATATGATCTATCTTACAAATATACATTTGAATGGATTATGTGTTTTGCTGTTACTGGATGGAATGTTCTGTAAATGTCAATGAGGTCAAAATGTTTGGTGTATTGTTCAGGTTTTCTATATCCTTGTTGACTTTATCTGCTTGTTCTATCAATCATTTACAGAGCAATATTGAAATCTCAGACTATAATTGGAGATCTGTCTATTTCTCCTTGCAGTTCTATACATCTTCATGTACTTTGAAACTCTATTAGGTGTATAAGCATCAGGACTGTTATGTCTTCTTGAAAAACTGGCCCCTTCATCATGATGAAATTATTTTCTTATCTTTGGCAACATTCTTTGCTCTTTTTACTAACTTATTGTCTGTTTCTCTCAGAAATATGAGTATAATAATGCCAAGGACTGTGTCTCATTTTATACCCCTAGCATCTAGCAAGGTAGCTGGCATTTGGTGTGTACTTAATAACTCTTTGTTAAAGGAAAGAGAGGAGGGAAGAAGGGGTTGGAACACCTATGCAGATACAGAGAGAGACACTAGGAATAAGTGATAAAAAGGTGCCAGAACACACTCTAAGCAGCACATATCACAATGGGTAAAACAAGTACAGAGGGAGTTTCAAGAGTATGATATGAGTCATGAAAAGGATAAGCCCAAGATGCTTTGAAAGATACAGGAGAAACATCTAACTTAGTCTAAGGTGATGAGGGATGGCTTCCGGGAGGAGGCAAAACCTAAGCTAGTATCTCAACAGCAGGGTCAACCACAAAAAGAGAGAATGGCCCTCTATAAAAAGACAACAGCATGAGCAAAGACATAGGTAAGAGAGAATATGGTACTGGAGCATAATAAAACCATGTCAGAACTCTGTCAGGGGTTCCTATTCTGTCTAGAAAACATACTGCCCAAGGCACACAGCACACTGAGCTCTCCTGGCTACTAGGCTATGGTTGTATAAGCCCATACACTTCTGTTCCCAATTTCTGAATTGTGTGCTCATAAAGAGTTCATAGAGACTTCCCTGTGGTTCAGATGGTAAAAGCGTCTGCCTACAATGTGGGAGACCGGGGTTCAATCCCTGGGTCGGGAAGATCCCCTGGAGAAGGAAATGGCAAACCACTCTAGTATTCTAGAGTCGGACCCATAGCCCTTTGGGTCGCAAAGAGTCGGACACGACTGAACAACTTCACTTTCACTTTCAAAGAGTCTCAAATTTTTCCTAACCTGTTTGTGCTAGCAGTTCTTGTTATTGTGGTTCAATTAGATAGCAATACAAAGATAACGAAGTATGAATACAAAAGAGTTGTTACCTCCATGAGAACCAAGTTCAATGCTTTAAAAAGATTAGATAGAGAACCAAAAGAACTGTTCTCAAAGTAGGTATGAGGGAGATAGTTGTAAAAATTAAGGACCAAATTGCCAAATTAGAAGATGTCTAAATGATAAAGCCAATAAAAAAGGTCTGGGGCTTTCCTGGTGGCTCAGTGGTAAGGAATTTGCCTGCCAATCCAGGGACATGGGTTCAATCCCTGGTCCTGGAAGATCCACATGCTGCGAGGCAACTAAGCCTGTGCGCCACAATTACTGGGCCCAGGGGCGATAACTACTGAAGCCCTCGGGCCTGCTCCACAGCAAAAGAAGCCATCATGATGAGAAGCCCGAGTACTACAACCAAGAGTAGCCCCTGCTCGCCAAGACAGAAAGTCCATGCAACACTGAAGACCCAGCAGAGCCAAACATTAAATTAAAAAAAAAAAAAAAAATGGGGAGGAAGAAGTGGAAAGACATGTGATTGAGGGAGTGAACAGGGCCCACAGGGCTTTGTATGCACCCCAAGGTACTTGGATTTTATCCTGAAACCAGTGCCAAGCAGGACAGTGACAAAATCAGATTCACATTTCAGGAAGATGGCTCTGACTACAGGATAAAATAAAAAGGAGCAAGACTGAATGCAGGAGGACTTGTCAGGAAGCTGTTGTAGTAACCCAAATAAGAGATGATGGTGACCTAAGAGTGATTTTACTATTCTTAAGTAACTTTATGGGTTAAATGGCTTTGGTGGGCTTTCTAAGAAACCAACACTGCTGACACAGTTTTCACAGGAAAGCTTCCAAAGAACAAATTACATGCCAATTAGCATATAACCTATTCGTGAACTACGACCTGTTTACAACTTATCTGCCAACAAAAATGGTAACTTCCACAGAAGTCTCATCTGCTTCCCCAAATTACAATCTGGATCATTTCCACTGCAATTATGAAACCCTCTTCTTAAGCAGAAGACATCTAAAAAAAGGGCTGTTTCTAAAAATGATTTTCAAAAATAGATCTTTTTAAATGTTTGTACAAAACAGAGGTTAGGTTTGGCATCTGTGACTATAAACTACTCTTAGTACCCAAAAAAGAAAGAAAAAACACTTACTTCATGAAATACTGCTCCAGAATAAGGAGACACTCCCAAGTCCAACAGTGAGAGGCCTTCAACCACTGAAAAGTAAGACATCCAAGTTCACTCTTACTTTAGAGACATATGCAGATTGGCCATAAACCAAAGTGCTAGATACTCCCAAGAACAAGAAGGCTTCCCAATTTGTCTAACCCCCTTTTATCTCATTCCCAGCAAGTGATTTTAAGTCTTGATTTCAGATGATGGTGAACCTTCTTCCCTACAGAGCAACTCTTTTCATTGTAGGGTAACACTCATTATGAAAAATTTTATATTAAACCTTAACATTCCTTCAATCTTCTAACTTCCACCCATGCTAAAAAGGGTTTTGTTTGCAAATTCCCTGGTGGTCCGGTGGTATGGACTTGGCACTTTCCTGCCAGAGGCCCACGGGGAGAAAACTAAGATTCTGTAAGCCCCTGCCAAAAAAATAAATAAGTGTTTCACGTCTACATATTCTGCTCCATTGCAAAAAACAGCAAAATAACAAATCAGAAGCTATGAGAAATGTCCACAGAATAGGAAAATGGGCAGTCACTCTCATATGCTGACTGTTTGAGTGACATTTGTTATTAACTTTTCTGCAAGCAACATGTATTTTTAAGTGTGTGCCTCTAAATCCAGAAATGATTGTTCTTAGGGTAGTTTATTGGGGGAAATAACTGGACAAGTGCCCAAAGAAATATGTTCCTTATTATGCACAGAGTACTAAAATATTAAAAATTAATATTTAATTGTTTAATTAATGGATATTTATGTAAATGAATTAAGAAGTGTATACATATATGTATGGGTGGATAGAGAAAAGCACTTTATAGTTAGAAATCATACTTTGCTATTAATAATTGAATAAATAAACAGGTAAAAGAGAAAAGAAAACTCTTCCTTACAGAGAAGTGTAAATGTCAAATGTAGAGGAAAGATGAAAATAGATAATCACCATTTGGCAGATCCTACAGTAATAATCATGAAAGGCAAGTGTCAATAATGGATACTAACAATTAGTGGGTAAAAATATGACTAGAAACAGTATTTGCAAGGAGAAAAATAAAAACTTATGTGGGTAAACCTGGCATTCACTATCTTTCTCAAGTGATCTACCTTAATATCACCAGTAATATGCTGACCAGTTAACACTATCAAGTTCCTCCTGACATGATTCATCATGATGGAGATAAAAAAATTCTGTGGTGTTTATGGCAAAAATGTGGTTCTTACCAAAAAAACCATAATCTCATCATGAGGAAACATCAAGAAAACCTAAACTGAAAGACAAAATAACTGGCCAACTCATTGGAAAAGACTCTGATTCTGGGAAAGATTGAAGGCAGGAGGAGAAGGAGATGACAGAGGACAAGATGACTGGATGGCATCACTGACTCAATGGACATGAGTTTGAGCAAGCTCCGGATGATGGTGAACAACAGGGAAGCCTGGCCTGCTACAGTCCAGGGGGTCGCAGAGAGTCAGACACAACTGAGTGACTGAACAACAACATGAAGAAGGAAGTATCCCAGATAGGAAGAGACTAAGGATAGACAACAATTAAGTGCAATACCGGATCGTGATGGGATCTTGAACAAGAGAAAGGACATTTGTGGAACAACTGGTAAAAATCCTATAGGTTAGTTAATGGTATTGTATCAATGTTAATTTTCTGGTTTAGGTCATTGTACTATGATTATGTAGGATATTAGCAGGAGAAGAAGCTGGGTAAAGGGTGGTAGTGGTGATTCAGTCGCTAAGTCATGTCTGACTGTTGTGGCCCCATAGACTGTAGCTTGCCAGGCTCCTCAGTCCATGGGATTTTCCAGGCAAGAATAATGGAGTGCGTTGCCATTCCCTTCTCCGGGGATCTTCCTGACCCAGGAATCGAATCTGGGTCTCCTGCATTGAGGTGGATTCCTTACCATCTGAGTCAACAGGGAACCTATGGGATAATATTAAAACTCTAGCATTTAAAGTTTGAGAACATGAAAGGCGACTTCTGTGGTGCTGTTCTGTTTGTTGATCTGGGTGCTGTCTACATGGATGTAGACAGTTTGTAAAAAATTTCTTGAGCTCTAAGTTTATTATACTTTAGGAAGAAAGTTTTTTAGAAAATCTTCAAACTCTGGCCCTAACCTCAACCCCATCCCATTACTCACCTACTTCGGATATGTACACTTCCTTCAAAATCTCTTGATCCTGTTTATCTTCTACCTGGAACTTCCCTTTCTCTAATCTCCCTTTCCAAACTCTGCATACTTCAAGAGTTAGCTCAAATTCCATAGCCTTAAGAAACTGGAAAAGGAGGGGATGTTTTCTTCAAGATCAGAACTCCAAGGAAGGAACCGGATGTACACAGGAAGTACTTTCCACAAATGATTATAATTATCTATTTCTCCCATTAGCCTGTGGATCCTTTGGCCCTAATTCTGTCCCTTTAATATAAAACAATGTTTGACAAAGAACTGCAAGACCTAGGAAGACACAGCAGGAAAAACTGCACTGCAAGTCCCAGAAGGAGAATAGGCTTCCAAGCACACTCACTCACACCCTTTCCTCATTAGGCAGGATTGGTCCCCGCTCTGCTCCTCTCACATACCACCCCACACCCCAGGGAACATCATGTGCGAATCTCCCGCCAAATGCACTCCAGCCAGCATGCACTTCCTTCATCCTGACCCTTCCTCAGATCACGCCTCTCAGCTCAAAACCCGTGTGGGACACACCCCCTCAGATCCCCACCCCGCAGGTGACCGGCCTGTAGGGCCCCCAACCTCACCATTGCCCCACGCTCCCTCCTCCCAGCAGCCCCGCTCTCCCGCCTTCTCTAAGTACGCTTCAGTGGGTCAATTCCCTCAGGATCGAGCTTGCGGCCAATGCCCCCGCCTTCCATTCACAGAGGCCAGGAGCGCACGGGCGGGACCTGACGGCCTACTCAAGCCGGTGGCCTCACCTCTCTTCCAAGAGCTCAGTGGGGACACCACCTCCACCCGCTCCGAGATGAACTCGGCCAGACTGGAGCGGAACAAGGCCGCCCGCACAGTCACGGCCACCACCAGCACCAGGGCCAAGGGAGCCGCCATGATAGCTGGGGCGGGCGCGCAAGCGGGGAGGGAAAGGCGAGTCGGAAGAGCCTGGACCTGCGTACCGCCCCCTGTAGTTCCGCGGACCGGCACACCTCGCTACTATCGCCGGAGCGGCCAGGCGGGGGACTACCACTCCCAGGAGGCGGTGCGGCGAAATGGGGGCGGGACGACGGCAAGCAGGGCGTCTCAACCTCGCCTCAAAGGGTTGGGAGACGTCTCTGATGGTAGTAGGTGAACTGTAAATCGCCCAGAGAACGAAATGCTCCTGAGAGAAGACAGGTGAAGGCAATTGTCGTCCTAGGATTGTGAACGAGATTTAAAAAACGTTTGTTTCACTCATGTCTGTGTTTTTAATGCTAAATTTTTCTTTTTTATGTTTTTCAGTCAGTTCAGTCTCTCAGTCGTGTCGGACTCTGCGACACCATGGACTGCAGCAAGCCAGACCTCCCTGACCATCACCAACTCCTGGAGTTTACTCAAATTCATGTCCATTGAGTCGGTGATGCCATCCAACCATCTCATCCTCTATCGTCCCCTTCTCCTCCCGCCTTCAGTCTTTCCCAGCATCAGGGTCTTTTCCAGTGTTCTTCACATCAGGTAGCCAAGCTTCAGCATCAGTCCTTCCAATGACTATTCAGGACTGATTTCCTTTAGGATGGACTGGTTGGATCTTCCTTTAGGATGGACTGGTTGGAACTCTCAAGCGTCTTCCCCAACACCACAATTCAAAAGCATCAACTCTTTGGCGCTCAGCCTTCTTTATATTCCAACTCTCACATCCATATGTGACTACTGGAAAAACCATAGCTTTGACTAGATGGACCTTTGTTGGCAAAGTAATGTCTGTGCTTTTTAATATGCTGTCTAGGTTGGTCATAACATGTCTTCCAAGGAGCAAGCATCTTAATTTCATGGCTGCAGTCACCATCTGCAGTGATTCTAGAGCCCCTCAAAATAAAGGCAGTCACTGTTTCCATTGTTTCCCCATCTATTTGCCATGAAGTGATGGGACTGGATGCCATGATCTTAGTTTTCTGAAAGTTAAGTTTTAAGCTAACTTTTTCACTCCTTTCACTTTCATCAAGAGGCTCTTCAGTTCTTCTTCGCTTTCTGCCATAAGGGTGGTATCATCTGCGTATCTGAGGTTATTGATATTTCTCCCAGCACTCTTGATTCCAGCTTGTGCTTCATCCAGCCTGGCATTTCACATGATGTACTCTGCATAGAAGTTAAATAAACAGGGTGGCAATCATACAGCCTTGACGTACTCCTTTCCCTATTTGGAACCAGTCTGTTGTTCCATGTCCAGTTCTAACTGTTGCTTCTTGACCTGCATATAGATTTCTCAGGAGGCAGGTAAGGTGGTCTGGTATTCCCATCTCTTGAAGAATTTTCCACAGGTTTATGTTTTTAAAGAATATTAAATATGTGTTCATTGATTTATTCTACAGTTTGTTGTTGTTCAGTCCCTAAATCCCCTCCAACTCTGTGACCCCATGGACTGAAGCATGCCTGTCCTTCACTATCTCTGGGAGTTTGCTCCAATGTATGTCCACTGGGTCCATGATGCCATCCTGCCATCTCCTCCTGCCCTCAGTCTTTCCCAGCATCAGGGTCTTTTCCAGTGAGTCCACTGTTCACATCAGGTAGCCAAAGTATTGGAGCTTAAGCTTCATCATCAGTCCTTCCAGTAAATATTCACGGTTGACTTCCTTTAGGATGGACTAGTTTGATCTCCTTGCAGTCCAAGGGACTCTCAAGAGTCTTCTCCAGTACCACCGTTAGAAAGCATTAATTCTTCAGTACTCAACCTTTTTTATTGTCCAGATCTCTCACCCCTACATGACTACTGGAAAAACCATAGCTTTGACTACATGAACCTTAGATGTCAAAGTGAAGTCTCTGCTTTTTAATACACTATCTAAGTTTGTCATAGCTTTTCTTTCAAGGAGCAATCGTCTTTTAATTTGATGTCTGCATTCACCATCCACAGTGATTTTGAAGCCCAAAAAAACAAAATCTATTGTTATTTCCCCTTTTCCCACATCTATTTGCCATGAAGTGATGGGTCCAGATGCCATGATCTTAATTTTCTGAATGCTGAGTTTAAACCAGCTTTTTCACTCTTCTTTTCACCCTCATCAAGAGGCTCTTTAGTTCTTCTTCACTTTCTGCCATTAGAGTGGTGTCATTCTGCATACCTGAGGTTGTTGATATCTCTCCCAGCAATTTTGATTCCAGCTTGTGATTCATCCAGCTCAGCATTTCATATGATGTATTCTGCATATAAGTTAGAGAAGCAGGATGGCGATATACAGCCTTGACATATTGCTTTCTCAATTTTGAACTAGTCTGTTGTTCCATGTCCAGTTTTCATTGTTGCTTCTTTACCTGCATACAGGTTTATCAGGAGACAAGTAAGGTGATCTGGTATTCCCATCCCTTTAAGAATTTTCCACTTGCATGCTAATTCGCTTCAGTCATATCTGACTCTTTGCAGACATGTCCATTGGACATATGGACTGCCCATTCTCCAATGGACTGTCCATTCTCCAGACAGGAATATTGCCAGAATTCTCCAGGCCGGAATACTAGAGTGGATTGCCATTTCCTCCTCCAGGGGATCTTCCTTACCCAAGGATCGAACCCAGATCTGTTATGTCTCCTGCATTGGCAGGTGGGTTTTTTTTTTGTTTTTTTTTTTTTACCACTAACACCACCTGGGAAGTTTGTAGTCCACAGTCGAAGGCTTTAGTGTAGTCAAAGAAGCAGAAGTAGATGTTTTTCTGGAATTCTCTTGCTTTCTCTATGATCTAACGGATGTTGGCAATTTGATCTCTCATTCCTCTGCCTTTTCTAAATCCACCTTGTACATCTGGAAGTTCTCAGTTCACATACTGCTGAAGCCTAGCTTGAAGTATTTTAATCACTACCTTGCTAGTTTGTGAAATGAGCATAATTGTATGATAGTTTGAACGTTCTTTGGCATTGCCTTTCTTTGGGATTGGAATGAAAACACCTTTTCCAGTCCTGTGGCCACTGCTGAGTTTTCCAAATTTGCTGAAATATTGACTGCAGCACTTTAACAGCATCATCCTTTAGGATTTTTAAATAGCTTAGCTATATGACCCATCAATTCAACCCCTAGCTATATGTCCAAGAGAAATGAAACGTATGTCCACAAAGAAACTTGTGCACAAATGTTCATAGTTTATTCATAGCTATTACATATAATAGCCCCAAAGTGGAAATAATTATCAACCCTGAATATTTTGTTTTCCCATGGATAGAAAAACAAGATGTGCTATATCTATACAATGGACTATAATTGAGAAAAAAAAATAATAATGAAGTACTGATACATGCTACAATATGAATGAAACTTAAAAACATTATGCTAGGGACTTCCCTGGTGGTCCAGTGGCTGACTTCGTGCTCCCAAAGCAGGGGGCCAGGTCAGGGAACTAGAACTGACAAGCCGAAACTAAAGATCCCCTATGTTGCAACGAACCTGAGTGCCCCAACTAAGTGCAGCCAAATACATAAACTAATATAAAAAAAAAGCCAGCCAAGTTCCTCTGACCAAGGGATTTTCCAGGCGAGAATACTGGAGTAGGTTGCCATTCCCTTCTCCAGGGAATCTTCCCAACTCAGGGATCAAATTCGTGTCTCCTGCTTGGCAGGTAGATTCTTTTTTCCACCAAGCTACTGGCAGTTAAACAAATACATACACACACATATACAGTACAGTTCCTGTAATTTCCCAATCACCACATGTAGATGAAGAAACTAAGACAAAAAGAGATTTAGTTTGTTTGCAGTCACACAGCTAATAAGTGGCAGAACCATGATTCAGATGTTGTGGTTAAGCTGCTATGCCTGAGAAAATGAGAGGAATTTGGGTTGAATTAGGTTGGGTTGTATTGTTGCTGTAGCTGAGAAGGAAGGGTAGAGAATTGAAAGGAGGGAAATAATAAAGGAACAAACAAGGTGATATCTTTGAGATCCTAGATGATGTGTGGGTTGCCTAGAGAAGAAGGAACTGAGGCTCTGAGTCATCAGCCTTAAGCCATATACCCAGGTAGCTTTTTCTTTAGCACTTATTTTATACTCACCATTGCCAGATCCTGCACCAGGCTATGGAAGTACAATCTATCAGGTCCATATTTTTTTGTACTCCCAATAGCAAACTGACTCTGGCCATCTTTAACCTAAAGGAAATTAACTAGGAGGCTATGAGAGAGCTCAACAGGATCAAAGAGAAGCCTAGGGAACCAGACTTAGAATATCAGGACTCAAGTAGGCAGCAACACAAAGCCTGGGTAGCTGTCAAGACTACCAGGTACCACAACTGAAATGAGTGAACTTCAACCAGTTTTTAATGACCTTGCATTGTGCCATTCAAGAGTCACAATTCTGGGACCTCCCAAGTAAGAATGTGCATTCTAATGCAGGAGACTCAGGTTTGATCCCTGACTTGGGAGCTAAGATCCCACATGCCACAGCTACTGAGCCTGAGAGCCTCAATGAAGAACCAATGCAACAAAGACCCAGCGCAGCCAAAAAAAAAAAGGCCAAAGTTCTTGGACAGAGCATGGGATTAACTGAGATTAGGTCCTGTACCTACCTCTTCGCTGTGTGTAGGGCAGCAAGAGAAAAGAATCTGTGGGAATACAGATCATGAATTGATTATATTTGCCTTAGGACAGTACATTCTGAAGGCAATTCAGTGAAATCTTTTGGGTGAAGGTAAAAGGTGATTGCTGACAAAGGTATGTATAGTCAAAGATATGGTTTTTCCCGTAGTCATGTGCAGATGTGAGAGTTGGACCATAAAGAAGGCTGAGCACTGAAGAACTGATGCTTTTGAGCTGTGGTTCTGGAGAAGACCCTTGGACAGCAAGGAGATCAAACCAGTCTATCCCAATGGAAAACGACCCTGAATATTCATTGGAAGGACTGATGCTGAAACTAAAGCTCCAATACTTTGGCCACCTGATGCAAAGAGCTGATTCACTGGAAAAGACCCTGACGCTGGGAAAGATTGAGGGCAGGAGGAGAAGGGGGCAACAGAGCATGAGATAGATGGATGGCATCACTGACTCAATGGACATGATTTTGAGCAAACTGTGGGAAACAGTGAAAGACAGGATGTGCTGCAGTCCATGGGGTTACAAAGAGTCGGACACAACTCCTCGCTGTCCACTGCCACCTCCCAGAGTTTACTCAAACTCGTGTCCATTGAGTAGGTGATGTCATCCAACCATCTTATCCTCTGTCGTCCCCTTCTCCTCCTGCCTTCAATCTTTCCCATCATCAGGGTCTTTTCCAATGAGTCAGTTCTTTGAATCAGGTGGCCTAAGTATTGGAGTTTCAGCTTTAGCATCAGTCCTTCCAATGAATATTCAGGACCAATTTCCTTTAGGATGGATTGGTTGGATCTCCTTGCTATCCAAGGGATTCTCAAGAGTCTTCCCCAACACCACAGTTCAAAAGCATCAATTCTTCAGCACTCAGCTTGCTTTATAGTCCAGCTCTCACACCCATATGTGACTACTGGAAAAACCATAGCTTTGACTAGATGGACCTTTGTTGGCAAAATAATGTATCTGCTTTTTAATATGCTGTCTGCTTGGTCACAACTTTTCTTCAGCAACAACACAAAAAGTGATTGGATGCTGAATAGGGGGAAAAGGAGCAAATATCCACCTATAAGTGTTTCCCCGGTGGCTCAGCAGTAAAGAATCTGCCTGCAATGCAGGAGACTTACAGGAGATTTGGTTTGATCCCTGGGTCAGGAAGCTCCCCTGAAGCAAGAAATGGCAACCCACTCCAATGTCCTTGCCTGGGAGGTCCCATGGGACAGAGAAGCCTAGCAGGCTTCAGTCCGTGGGGTCACAAAGAGTCAGACATGACAGTGATTAAACAACAACAAATCCACTAATAATGCGGCTGAGAAACATAGGCACTTTCTCTCCCATGCTGGAGTTTTTAGTCTAGCAGGAAGTCATACAGAATAAGAGCATTAAGACAAATAAAATAATTTGAGGTTATGATTAGACTAATGAGAGCAACAGATCTGGATCAATGATGATGAATAGCAGAAGACATACTATAGACTGAACTGGATCGTTAAGGAAAGCCTGTCTGAGGAGGTGATATTTAAGCTGAGACCTAAAGGATGAGAAGGAGCTCTTGCTGTAAAGAACTCGCAATGGTGAGTTGTGTGTATGGAGAAGAGGGGACTAAGGTTACAATGCGCTTGCAATGAGGGAGGTCAGTGTAGGAGTAAAGTGACTGGAAGAATAGGTAAGAGTCAAATGGCCTTTGTAGGGACTTCCCTGATGGTCCAATGGCTAAGACTCCAAGCTCCCAATGCAGGGGGCCCAGGTTTGATCCCTGATCAGGGAACTAGATCCCATGTGCCACAACTAAGAGTTCATATGCTGCTACTAAAGATCCTTCGTGCTGCAACTAAAAGATTCTGTCCCTCATGCACAGTGAAAATCCAAGGTCCTGCAAAATATGTCCATGGGATTAGCCAAATTTAAATATGTCCATGGGATTTTTCAGGCAAGATAAATATTTTTTAAATGGCCTTTGTAGAGCATAATGCTGAATTGGACTTTTCATCTAAGAGCAATGGGAAGTCCACTAAAGAGTTTCAAGGAAAGTTGGAACATGATTACAGTTTAGATTTTAAAAATAATAGCCATCTGGCTACTGAGTGAAGAATGGATGGAGGGAGTGAGGAGTGGCAGCAGGGAGACCAGTGAGGAGGCTGCCCAGTTAACCAGGTGAATGCAGACAGTAGCTTGGCTCAGGAGGGTAGAGAGAAGTGGGTGGATTCAAGAGATATTTTGGAGGTAGCATTGATCAATTGTTTCCCAAATTCCCCTATTTCTTATGCCTGGCACTCAAACCCTGGCTTTTATAAAAGTCTGAGACATTCATTAACAAAAAATTGAGACAGAAACTGCGAGCAAAAAAATCTCAGATTGAGGAGTAGATAAAATTCTCTAAATCTTTTAAACACAACTGAAGCTGAAAGAGGACTTCCCTAATGGTTCAGTGGTTAAGAATCCACCTTCCAATGCAGGGGATGTGGGTGTGATCCCTGGTCAGGAAACTAAGATCCCACATGCCAAGGGCAGCTATGCCTGTGTGTGGCAACTACTGAGCCCTCTAGCTCTAGAGCATGTGCACTGCAACAGAGAAGTCCACAAGCCACAACAAATAGCCCCTAGATATAGATATAGATATAGATATAGATATAGATATAGATAGATAGATATAGATAGATATAGATATAGCAGCAAGCAAACACAACTGAAAGCTTTTCCCCTCCCTGGCTGCCTGATGAGTAGCTGCCATTATGTGACATGGTAACCAGCCAGGCAAGGAAATTCATGACTCACCAAACTGTTGCACACCAAGTCAGTGGTGATACTGGGCCCAGAAAGCAGGGTTCTCAACATCTGTTTCCTATACTAGCTACTAGCTGCCTCTTGTTCCTGGGCTGGGTCTCTGGTGAAGCCCCTTGGGAAATCCATACCTGTTCCCTCCTCAACCCTTGGACCCAAGTATTATAAAGGCCCAAAAGGAACCAGAGATCTGGTCTTACACAGTCCCCTGAGGACAAATTTCTGGTACCTGCTACCTCAAGACCTCTCAATTTCCTTCCTGTCCCCTACCACAAATACCCACCATTGCAAAAGTCATCCTGTTAGGAAGACCAAGTTATAAACTAGGCCTCCAAAAGCTAAAATTGACTCTGCTTCCCCCAGCCTCTTCTCTCTGAACCTTTCTCCCTCCTTAAAGGAGTCATCCCTCCCCCAGTTATGCCAGACCCTTCATGCCCTTCCCCCAAGTACACACTGCTGCTCTGGGAAAGAAGATGGGTATAGTGGGCTTTGTTTACTGCTTTCTAGAATCCATTCTTTCTTTCCCTTTTCCAAAACGGACTCTGAATTTTCAGCCATGTGATCTGAGTAAGATTGACCTCACCCCCATTTTCAGGAATGGGCCCTAAATGGCTTTAACTAACCAATACATCCCACATCCTTAGCCACAGTAATTGGTGCAGGCATGAGTACATAACCCAAGTCAGGTCAGTCAGAGTCAACAAGACTCAGTTCTGGAATCTTGCATTGAGTCATTTGGGCAATGGCTTTTTCTTTTCTGCTTACTTTGAGCTTGGAAGCACCCAGACCCAGGAGCAGCTGGTAGCTTAAGATAAAATAAGGTAAGGCCACAACTAAGGCCTGACTGATTCTACTGATCAAGATACAATTAACCAGTTTTCAGTTGAATCAGTTTATTGCTTACATAGTCAGCAAGAAGAATAAGCCAGGTTTCCATGACCCTTGCTCTACACACCAAAAAGGATGACACTGAAACAAAAGAGGCTGAACAATTGCAACATGAGTGTAGGGTACCCTATTGCTGAAAAGCCAATTCTGGAACGCAGTTAGCAGGTATTATATTCTGGAACGCCATTCTGAGTAGAGTAGGGAAGCAAGTCCTACAGCTCATCAGAACCTGGGAAGCAATAAGAAAACTGTCTCAGGGTAGCCTCCCATGGGAGTCAGGGATGCAAGTGGAAGATGCTCTCATTACCTTACAAGCTTTCCACTCTCTCATGTTCTGGAAGGATCACTAGCCATTCTGCCAAGACTTAGATGAGCTGTTCAAACTTTTGCCAGTGTGCCCTATATGAATGAATGTACGCAAGGTAACCGTGGTGTCCTGGCAGAGACCTTCCCCAAGAGTATCACATGGGGAAGGAGAGGGCCTGTCAAGAATTAAGCTAATTCCTAGGAAGTGCTTTGGAAAAATTAGAAAAGACTGGATCTCAGTTCCATTGTTTGAGCCACTGAATCAATCCTTGTCTGCAGCAATTATTTTTTTTTTAATATGTATTTACTTTTGCTGCTCTGGGTCTTCATTACTGTGTGGGCTTTCTCTAAGTGCAGCGAACAGGGGCTACTCTTCCTTGTGGCCTGTGGGTTTCTCGTTGTGATGGCTTCTCTTTTTGGGCAGCACAGGCTCTAGGTACATGGGCTTTAGCAGTTGGAGCTCAAAGGCTCCAGAACAGGCAGGCTCAGTAGTTGTGGTGCATGGACTTAGGAGGCCCATGGTATGTGGGATCGTCCTGGATCAGGGATTGAACCCGTGTTGCCTGCACTGGCAGGCAGATTCTTAACCACTGAGCCACAGGGAAGTCCCTGCAGCAATTATTGATGGACATTTCACCAATTTCCTTTTCTAATTTAATCTAGCTTGAGTTCAGTCGTTAGTCACTTGAAATCAAAACAACAGATAAGTTCTAGATTGGTTCTAGATTTAAGTGTAGAATAGATTATTGGTATCTTATCTTACTGGCTCTAGATTTCAGTGTAAAATAGATATGGGTAGGTGTAGATATAGATGCTCCTCTTGGTGGCTCAGAGGTTAAAGCGTCTGCCTGCAATGCAGGAGACCTGGGTTCGATCCCTTGGTCGGGAAGATCCCCTGGAGAAGGAAGTGGCAACCCACTCCAGTACTCTTGCTTGGAAAATCCCATGGACAGAGGAGCCTGGGAGGCTGCCATCCATGGGGTCGCAAAGAGTCCGACACGACTGAGCGACTTCACTTCACTTCACTTCACTTCTTATCTATATCTATGAAGTGAAGTGAAGAAGTGAATAAGCCTTGATACCTCGCACTTTCCAATCCCTCATATACTTTCAAGCTTTGACCTAAATATCAGTCAAATCTACCTACTCCTCTCTATCTTCACTGCCACCACTCTAATCTAAGCTACCAGCATTTCTCACCTACACATGTGGCTGCTGTACTCTCTTGACTGGTCACCTGCTGCCACCCTCCATCCTCCAGCCATTCTTCATTCGTGACATTTATTAACTGAATGAATGAAGGGACAAGTGAATATCACTAACCCCTCACTTAAAATCCTTCACTGGTTTTCTTTTACACTTAAATCTATTCTACACTTAAACCAAAGCCATGGGATTTCCCTGATGGTCTAGTGGCAAAGACTCTGTTCTTCCAGTTCAGGGGGCCCAGGTTTGATCCCTGGTCAAAGAACTAGGGTTTCCCTGGTGATTTGAATGGTAAAGAATCTGCCTGCAACTCAGGAGACATGGATTCAGTCTCTGGATCAGGAAGATCCCTGGAGAAGGAAATGGCAACCCACTCCAGTATTCTTGCCTGGAAAATTCCATGCACAGAGGAGCCTGGTGGGTTTTAGTCCATGGGGTTGCAAAGAGTCAGACACGACTGAGCGACTAACTTTCTTTCAAGGAACTAGATCCCACATGCCACAACTAAGACCCAGCAAAGCCAAATAAAAATAAATAAATATTAAAAAGAAACCAAAGTTCCCTTGTAAGACTGCTTACAAGGGCCAACATGATCTATCCCCCTACCTACCTCCTTTGCCTCATCCCTCACTTTTCTGCCCTATTTGCATCAGAAAAAATAAACTATCAATGATCATGTCCTTGGTACATTATACTTTGTACATCCCAACAGCATTTGTCCTCATTTGGCAAATCTCACTTATCCTTCAAGGCTTATTCTTAGTCTCCTTCTCTGTGAAGACTTTGATTTCATCAAGGAATCTGTTCTTTCAATATGCTTCCAAAGCACTTAGCAGCTGCCTCTAACCTGCACTCAATGACCACTATCTGATAATTCTTTTATCTGAAGTACGTAGGAGTCTTATTCTTCTGTGCATTTTGTCTACTGAATCTTTTTTTTTCCTCAGTGACAATCTGTTTATTGAATTTTGCAGCAGTATGGGGTATCTCCTATTGTATATTAGAACCCCAAGATTCAGAGAGGTGATAAAGTGGTAATGGTGAATTGGACAATCTCGTCTCCCAGAAGAAACTTCCATTCTATCCCTGATTCTGCAGTAGCTGCCAGGTGGATCACGCTGCTGCTGGAACCGTCCTGTTTCATGGCAGTGGATTGCAGACATTCTTTCTTTGTCACGCCTTCCCAGTATGTAGCCTCAACATAGCCACAGATATAAGAGCTCCCGGAGTCCCCGATGGTCAAGACCTACCTCACCATCATACCCTCCATAGGTACTGAGGACATCTGTCCCCCTTCTGGGGAGTCCCAATCCTCAGTGATGATTCCTGCCATCAGGTCTTTTCGGTTTCAGTAACACATCTCCTTAAGGAGGCTGGCCGCTGTGTGTACCAATGGAGGCTCAGTCAGCTCGACACTGTGCAAACCAAGCTGATAAGTGACTACATCAGCTTCTGCCTGAGTATCAGCTGCTGAGCCTGAGTGGCAACAGAAAATACCACCGTGAACAGGGGTCAGCTTGTCAGTCACTCGATTGGTGGTGTATGACTCCATGTCGTTCTGGAGTTGGCTTCTAGAATCATGTTCCCATCAAATTGCACGGCCATGATAGGGATCCCTGTGGAGACCTCCTGGTTTTCCCAGTAAGAGGCAATGGACTTGGGCCCCCAGACTGGTGCTGGCCCCTCTCCCAGAGCAGCTGCTAAGGTGGCTGCCATCTTCCGGCACTGATATTTCTATGTCTACTGAACCTTACTCATGATGGATTGTTTCCTTGTATACTTTAGTAGTAGTTTCCTTGTGGATTATTAGCTGTTTGGAAGGGCTCTATATATAGGAACTCTGTGTAACCTTCAATAGTTGGGGGAGGAAGGGGGTCCATGGAGGAGATCTGAAGATTTGCATTAGTTTCTGCTAGGAATCTGAGAGGTACTTTTGGAGTAGATCTCCTTAAATGTTAATTTCTCAGCCTTGGAGTTTCCTAGATATGCAGGTATATAAATATGAACCCCACATTCATCACCTCATTTTCATCAAGGACAAACATGCAATTTCAAATTCTTAAAGATAGTTTATTTACCCCATCCAAAGACCAGTTTGTTTGAACCTATATCCCTTTTGTCTTCTTTGCTAAGGACATATATCCTTTTTGTCTTCTTTTGTCTCTGTACTCAGACATTTGCTTGTTTTCCCCTAGTCTGCACTTTTACTGTTGGTACAGCCCTTTAAGTGTCCTAGGTTTATCAAGGATCTCAGTTACAACCCTTAACTTCATGTAAGTCAAAGCCTTCATCTCCCCCAAATGTCTATTAAAACCCAAATGGTTGCAGGTCCATTTGTGCATTTAAAAGGATGTTTATTGTGTTTATCTCCAGCAGTTCCATGTGCTGTGTAGCAGGAAGTTCCAGATATTATCAGAAAAGGAAGTCCAACTCAATAGTTAGTAGACAGAATTGTCACTGTCTGTTTACTTGTCTATTTTCTCCGTGAGTATCAAGCCCTGAGAGGGCAGAGACAGGGTATGACTCATCTCCGGCTCAAGACACCCATCTAAGAGACTTCACACAGAGTAGAAGCTCAGGGCATTTGTTGATACCAAACTTCTGTTCAAACACCCCTATTGATGGGGAGCTCAGTTTCTCCCACTCCCAAAGTAATCTTTCCTTTGGAGAGAGTTGTGTTACCTGGGTGACTGTCTGGCTAGTGGGGGACAGCCCTGCCCCTTTTCTGTGTTTATTCTTCCCAACACTTGGCTTACCCATTCAGATTCTGCAGAGTAGGGCTCAGGGTCTGGATGATCCCAGTGATAACCCGTACTTTGAGTTTTGTTCCAGGAGAAAGCACATGGGCAGGTTCAAGAGCAGGTGGTGCAGTGGTAAAGAATCTGCCTACCAGTTCAGGAGACGCCAGAGATATGGGTTTGATCCCTGGGTCAGGAAGATCCCCTGGAGTAGGAAATGGCAATGCACTCCAGTATTTTTGCTTGGAAAATTCCACGGTCAGAGGGATGGGCTACAGTCCAAGGGGTCACAAAGAGTCAGACACAACTGAGTGAGCACACACAAAGTTCTCATGCACTGTTGGTGGAAGTCTAAACTGCCACGACATTTTAGAAGAGCAACTTGACAGCGTCTATTGAAATTTTAAGTATGTATAACTATCAGTCTTCTCTGAATCTATTCTATTCATATTAATACAAGAAGAGTTACTGCAGCATTGTTCATGGAAGCAAAAAATTGAAACCCAACCAAATGTCCATCAATATGTGTTCAACTAAATAAACTTTCCACAGCCATAGCAGTGGGAAATTGTAAGATGGTCTTTGTTTTTAATGAGGAAGACCTAAGCATACTGACGTAAGTAGAACTCCAGTGTCATATTACTGAGTGAAAAATGTGAGTCTGCAGAACAGAGTATATCATATGACATGCTAACAAAGAAACAAACAAACTCATAAGCAGTATAAATTGGTACATCCTGAAGGCTATTTGACAGTTTCTATCAACTTTTAAAATACTATTTAAACTTTTAAAATAACCTCAGCTGACTAATCCCCACTAATAGGCATTCATCTTACAAATAAATAGGCAAAATAATGGATAAAATATTTAATTGCAGCATTGTTTGTAATAAAATATTAGAAACAAATTTTTTTTCCATAGGGGACTGGATAAATATTGTGCATAAATATAATGGGATACCATGTATGTGTGAAAAAGAAGGAGGCTATTTTCCATACTGATTTTAAAAAGTCTTTAAAATATACTATAAAATGAAGAAAAAGAAGGTGCAGAAGAGTCTTTCTTTCTTTGGAAAATACATATACGTATTTACACGTTGAGTTTTAAATGCTAGACTATCTCTGGAAGGAATTACAAGAAGCTAGAATTGGTAGTTGCCTTTAGGGGAGTAAAGAGACAATTGGGAACAGAGAAGAGAGGGACACCCACTTTTCACTGTTTTCCCTATTGAACCTTTGGAATTTTGATCTCTGTCCCTGTAATTGTCAGTTCATAAAATTTTTTAAAGCATAGTGCTTCTAAAACTAGAAGCAAAACAAGCCCTTTGAAACAACACACTTCCTGTGTGTACATACACGTGTTGTGTAGAAACAAGGAAAACTCCAAATGAGGAGCAGTAGTGGAAGGTCTCTGGGATGGGACTCGGGGAGGTCAAGGGTGGCCCTGACTTTATTTTGGTTTTGTTTTTTATACTTTTTTAAAAATTACAAAGTCTGCTTGTGTTTTATATAATACTTTATATAAATTGTTGCATCATTTAATATACATTTTAATTCAAAAATTTTTGTTATTTTCTGACTTCACCATGTGGCATGTGGGACCTTAGTTTCCTGATTACGGACAGAACCTGCACCTTCTGCAGTGGAAACATGGAGTCTTAACCACTGGATTACCAGGGAAGTCCTTCAATATATTTTAATTTTTAAAAATAGACTTCAGGATATTTTCCTGGTGGTCTATTGGCTACGAATCTGTCTGCCAATGCAGGGGACGAAGGTTTGATCCCTGATAGGGGAACTAAGAATCCCACATGCCGTGGGGCAACTAAGCTCATGTACTGGAATAAAGAGACAAATAAATAAATATTTTTTAAAAATAGACTTCAGGTGGATAGAATGCAACTACCCACACCCCCAGGCAAAGGAATGAGGCTGACCCCCTCCTTTCTGAGAAAAGGATTCACCTCATGCCATTTGTCCCACCTGCCTTCCCCACGGACATCCTGGCTCAGATTGGGGCACCCAGATTATAACCAGCGTCATCTAGAGAGCTTCTCCTGTCGCCTCTTACCTACATGGCTCCCTGTCTCCAGTGCCTGGGGATCTCTGGTCTTCAGAGCTGACTGACTGTAGGGTCATATTTTCACAGGGTCTCATCGATGTGAGGTCGAGCAGGGTCAGCCCAGGAAACTTGGGACACTTGGCTCTAGCATCTTACCTCTCTGGTGTCCCCTTCAATCCCCCATCACCCTTCTCCCCACCTCCCAGTCTGTGTTTTTCTCAGAATGCTCAGTGGATAGAAGGCGTCTGGAAAACCCATTTAACTAAATGGGTAGGGAGTGAGTGCTCCCTTTCTCTTAACTAGTTGCATTTTAGGAGGCATCTAGAGAGGGCAAGGCTTGGGAACTTCCCTGGTGGTCCAATGGTTAAGACTCCAGGTTGCCAATGCAGGGGGCACAAGTTTGATCCCTGGTCAGGGGACTAAGATCCCACATGCCACAAGGCATGGCCAAAAGATTAAAAAAAAAAAAAAAGCAATGCTTAACTGTGAGGGAGGACCCAATCAACAGTGGAATTTCTGGCAGTAGGTAGTGAGGAAGGGATCCTGAGGCAAAAGGGTTTTGCTGTCACTCTTAGGGCACTTTATAGGTAATGCCTTACAGCATTACCATATAGCACTTAAGAGCTATATGGACTGTGGAGTCAGGCCAACAGGGTTCATATCCATCTGTCATTTGTGCATGCGTGCTAAGTTGCTTTAGTCATGGCTGACACTGTGTGACCCTGTGGACTGCAGCCTGCCAGGCTCTACTGTAGGGGAGAATTTTCTGTCAGACCTCCGGCAGATAACTCAAAGTTTCCATGCCTGAGTTCCCAAACCTACAAGCTGGGGACCACAAAAGGATCTTCTTCAAAGGACAGTAGTGAATCTATATTGAGATGTTACATGCAAAAACTTTAGAACACCTCCTGGAACAGAGAAAGCGAGCAAGCAATGTTAGCCATGGTTATTATTACTTGTACAAATACTTCTTTTTTTCTTTTTTAAAAGGCACAAATTAAAAAGCTTTGATAGTCCCTGCAAGAAAAATCCAATCTAGCAAGTTAACACAGCTCCTGGATAGACAGCAAAGAGGTATTAGTCGCCAGTTTTGTAATCCCACCCAAGTCAGGAGCCGTGGTCATGACACTGAACAAAAGTCTAAAGGAAATGATGTTCTGACCAAAATCTGTGACGACTTCATCTCAGAAATGCAAGCCTCTGACCTGGGAGTTACGAATGGCTAAACTCAGAGGAGCTGGTGCGAGTTGACTGTGCATGTAGGTCAGTGGTCACACTGTATTTTCTTAACTAAATTGAGTAAATATATTTCAATGTTGCCTTTTTTTTTCTTTTAAATCACTTTTTTGAGGTATAATCAATTTTGACAAATATATATACCCTACCATCCCACAATCAATACAGAACACTTCTACCACTCTAGAAAGTTCCCTCATTTCCCTTTGTAGTCAGTCCATCCGCTCATCCCCAGGAAGCTATGGATCTGCTTCCTGTCCGTATGTATTACTTTTGCCTGTTCTAGATATTCTTATAATGGAATCCTATGGCATGTACTCTTTTGCTTCTGGTTTCTCCTGTAAAGCATGATATATTTTTTAAACATTTATTTTTATTTATTTTTGGCTGTGCTGGGTCTTTGTTACTGCGCACAGGCTTTCTCTAGTTGCAGCGAGTAGGGGGATTATCTAGTTGCAGTGTGTGGGCTTCTCACTGCGGCGGCTTCTCTTGTTGCAGAGCACAGGCTCTAGGGTATTCAGGCTTCAATAGTGTGGCCCACAGGCTTAGCTGCCTTGTGGCATGTGGGATCTTCCTGGACCAGGGATCGAACCCATGTCCCCTGCATTGGCAAGCAGATTCCCAACCACTGGACCCCCAGGGAAGTCCTACATTTTGAGAGAATAAAGATGAATTAAGTCTGAACTCTAGGAGGAGAGGGTGAAGAGGTTGGACCTGGATGTAGAAGCCTCAAGTTCCTGTTCTGTCCCTCTTGCTCACATATTCTGTTCCCTGGGCTAGTCCTACCTCTCATCCAGACTTCAGTTCCCATATTTGTAAATTTGTGGCACTAGATGATCTCTAAATACCATTCCATGCAATTCTATTACAGGTAGAAGGGTTTTTTCTCCTTTAAGAAGGTACTTTTTTTTTTTTAAGGTTCATACATAAGGTCCTGCCCCAGGATCTCAGAGTAGACCCAGTGAATTCCTCTGGCAGAAAGGTAGGGCAAAGTCCTACCAACTAGCAATGAAGAAACAGAAAACCAACTATGAAGAATAAGCAGGGAGGCCCCAGGAAAGTCTAGGAATAGATCAACAAATATTTACACTCTACTCAGAGTCTCTGGGCTTCCCAGGTGTTGGGCTCAGTGGTAAAGAACCCACCTGCCAATGCAGGAGACACAAATGTGGGGTTCGATCCCTGAGCAGGAGGAAACAGCAACCCACTCTAGTATTCTTCCCTGGGAAATCCCATGGACAGAGGAGGCTGGTAGGCTATAGTTCAGAGCGTCGTAGAGTGTCAGTCATGACTGAGTGACTGAGCACATGCACAGAGCCTCTATCTCTGGCTTTTCTGCTCACAACTCCTGGGGGGAGACTCTTGGCTGGAATCAAGAGTCCTGGAGGATTTTTAAGACGCAGGAAGAGTTCTGAGGACTTCAGAGAGCAGGCCATGGTGAAGGGCCGAAGCTACCACTCTGGGCCCCAACAACAGGGTGGGCAGAACCGAGGGAAAAGGCAGTAGGAAGAGCTTGATCCAGAGGATGGATCAGAATCTGCCAAAAAACATCATTGAGTCCAAAAGCTCCCAGTATCCAAATAAATCCGAGGGTTCCAAGTGGCTCAGGCTTAGCACCTTTAACATCACGTTCAAGAACTGCAGTATGAGGGGCAAATTGTTACAAACAAACGAAAGGTTTAATTATAGGGGACTATCTGAATAAAGTTCAATCCATCCTTAATGTGAGACAATGAAATACTATGTGGCTGTTAACAATGAATTAGGCAGCTCTGTATATACTGCTAGGGACTATTCTCCGTGTATTGTTAAATTTAAAAAAAAGCAAATTTCAGAAAACTGTGCATGGTACGCTATCATTTGGTTCAAAACAGGGGGATCATACCTACACATGCATGCTTGTACATGCAGAGATTATTTCTGACAGTTCACACAAGAAGCTGGTAACAGCAGTCCCGAAGGGACTAGAAGGGACTAGAAGTTGATTGGAGGGTCCCAAAGGCAAAAAATGGGAGGGAAACTTTTACCCTTTGTTCTCTGAGATTTCAAATCATGTCTTTTAGCCTATTCAAAAATGGATAAAAATGTAGTAAATCCAAGAACAATAGTCCAGCTCTCAAGAGCAATCTAAAAATGACTCTAATATTTATCTGTAACTCTCGAGAGACATCAAAGGGTCTCCACCCCTTGTCAACACTCTTTAGAATCTCCTTTGGTCTCACCAGTCCTCCCAAGCCCCACTGCTGCCTCTCAGTGTTGCTCACTTACCAAATCTGTCATTTCCCATCAGAAACTGTCCCCCTAGGCCCTTTTCCACAAGTCTTGCTTTTTTCTTTCCTTCCTTCTTCCCTGTCACTTCTCTGTCCCGTTTCTGTCTCCCTGTTATCCCAGTTCTCTACCTAAAAAGCCTGGAAAGTGGTCAGACAAGACAAAAACTCTCCTTAGAAAGCAACAGGCAGAAAAAAAGTGAGCAGGCAAAGGAATTCCCTGTGTGTGTGTGCCAAGTGGCTTTAGTCGTGTCCGACTCTTTGCGACCCTGTGGACTGTAACTTGGAGGCTCCTCTGTCCAAGGGATTCTTCAGGCAAGCATACTGAACTGGGTTGCCATGCCCTCCTCCAGAGGAATCTTTCCAATCCAGGGATCGAACCCGTGTCTCCTGCACCTCCTGCATTACAGGTGGGTTCTTTACCATGGAGCCACTGGGGAAGCCCCAAAGGAATTCCCTGTCATGCCCCTATTGTGCAGACAGAGAAACAGAGGCCCACTGTAGGTCAGAGAATCACCTAAAGCAAGTCAGAAGCAGAGCCAAGACAGGGGTGTAGGGCTCCTGATATATATATATATTTAATATTTATTTATTTGGCAGTGCCATATCTTAAGTTGCAGCATGCAGGATCTTCTATCTTCCTTGAGGCAAGCAGGATCTTTTGTTGCAGCATGTGGGATCTAATTCCCTGACCAAGGATCAAACCTGAGCCCTCTGCATTGAGAGCATAGAGTCTTAACCACTGGACGACCAGGGAAGTCCTAGAGGGCTCCTGATTTGAATCATATTCCTGGCCTTTCAACCCCAAGGTCATCTTCTACTCATCCTTCAAAGCCCATCTCAGATGTCCTCTTTTCCAGGAAGACTTCCATGGATCATTTTTTTTCCCCCCAGATTCCTCTAGTTCCTTGTTCTAATCACTATCCTAGCCTCTTGGGCTTCCCTTGTGGCTTAGCTGGTAATCCCCCTGTAATGTGGGAGACCTGGGTTCAATTCCTGGGTTGGGAAGATCCCCTGGAGAAGGGAAAGGCTACCCATTCCAGTATTCTGGCCTAGAGAATTCCATGGACTGTATAGTCCATGGGGTTGCAAAGGGTCGGGCACGAATGAATGGCTTTCACAGCCCTTATCTCCCTGCATTTTAAAGTCTTTGATTATATTTCTGTTTACACTGAAGGGGCTTCCCAGGTGGCGCAAGTGGTAAAGGACCTGCCTGTAAATGCAGGAGACATAAGATACATGGATTCAGTCTCTGGGTTGAGAAGATCCCCTGGAGAAGGGCATGGATCTTCTCACAAGACTTTCAGGATCAAGTGATTCGAAGCCAAGAAACAAAAGCAGAATTGTCCCATTCCTCCATGGATTTGAATGAAAACTGATAATAAAATCAGGTACAACTCCAAGAGAAGACACTGGAGAAGAACCAAGCTGGGTCTATAAGAAGCCTCCTATATAAAGTGGCACACATGCTGTGCATTAAGATCACTTGTATACTAACCAACCAAGTCTCAGTGACAACATCACTACCGTCTGAACAGCTTATGGGGGAGATGGAATGCTTGGCTCCTGATGTTTCCTGTTTCTTCACTAGCAGTCTATGAGGCTCAGTAATAAACATGTGAAACTTTAAAAAAAGGACATGTAGACTTGTAAGGGACCTATGGGAACAGTTTCTTACAGTGAGTTACACGAATGTATGCATCTGCCAAAATTTATTGAACCTTACATTTATGACTTGTGCACTGCATTGTAATTTAATCTCCAAAACAAGGCAAAATGATCTTGTAAAACAAACAAACAAAAAGAGAATAAAGTGTGGACAAATTAAGGGGGAAAAAAAAAAGAAGAGCATGGGAACACACTTCAGTATTCTTGCCTGGAAAATGCTATGGATAAAGGAGCCTGGTGGGCTTCAGCCCATAGGGTAGCAAAGAGGCAGACACGACTGATGCAACTTAGCATGTTACACTGGAAGAGATTCTCCAGTATAGAAAAGGTTAGATATCTCCTGGAAGGAAACTAGGCATTCCTGAGTATGTGGTGAATTCAAAGTGTACAGTGCTCTAAGAGACAGGCAGACAATGTATTTGTTTTGGAGGCTCTGAGGAGTGAGAGGTTAATTCTTTTCAAAGACAGCTTGGAGAACTTATTGGAGGAAGTGCCTTTTGGCTGAGCTATATACCCTGGATTTGCATCCCACATATGCAAATTACTCCATTTCAACTATATGACTTCAGCAAAAGAAAATATTTGCAGTAAGACAAAATGTACTAGAGTAAGATGAATAACTCAAGCTACTTCTTAATTTTCATGCAAAAAACTTTTCAACACACTCACAAGGCTGAAATCAAGCCCGTGTTCTCATCTGGAGACAAGAAATAGGGAAAGTTTGGCCCTGGGCTCCCTCATGTTATGGGCAGAATTCATTTTCTTGCTGCCATACTACTAAGATTTCCCTTTTCTTAGTCTTTTGGGCAGGGACCACTCTCAGCTTCCAGAAGTCCCTCTTGGGTCCTTGCCATGTGGCCATCTTCACAACACGGCAGTTTGCTCCCTCAAGGCCAACACAGGAGGGTCTGCTGCTCAGGAAAATGATTTTTTAAAAAAATATTGTACATTTTTTCACACAGTCTTTATAGTTGTATGTTATTTATTATCGAACATATAAGCACATAGAATATGGAGCCAGCCATTTTGCAGATGAGAAAACTGAGGCCCAGACAAAGAAAGTGACTTGGACAATGAACCTAGGATAGAACCAGGATTGAAATCTGGATTTACTGACAATCAGGCCAAGGTTTTTTTCATGGTGTACACACACACACACACACACACACACACACACACACCACAGTTAGCTCCAATTCAAACATCTCTTGGTTGAACAACAAAGTTTTTGAGTATAGGTTCTAAGGAAGTGCCTCTTGGTTAAGGTATAGGTCAGTCTTTTGGGGGGAATATGGGGATTATGTTTGCCTTAGCTGGCTTTACCAATTAAATTTCTTTCCCTGTCTCAGTTTTTTCACCAGTAAAGTGAGAAGAATAAATTTTATCTATATTAGGGGGCTGTGGAGATTAAAGGAGCTATCAACACAGGTAAGGATGTAAAATGGGCTTCCCAGGTGGCACTAGTGGTAAAGAACCCACTTGCCAATGCAGGGGACATAAGGGACATGGATTCCATCCTGGGATTGGGCAGATCCCCTGGAGGAGGGCATGGCAACCCACTCCAATATGTTTGCCTAGAGAATCCCATGGACAGAGGAAGCTGGAGGGTTACAGTCCATAGGGTCGCAAATAGACACAACTGAAGCAACTTAGCACACACATAAGCAAGGATTTAGAATAATACCTGGCACATAGAGGTCCTAAGAGTGTCGTCATTAATATGGTTTGTTTAACTCTGTAAATCGAGGGCTAGTTCGGGGTGGGGGGTTGTGTGTCTAGAGTGATCAGGACCTGCTGGTTTCATCAGATTCCAAACTGCCCACCAGGCTTGTCTCAGCCTTGCCCTCTATCTCAGAGAGGAAGAGAAGAGAGGGCAGTGGTGAGTTAGTTCTCCAGTGGGCTCATAATTTTGAGTATATGCAAGATCCCATGAGGGATACACCCAGGCTGACACATCTCTACCCTTTGAAGTGGCAGTGGTGAGTTAGTTCTCCAGTGGGCTCATAATTTTGAGTATATGCAAGATCCCATGAGGGATACACCCAGGCTGACACATCTCTACCCTTTGAAGTGGAACCCCATGCCATTAGGGAGCCCCCAGGGTTCAGTAAAGGTAAGCCCAAGGCCCAGATAGAAGAGAGGCCTCTTGACCTCCAACCCTGGAGCCTGTAAAACTGGGCTAGTTTGGGGACTTCCCTGGTGGTTCAGGGGTTAAGACTCTGTGCTTCCAATGCAGGGGACACGAGTTTGATCTCTGGTTGGGAAACTAAGATCCCACGTGCCCTGCAGCCAAAAAAGAAATATTTGGCAGGTGCTTACATCTGGGCAAGGATTAGAAGGGCATGAGCATCTGTTAACTCTGCAAATGTGAGCTCATGTGCACGTGTATGTTTGTACATGGATGTCTTCATGTATACACATAGATGCCCGTGTGTATGTGTGTGTACCTGAGTGGCACCTTATGTCTGATTGGAAATGAGATTCCAGGATTACCTTCAGCACGATGCCCAGGCCAGGCCAGGATCCCAGAATACTAAGCCACTCCAGCGCCAGCCAAGGTCAGTAGAAGACTCTGTTGCTTTATAATTCTAAACAAGTAACTTAATCTCTGTGTCTCAGGGTGCCTTAGTTTCTCCACCTATAAAATGAAAATTTGGGGATGAGCTGAGCTCTGAGGTCTTCTCCAGCCCCAATAGTAAATCTCTGCAGTAGAGAGGGATAGGTCCCAGGGGTTTCAGGAAGGGAGTCTGCTAGGCTCAGCCACTCCACTTTCATGGTACCTTTGACTCATGAGAAATGTAAGGCTGAGATCTGGCCTATCTGCCTGTACACAGGGTTTATAAGATTGGGAACAGAATCCAGGCCATTTAGGGGACCAGAGTGTATGACAAGAAACCCTTTCCCTGGGCTTGGGGGATCATAATCCTGTGCCCAATAGAATGCTTCCTGTACCAGGGTTAAGGGTCCAGGTATAGGAGTCTTCTCATACCAATCATTTCTCTTGAGCTGAGCCTTTAAATTTTTTAATTGAAATATATTTTTTACAATGTTGTGTTAGTTTCAGGTATACAGCAAGGTTATTCAGTTATACATACACATCTATTTTTTTTACATTCTCTATTATAAGTTTTTACAAGATGTTGAGTATAGTTCCCTGTACTATACAGTAGGTCCTTGTTGGTTGTCTTATATATAGTAGTGTGTATATTTTAATTACAAATTCCTAATCTATCCCCTGTTCTCCAACCTTTAACTGTTGAAGCTTTGGTTGCGTCTACTCTATGCCAGGCCCAGCACAGGCTGAGTGAAGTATATAGACAAAGATCCTGCCCTTGGGAGGCCCACAGTCTACTTGGGAAAACACATATACACAATTAGTCATCATCACTTACTGTTTATTGAACAAATAAATGATTGTACCATCCATCAGGGTAGTTCTGGACACCTGGGTGGGGACAGGAAATGTGACCTAGAGGAAGAAGAAGTAAGTAGAATCTTGAAGAGAGAAAAACTGAATTCAGAAAAGCCTGAACAGGGAATTCCAGGAGAAAGCTTGAGCAAAAGTATGGGTGTGGGACAATGAAGAGACAATAGGAGTCTGAGCGTAGCACAAGGTGGATGTAAGTGAGGAAGAGAAATAAAGTGAGAGCACTGGGGCTGGATCATGGAAGGTACAAATGCCATATTAAGGGGCGTGGTACTGTGGGAGCCACAGGAGGTTTTAGCGCAGGCAAATGATGTGACAAGAGAGGCATATTAGGGATTATCCAGTTTAAGTCAGCAAAAGGTGAAGAGAGGCTATGAGGTTAGCAGGAAGCAGATGTGATGGGCAGAGGCTCGGGGTTGCAAAGAGTGAGGATGGTTTGGGGATACCACTCCAAGGGCCAAAACACTGCTCCCTCACTCCTACCCCTCTTCCCCAAGCCGATGGGTATTGTTTCCTGGTTCCTTCTCCTAGTTGCTAGGATTGAGGAGTCCCTCTGGGGTTTCAGATTAGGCCGGGACAGGATTTTATCAGCAGAGCAGAAGCTCTGGCCTAGTTCCCTTCCCCCCAAAACCCCCCCTCCCAGTGAGACAGATGGGCAGTGCTCAGATTCATCCCCACCAGCCCTGCTCTACTGAGAGAGGACGCACAACCTCTGGAGATGCTGAGGATGTGTACTTGTGGTCTTTCCAGCCTCTTCTCAGGCCACTGGGAATGATGGGGGCCTAGAATATGGGACTGGAAGAATCCTGACGGTGATGACTTTGAAAGAATCTCTAAAAGGTAACTTGGATGTTTTGATAGATATGAAAATTGAGGCCCAGAGAGATGACATGACTTGCTTGAGGTCACACAGCAAGTTTGGGGAAAGGACGAAGCCCAGGTCTCCTGGGGGAGGCTGAAGTACTCTCGGGCTTTGATTATCTGGTGCTTGTAGAGAGCGGAGAGTGTTGGAGCCAGGAACTATGTGTTCAAATCCAGGCTTTGCCATTTACTGTAACTGTGTGACCCTGATTCCTCAGCTTGAAATTGGGGATAACACACACCTTTTCGGTTGTTGTGAAGAATAAAAACACATATACAGCAGTATGGCACAATGCCTGGCACTCAGTAACTGCAAAATGTCAGATAATGGTCTGGCAGCAGCAATAGTTGTTGTTGAACGCATTACTGAGTATGAATCTATATACTAACCATGAGATCTATCTATTTCCCTGTGTGGTGGTGGTGGTGGTGTTCAGTCACCCAGTTGGGTCCCACTCTCTGCAACCTCAGGGACTATAGCTTGCCAGGCTCCTCTGTCCATGGAATTCTCCAGGCAAGAGAACACTGAGTGGGTTGCCATGAGATCTATCTCAGTTTCTCCACGTGTCAGTTCAGTTCAGTTCAGTTGCTCGGTCGTGTCTGACTCTTTGCGACCCCATGAATCTCAGCATGCCAGGCCTCCCTGTCCATCACCAACTACAGCGGGGTTAATAATCAATCAATTCCGGTCTCTCACTTTTCTGTCCAGCCCCAGTAGCAATATGGATTAAATAAGGTGTGTAAGGGCTTCCCAGGTAGCCAGGGGTAAAGAATTTGCCTGCCAATGCAGGAGAGGCAAGTTTCATCCGGAAGATCCCCTGGAGAAGGAAAT
>SJYQ01065076.1:0-52167 GCA_006410935.1 Redunca redunca
CTGTCCTCTGCATGGACAGCAGTTGCCATGGGTGACGGGCCAGCGTCCCTCTCCTCCAGGCTTGCCCCTCGAGGGGCTCACTTCCTGTCCTTTCGACACCTGGCTTCTCCGGTGGCTCCTTCCTCAGGGATTCCCGTGGGCGGATTTCACTGGGGGAGGGGATGACGCGTCTCCAGGTCTTCATCAAAGATGCCTTCGGTCAGTGTGGAAAGTGGTGACGTGTTCGGATCCACGCTCTGTCTTCCTTCTGCACACTCTGCTGTCTTTGCTGTGCCCGCTCCTGGGATGTGCAAGCGGGGAGCTCTTTGAAAAATCTTTGACAAATAGAAGACGCTGTAAAATGTAAACGTTTTAATTGTGTTATTGTTACTTCGAGCAACGGGAAGTGTGCCCAGCCTTGCTGGATCCTCCTTGGGGCAGAAGATAGCAGATAACATTGTAACTGTCTGCAGGGAAGATCTGGATTTCAGCCAGGAAGAGCTCTGACTGTCTTCCCTCGGGGAACTCGTTTATGCCTACCCTCTTCTTCCCAGCTGTCTGAGATTTTACCGTGAATTCTCTCTGTTTGCCTGTTTATCCGTCCACCCATCTCTCTGTCTGTCATCTATCTGTCATCTCCTAGAAATTACAAAGGGTGAAATGAGGGCAGAGTTATCTTGTGCGTGTGCAGCCTTGATTTTAGAAGTAACCAGTCACCAGGGTTTGATGATGAAGAGTTGCAACTGAAACTCCAGGTCATCTCCAGCCCACTCCTGGGCTGGGTCCTTGGTCGCCTCTGTCTGTTCAGGGTCGATGTTTCAAATGCCAGCAGTGAGAGTCTGACATCCTTATCCAGGAGGGTGCGGTGGGAGAAAATGGGGTTCTCCCGCACCTAATGAAAACCTTTTCATTTCCATCCCTACAGGGACCCTCAGGAGTGCCTGGTTACCCTGGAAACCCAGGACTTCCTGTATGTATATAAAAGGCTTCTAGTTCCTTTATGAGATGTTTGACATGTGTTACAGCAGCACTGATGATTTTCTAACTTGTTTACTTTTCGTTTTGCTAATTGCAGGGTATTCCTGGCCAGGACGGTCCTCCGGGTCCCCCAGGAATCCCAGGATGCAACGGGACAAAGGTAAAGTTCGAGCTGGTCCCCCCTCCGCCCCCAAGGTGCACGTTTATCTGACTTTGCATGTGGGGCGGTTGGGCAGAGCTGTCCTGTGAACACAGGTTTAGTTGCCCCAGTTGGAAACTGACCTGTGTTACATCTTTCTTTGGTAAGGAAACAGTTTTCCCATGTTTAGTGTTCAGGAAAGACATCATTAAGTCTTTCTGTTTTGTAGACTTTTATTCTAAAGTTGCTTTCACCACGAAATCTCTCACCTCTAGTCTATTACCAAGGCAAATAAGAACATGCTAGTGTTAATTCTTGTCCCTGTTAAGTGTATTCTCAAATATATCTCTTCCAACACGAGGCGGTGCTGAGCAGTGCAGCTCATAGCAATATTTAGACAGTGGCTTTCACAAACAAACGCAGCGTACCTGGAGGGCAAGGCGGGGAAACGGATGGGGCCTCTGGGATGAGGTCCTGTCGCCCTGGCGGCCCTGAGAGTGACTTTCTCTGTCCCCAGGGTGAGAGAGGGCCTGTGGGACCTCCTGGTTTGCCTGGATTCGCCGGAAATCCCGTGAGTATTGGGTTCTTTGATAAGGGTGTGATCATTCCTCTCTTCTCATTCACTTGCCTTTCCCTTTCCTGCCCCCTGCCCGTATCTTAATGTTCTTTTGAGGAAAACAAAACCAATACCAATGTTTTCTTTTTTAGGGACCACCAGGGTTACCGGGAATGAAGGTACGTTGTTTTATTTTACTGGATTCATTCCAAGCATCTGTGTGAAACAGATGCCACAAAAAATAAACCTACTTTAAATTACTTTGGTTGACCGGTTGCCTGTTAACCTATTTGCCTAAACTCTGCTCCATTAAAAGAGTACTGAAGTCCTGCACACAGACTTAAATTTTAGAGCCTGAAGCTTCAACACCAGGTCCGTTTCTTC
The DNA here is from genome assembly GCA_006410935.1 of Redunca redunca. Lineage (NCBI taxonomy): Eukaryota > Metazoa > Chordata > Mammalia > Artiodactyla > Bovidae > Redunca > Redunca redunca. The sequence goes on from SJYQ01065076.1 coordinate 2,037, forward strand.
ATAGGAAATAAGCGGTGATGGGAAGCATAGTTTGGGGGGGAAATGTAACAGGTGTGGGTCCCTGAAGCTCCTTGTCCTGAGCCCCGGGGGGTGCTGTGAGCAGGTCTCTGTAGAGAAACAGAATCAGTGGAGTGTGCGAGGGGACGCTTGTGCAATGTGTGGGCACCATATGTATACAGCACACACATATGAAGATGGTGGAGAGAGGGAGAGAGAATTAAAGTACAAATATAATGTTGTGAAATGTTTTGTATGTTGTATAATACGTAATACAATGTACATTGTTCTGTAATATTTACTTATTTTTTATTCCAATATTTATATGACATATTAATCTAATTCTATGTGTTTTGATATATAATTAAATATGTTGAGATAAAGCAGATTCCTTATTTTGGGGAGGTGTGTGACTGTGAGGGTTGCAAGTCCACCGTCCGAGGGGCAGGGATGCAGGCTGGAGACCCAGGGAAAGGCGTGGGTCCGCTTTTGGAGACAGTCTCCCTTCTTCCTGGGAGGCAGTCTTTCTTCCTCTTTAGGCCTGAACCCCTGGGGTGGGTGGCCCCCAGCCCCTCCTCCCCCAGCGTGGAATGTCATCTGCTTTACGACCTTAGTCCTTCACACCTGTGGATGTAAATGCCCACCTCGTCTGGAAAGGGCCTCCCCGTTGGCCTCAGCCTGGTGCGTGCCCGAGTCTGGACACTGGGGCTGAGCTGCGCCGGCTCCTAAAACGCATCCCCTGCTTCTCTGAATGTGGCCATGCTGGGTCTTGTCCTGAAAGCTGACCCTCTTCTGCGAGAGCGGCCGGTATGCACAGCCTTTTGGCCAGAGCCGGGCCCTGTCTAGACCCCCGCCTGCCCAGGGTCCGCTACGGGGAGCGCCCCACATCCTTCTGTTCAGCGGTCCACTCGCTCTGTCCTCATGCTGGTCATTAAGATGAATGACCAGGGGAGTCGGCCAGTAGGCTTATCCCAAGTGTAGGCGGAGGCTGAACCCCAGACCTGGGCTCGCCCCACACCAGCGGTGCGTGCCCCCTACTCCACGGGCGTTCAGTCTCTTTCCATAAACATCAGCGTTTGTGACTTGTCTTCTACCCCCCAGGGAGATCCAGGTGAGATTCTGGGCCATATACCAGGGACCCTGCTGAAAGGCGAAAGAGGATATCCTGGACAGCCGGGAGCGCCTGTGAGTACTGGCTGGATGCTTCCACGCTCGAGCTGAGCCTCCGCCTGGGCTGCGTCTTAATTCTTCTCTTGGTGAATCTTACAGGGCTCACCAGGTCTGCCAGGACTGCAAGGCCCCGTCGGCCCCCCAGGATTCACCGGGCCGCCAGTAAGTCTGGGGGTGGGGAGTCTCTCTCTGAGGCTGTCATTCAGAGAACAAGGGCGTTGAGGTGTGAAGACTCATAAAATGGAATGAACAGTGTAGCCTGGGTGGGAGGGAGCTGGGGGGATGATGCATACATACCGTGATGGCTGAGGCCCTTCGCTGTCCCCCTGAAGCTCTCCCAATGCTGTTTACCGGCTGTGCTCCAGGATAAAATAAAAAGCTGGGCCAAAACACTACACAGTGGTGAGCCCTTTCAATTCGGATTCAAGAATGAATTTTATTTTTTTAAAAAATTGATTTACCTCTTTAATTGAAGGATAATTGCTTGACGGAATTTTGTTGTTTTCTGTTCAGTGGAGTATCGTTGACTTGCAATGCTGTGTACAGCAGGGAGAGTCAGTTACACACGTACCCCTCATTTTTAGATTCCTTCCTGTGTAGGTCGTTGCCGAGGGCTGAGTGGAGTTCAGTGTGGTGCAGTGGGCTCTTATTAGTTACCTGTTTGAGCTTCTATCTTAAGGGAGTGTTTGATTGGTGGCTATGGTCCATATGCCCCCAGAGCCGTGGGGAAAGGGATTATAAAGAGATGTCACGTCACAGGCAGAGACATCCGCCGGGCGACATGTGAAGTACTGGTGGGGCTGCGAGGATGCCAGTGTGTCCTGTGAGCGGGGGATGCAGGGATGGACAAGCAGGCTCCTTCCCTTGTGGGAACACAGTCACATCCAGGAACCTGCTCTCCTGGGGGCCGTGGACCCAGCCCAGGCTGTGAAGAAGTGCGCTGTTTGTAGTGACGAATAGAAGCTGAGCTCAGAGATCAGCTTCCAGGAGGCTCTGCTCGGCTATCAGCCTCCTTCGCAGCTGATGATTCTCCACAGAAGGGCAGCATCAACTCCTCCTACTCACACATTTTGGGAGCAAAAGAGAGTTCATATTAACAGAGCTTACTTGGGAGTGCCCCGTTCGTAGGAATGGGTGGTGTGAGAATGCCTCACCTGAACCTGCCTGAGAGTCCGGGGATTTGGTGGAGGGTTCATTCACTCTTGATTGCCCAGCACACGCTCAGCTCAGTGGGTTCCACCGGGAACCCCTGGGGTTATGAGGGATGTTCGTCCCTATTAGTAATTATCTTGGACTAATTTCTGGTTGCTCTCAAAGGTTAACAGCTCTATAGTACGGGAAAAACGTGTAATATCCAACAAAGTACCACGCTAACCATGATGGCTGAAGATAACTTTGGTACAAAGAAGCACACTGGGGTTGTGAACCGTATTTAATTAAAATTCTCTGTTTTCCAGGGCCCTCCAGGCCCTCCTGGCCCTCCAGGAGAAAAGGTAAAGATTGCTTTCCATTTGTCTTTCTTTGGCGTTAGTGTGAGGCCGTCGTGACGTTGCTGTAACTCATTCCGTAGTCTCTGTAAAGTATTTCGGGAAATTATAAGTTTTATATCTATCTCTACATTTAACATGTCTGTTCACCTATATCCATCAGTCCATCAATCTATCCAACGTCTCTGTCAGTTAATCCACTCATCTATTGATCTGCCGATTATTGATCTGTTGATCTTTCCTCCTATCCGTCTGTTAGTCATGGAATCATTGATGTATTCCTTAGTTTTCTAAAACCAGAGTTTAAAAATCTTCGAATTTTAAAAAATGGTTTCTATGGGGTTCTTTTTCAGTAATGCTTTAGCAAGGCTTTTAATAGACATTGAATACAGCATGATCACAACTTTCTTGAACATATCAGTATTATGTCTTTATGGGAAGAAGCTATTGCTTTCAATGTACCATCTTGCTGCATTTCACGTCGTATTTGTTAGCTGATTTTGAACAAAGTAGACAATGCTAGTAACGGAAGCCTGCCTTTTCATCAACAGGGGCAAATGGGCTTGAGCTTTCAAGGGCCGAAAGGCGAAAAGGTGAGTGCTGTTTGCTTTGGGGCGTTTTCCTGGCCAAAATCTCAGGTCTAAGCAGAGTAAGACCTGGGCCTCCCCCTGGACCCTGATGCCCGCAGTCACGCTTCTCTGAACGTTCTTGCGTATTCTGGTGTTTGCCTGGAGGTCGCGGCTAGAATGCGCTGAGGTGGCTTCGTGTGGGGTCTGGCCCACGGGTGCAGCCTTAGCGAGGCCACTGTTCTCCTCTCTCTTCACAGCGGTCGGTCACAATGTCCTCAGGCAGGGACAAAGCCCGAGCTGGGCTTCATCCTAAACGGGTCAAATGTAGGACGTGGCTGTTACTGGCACAACCATACTGAACGCTTAAAGATGAGGCCACTGTGCCCAAGTTGGGAGGAAAAGCGCCTTGGAGGCAGGGAGGCACAGACTGGAAGGGGAGGCCTCATCCTGGGGGAGAGAGAGGCAGGCCCTGGGTCCCTGATGCTCCAGGGATGCTCTGCGCCACTTTGCCTGGACCCGGCCGGTGAGACGCGCTCCGAGCGCTGGCTGCTGGGATTGCGGCAGCACCCGGTTCCCAAGCTGGTGCAGACGATGGCCGCGTGGAGGGGGCGACTGTGGGCCTCCTCTTCCCAGCTCAGGTTTCCACCCTGCCTTTTTGTAAACCTCAGAGGAAAGGGATTCTGGGCCGGACGCAGGGGAGGTCTTTGGGTCTCAGTCGCTGCGTGGTGCCGAGGTTTCTGTACTTCCCGCTTGCCAGCAGTGGGGCTTCCAGGAAGGAATCCTCGTTGGTTTACACGAAGAGAGCTTTCCCTCCGGGCACTATGAGGCAGCCAGTGCCCTTTCCTCTACGCCATCAAATGTGTCAGGCCCGCTTCTGTGTGCCGGTGTATTACTCCTGCTGTTCGTCTCGACGCACGGTCTGTGCACGTGTGCACACATCCATGTGTCCTCCGGGCGTTCAAGTTCCGTTGTCACGGGGTGGCGGCTGCCCTGACCGCGGAGCAGGACAGCCTTCTCCTGGTTTTGTATCCTTAGCGGACCGTCTTCCTTCGGAAACTCTATTTTCTGCTGCGGCGAGGACAGGCTGCAACAGAACCGAGTCACGTTTACCTTTCTCTGGCTGGTATAATTATTTTTATGCTCGATTTACCCCCAATTTTTGCCTCATCAGGGTGATCAAGGGGTCAGCGGGCCCCCGGGATTACCAGGACAGGCTCAAGTCATCACGAAAGGAGACACAGCCATGCGCGGCGAGAAGGTAGGGGCGGACTGCGTCCAGTGAGCGCTGCCTTCCTAGTCCTGAGCAGTTTCCAAGGGATAAAGACAGACTGGGCCAAAGTTCAGTTTCTCTGGTTCTGTTCATGCTGACCTGGAAGACAGGGGTGTGGACTCCCCATCGTATGAGAAGTGAGCCCCTTGAGAGCAGAGGCAGCCGCTCTGGTTGCAGCCAGAGCGGCTGGAGGCTGACCTCCCATGTGAGGGTCACAGTGGGGGCGGCTGGGGCCGCGGGGGGCGGGTCGGGTCCCGCGGGCCAGGCGAACTCCCTGTGCGTCTTTACGTCCATCACCCAGTAGTGGCAGGAAGTGAATGCTCCAGACCAGTGTGAAAATCCTGGTTACCGTAACAGGAAAAGCTGTGTTTTCCCTTGTACCTGTTCTGTGTAGCCAGTACACAGTACTCATCTTTCTTTAATAACTTATTTCAGGGTCAAAAAGGTGAACCTGGATTTCCGGTAAGCACCAAAGTCTTGTTTATCGTTATTATTTTGTGTGAAAGACGGTCATGTATTGGATTTAGGTTACATGCTTATTTCAGCTTCTTTGGAACATTTAATTAATTTAGTAGTTATTTAAATGTACGAATGAATCTAACCCTCTCTCTTTTTCTTCTGTTAAGGGGCTGCGAGGGTTTGGAGAGAAAGGAGAACCTGGAAAACCAGGGCCCCGAGTAAGTGCTTCAGGAGCCCTCTCCTGGTGTGAGACCATTTCTCCCCCGTTGCTAGGACCCCAGGGCACAGAAGCGTAGACTCCAAGGGCTCCGCAGGGGGCTTTCTGAAGCCCTGGGAGCAGGGGAAGGAGGGAGTCGGCGTGAGAGGAGGGTCTCCCAGGTGACACGGCGGTGGAGAAGCCACTGCTGGTGCAGGAGACACGGCTTCCCTCCCTGAGTCGGGAGACCCCCGGGAGAGGAAACGGCAACCCGCTCCAGTGTTCCTGCCCGGAGAACCGCACGGACGGGGCGGAGGCTTATTCAGAGGACCGCCCCTTCTCCCGCCCAGATGGCGCATCCGCCCCATCACCCCCGTCCCGGCCGGGCCCTCACTGAAGGGCCACCTGTGCACCTGCTCAGAGCCTCTGGGTGCCCAGCTGCTCAGGTGCTTCCCGCGCCCCGAGTGACAGGACGCCCCCCACCTCCGACAGCTGAGACAGTTCAGTTTCTTCCCTGAAACGAGGCGTGGAAACCTCTGTGAGCGTGAAGCCGCGGTGTATCAGCCGCCAGACACCCCCTTGCCAGTCGGAAAACCTTCCTGGTGTCAGCTCTCTAGCCAGGCGTCGTGATGCCAGACTCGGAGAGAATCAACCTCCAGTGTTTAAACATCGTAAAGTCTCCTACCGTTGTGCCCTTTCAGCTCATAGTGACTTAATGTGTCTCCACGACTTACTACTGCAGCGTGGCCAGTTCACCCAGAGAAGACACACAGTGTGATAACTTGCATTTGGTTCAAACCCGTGGTGTTAGAGCATAGCTATTACTATTATTTGAGCACTGAGTGAGTGACGCCGTGTCCGACTCTTTGCGACCCGGTGGACCATAGCCTATCAAGGTCCTCGGTCTATGGAATTTTCCAGGCAAGAGTACTGGAGTGGGTTGCCATTTCCTTCTCCAGTTTATGCACTACTAATATTTAAATTTTTATTGTACAGGGAAAACCAGGAAAAGATGGTGAAAAAGGAGAAAAAGGGAGTCCAGTGAGTATTGCCCTATGATTTTTAAAAAGCCAGGTGTTGCTCTTACTTGCTTATAACTGTTGTTGCTTTCTGTTCCATTTTAGGGGTTTCCGGGCGATTCAGGGTACCCAGGACAGCCAGGCCGAGATGGTTTAAAGGTGAATGGCGACCCTACTTTCTTTTTGTTTTTGCCTTTATTTTGCTCAACCTAAAAGATTTTCCTAGAATAAAGGACCATGTGCTCGAAGAATATAAATTGTGTGTCCCGTGTGAGAAAACACAGCTTAGTGGGTCTGTGTGCATATGTTTTTAAAGGAAAAATATAAAATGTTCCACTTTTACGTGGGGTTTTTTTTGGAGTAGATTAATTTTTCCCAATTATGAAACAAAGTAAATGCAGGAAGATATACAAAAAGAAAATTTGTGTAATTCTTCTACGATTCACTCAGAAATGGTCAGAATTCATAATTGTCCCATGTATACACATGTACATGAGCTTTTAAAAAATGGACTGTGTGATTTAGCTGGCTTTTCCCCTTGGTGACACAGGATGTATTCCAGCGTTGTAAGTGTGGTTATACGTCAACACTTGGGATGCTCGTGTCTTTTTCTGCATGGTATTTGGATCTTTTCCATGTTTTTCTGATTTTAAGTATCAGAAAAATACTTGTCTGGTCATTTCCCACCATAAATTCCTAAAATGTATGCTTTTGGAGTTAATGTTTAGACCCGTTTCTGGGGAAGCTTTTGCCACATGAGATAAAATTGCCTTCAGGAGAAAGAACGCTTCATCAGCCTTCCGTCTGACATCTGTTTGTTATTGAACTTAAGCAAATACTTGCCAATCTGATACTCAGAGAAAACTGTGGTTTTATTTATTTATTTTTTGTGTGTGGGTTTATTTTTCTCTCTGAATCATGAGACTAGGTAATGTAAATCTCCACTAAGATAAGAGATGGATTGGAAATACTCATCTCTAACAGCAGGGAGAGGACCTCAGGGTTTGCTTAGCAAAGCCTGTGACAAAGGGAGAGATCCTTCTCTAAGGCTGTGACTATGAGAAAGGCAATTCTTGTAGGCTGTAAAAGGTAAATTTGGTTAGAATATATTAGCTAAGAGCTTTTTAAAGTCCCGTGATGATCTAAAATCTCTTCTTGTATTCAAATAAGAAAAATCAAAGCATGCAAATTCTGGTTTAACACAGGTTTAACGCCTTAGCTTAGAAGGAAAAAAATGAAAAAAAAAAAAAGCAAAGTAAGTGGAAAATGTGCCTTCATGAAATAATGTGCGTATCTTAGGACTTTTAAAAGTATTATTATAATTCTTACATAAGAACATTACATATAAAATGATTTAGTTCTTGAGTTTTTCATCTAATATATGTTAAATTAAGCCTCAGAGTGATAAGAATTTATCCACCCGATGTTTTCAAGTCATGCTGGATCTTAAAGGGAAAGGAAAAACACAAGTTTCCTTTTATTATGACTTTCAATGCAGGTTTAGACAGTCTCACACCTAAAATCCTCAATTAAAATGATTTCTTTAAGAAAATATATTTAGCCACCCTAAGCTTTCATATTATTTTATTTCATTTATTTTTCATTATTTTTTAAAAACTGCAGTTTAGGACTTCCCTAGTGGCCCAGCGGGTTAGACTGCATTTCCAGGCAACCATTATAATTTAAAAAATACGAGTGAGTTGTTTTCTCTTTCAGGGAGAGAAAGGTGAAGCAGGTCCTCCCGGGCTGCCTGGAACTGTGAGTACCTGTGGCCTCTGCTGTCTGTGAGGTGGTTGGAAAAGAGGGAAAGAGGGAAGCAGGCTGGCCCGTCACCTTGGCCACACACTCCGAGACCTTCGTGGAATGACGTTGACGTGGGGGGTGCATGTAACTTGAACTGATAATTTGTGTTTTGTATCATGCGGTGTTTGGTATTTACTTCTTATCATATTTGGACACTTTCTGCCTGTCTTTGACAACTAAAATGAAAAGAGTTGCACATGGATAACAATATTAGCAACACATTTTGAAACTTAAATGAAAGGTGTGGTAAGGAGAAAGATAATCAGGGAAACAGATCGTCAGTTGCTCCAGAGGAACTGTTTCTGAAGGGTGGTAGGCACCCTGTCCTTGCGTTTCGGCAACTCAGAATTGGGGTAAACTGGTTCCTCCTTTTTATTGAGGCTCACAGAGCCTTTTTCCTGTCTCACATTCCAAGGGCCTTAAGAAGGGTCCCCACTTCTGACCTCTTCCAATTAAAAAATGTGAGTGTTCCTGTTACATGTTTCCTTAGGAAATTTTAGGCAACTTTTGGGATAATACTCTTCTAAGAAGTCTGTTCTTGCAGCTTGTGTGAGCACTGAGCTATTCTGTACCTAAACCTCAGAATCCATATGTTTCTAACTTGCCTTCACTGGTAAAGTCTCTGCCAAGCAGAGGATTGCGGAAGGAAGCAGAGCCGCCTGGCAGAGCTCACGCATGGAGACCACTGGTTCTGTTCGAGCGCCCTGCACCCCTCCTCTCCCACCGTTACTTCCCTGCTTCCACCTGTCTGGAAATAATAGAAGCTGTGTGTTTCTTCGTCTGTGGTGTAGTACACAGCCCAGCCCCTGCCGGGCCGTGTGATGATCTTTTCTTCCGTGATTCAGGTTATTGGCACAGGACCCTTGGGAGAGAAAGGAGAGCCCGGGTACCCAGGGGGCCCAGGTGCCAAAGGGGAGACAGGTCCCAAAGGTGAGGTCCTTTCCTCCTCCTTCCCCTCCCCCCGCCTCCCTGTTCCCGGGACCATGGGTGCCCACAGCACAGAAATTCACATCACAAACCTCCAGTGAACCAGGCTCAGTTTGTCCCACTCTCTCTGCCTCCTTGTAGGTTTCCCAGGAATACCAGGCCAGCCAGGCCCTCCAGGTGAGCGTCCTAACTGATTTTTTTAAGAGTATTTGTTTTTAGAGTATTTGTACGCTTTCTATGCTGTTTCCATTCTGAACACCTTTATCCTCTGTGTCGGTTAGATACTTGCATAAAATGGTTAGCAATTTTGTTGCACATTTTTCTAGCTCTGAAAACAAGGTGTGCTCCTGGGACGGAGTTCGCTTTGTAGATTGCATGTTAGCAGGTACTTAGACACGTGCATTTCCTCTCGCCCTGGCTCTGACTTAACAGCCTGCCTTTCCAACGCTTCCAGGGGTATGGTCGCCTTTCTGAAGACCACCCTACCCCGCCCCGCCCCACCCCCTCGCTCTCCCTTGCCGTCTGTCTGGAATGCCTCAGCTTGAGACTGGACTCAAGACTGAAACCTCTTCTAACTAATCTAATCAACCCTAATCTTGCTTCCTGGGAGACTCCTGCGTCACTGAGCTTAAGCTAAGTCCGTGCCTGTGTGCGAGTTTTGCATTTCCAGCGGGCCGAGTCATCGGGAGGCTGGGGGCCGCGCTTCCGTAGTGCAGATGGCTGCTGTCTGCACTGCAGGCGTGTGACAGAGCAGAGGTAATGACTGCTCGGCTTGGGGCCCTCCCGTGCCCCGGGACTGATCCCGCACGGAGCGCTCGCAGTCTTACTGAGGCTTTGGTTGGGTTTGTTCTTTATTTTTAATTCTTATTGTTCTTTGTTATTTTATTTTTCCCTTCCTGACAGTCCTTAAGTTGAAAGTTCTCCCAGAGCCCCTTCCTGTATTTTTACGGGAACAGACCCCACCCCCACCCCCCGCCCACCATCCACACCATCGAAGATTCACAGCAGCGGTGGCTCAAGGCTGGCTTTCAGCAGTCTGCATACCTTTTTGCTGCTAAAATTTGGGCATCAACCCTTAAAATCATCCATGTCCATCTTTCCCACCCCTGTCTTCTCCTTGGCTGGAAAGCTCGCTGGACCTCCCGGGTGCTCTAGCGAACAGGTCACTTCCCGTCTCCCTTGCCAAATCTGCTTTCTCAGACCTCTTATATGGCCCCATTAACATCTCAAGCTGTGGTTTTTAGAAACCGTCTTTGAAGCTGCCCTGGCCTTGTTCGCTTTCAGGCCGCCCCTCTGCCCTCTGCTGACTGCAGAGGCCCTCGCCTCCCTGCCAGCCTCCCTGCCTCGTGCGGATCACCCCGGCTCAGGTTCACGGCTGGGGTCCGGGTCCGGCCGTCCTTCCTGGGAGCTCTTCCCCGCTCCGCTCTGCTTTCCCCTGGGCCAGCTCTTCAGGGTCGCCTCCCTGTCCACCCTCCCGCTGTGGCCCCTCTCGGAGGCTGGCTGTCCGCTCTCTGGAGCAGCCGTTGCTTCCCCCGCGGCCGCCTGGACCGCGGGGTCCCGAGCGCTTCATCCAGACCCCTCTGGGCTGTCACAGGCCCCTGCGATCTTGCCCCCACAAAACTCAGGGGGGCCGAGCTTGCCGCCCGCGCTCGCTCCGCCCCCCGCCGCGGCATGGCGCTCTTCCCCAGGGCCGCCTCCCCGTCCTGACTCCTTTTCGGCTGGTTCCGGCCCAGTTCCCACCTGCCCTGCGTGCTGTCCGCGGCTGCTCCGCCGAGCTGCGTTTCTGTGCCTCTCCTCTCTGAGCAGACACGGAGCGTCCTCTGTCTGGCCTGCTGGGGCCGCTGCACCGAGGGGACGCGCGGATCTGAGAGCGGGCATAGTGAGCCCCTGTGCCTCGCAGGGACTTCGCAGGGAGCCCTGGCCCAGCTGCATTTAGGTGTGACAACTGGCGCCCTTCTCCCTGTTTGAGCAGCCTGCGTTCAGCGGTGGTCTGCTGGTTGTTCTCCCGGGAACAGAGCGAAGGGAACCGGTGATTCTATGGTGAGACTTGGTGTTGTTTTGTGATTGTGAGGCTCTCTTCTGCTTCCAGGCTTCCCGACTCCGGGGCTGATTGGTGCCCCTGGCTTCCCTGGCGACAGAGGAGAGAAGGGTGAACCGGGCTTGCCGGGCGTGTCACTGCCGGGACCCAGTGGAAGGGATGGGCTTCCCGGCCCCCCCGGCCCCCCCGGGCCCCCCGGGCAGCCGGGCCATACAAGTGAGTACCTTGTGGGCACGTCCCGCATGGCATCCCGTCCAGGACGGGTGCAGGCAGGGCTCAGCAGGGCTGGGGGGGCGGTGCCCGTGTTCACGTGCCGAGCCAGAGGCCAGGTATCCAGCGACTTATGATTATCTGCATCTCACGTGGGTGTCTTTGCCAAGTTAGTCACCACAGAGAGGATGCGGAACATAAACTAATGATCCCGGCTTAGAGGAACCAGGGCCGGCTTAACCAGCATCTGAAGGTGGAGAGCAAGGTGGTCCTGACACAGACACATGTGCATGGGCCCACGCACACGCACACGTGCGTGTGCGCACACAAACATGCACGCGTGCACACACGCGCGTGCACACATGCACACACGGAGAAGGGGCTGCTCTGCGTGGTAACATCGTAAGTGGCTTCAAATCCGAATGGTGGTTACCTGGGTTTTTCCCATCTGTCCATCATCAAAGCTGAGCACGGAGCATGAACCCACTGACTCAGTGAAGGGGGTTCTGTGGCTCCAAAGTAGCCCCAGTGCGGAGTGTCAGAACCTTCGGGAGGACTTGAGCTAATGGCCCAGGGGGCTGGGTCTACTCCAGCCTGTGCAGAGTGTCAGGACCTTCCAGGGGACTTGAGCCCACGGCCCAGGAGCTGAGCTGACCCCGTCCAGCCTGTGCGCGGCAGAGTGACTGCAGCCTGGCTCCCCGGGCTGCTGCAAGGGCTCCCGGAGGTGCCTGTGGCTGGCTCCCGGAGGGCAGACCCAGCTCCACGGAAGGACTTCTCGTGGGTGGAGCTCTGCGGCACGAGTGCCTCCAGATGGGCACCCTCACTGGGAACCCGGAACCCAGTGGCGCGCATTTCCTCGTTAAGGGGTCGAGAGCGCATCCGCTGTGACTTCACGGGACTCCCGCCCCTTCTGATGTGAAACACAGAGAATGAAGATCAAATAGCGAAGTCCTAGAGGCATGCAGCGCAAAGGCATGTTTCTCTGCATTTCTGAGAGAAGCTTGTGGGCATCAGAAGGGTCTTTGGGTGCTCATTCACTCATTCCTTGGTCACTTGCTCATTCAACAAACATTGGCGTGCCTACGATGCCAGGCGCTGCCCTGAGACCTGTGACAGAGCCCAGGAGGCAGCCCTGACCTCTGCGCACCGCGAGGCAGAGGCCAAGTGACTCAGTAGCGGGTGGGGTGGCGGCTGGGGCTGCAGACTCAGGAGGAGACGAAGCCGGGAGGGGAAGACCGAGGTCGGGGTGCGGGCAGGCGGGCGGGGGGCGGGGGTGTAGTTTTAAATCGAGTGATCGGCAAAGAGGCTGGTGAGAAGCCAGCGTGAGGCAGTCCCAAGCCTTTTCTTACTATTCTGCCGGTTCTGAAATGTGAACACCTCTCAGGGAAAGACGTGACCTTCTCCCCACTGTGAATTGTGCGGGGCGTGGGGGTTGAATACCTTGTGACATTTACTCTCTCGGTTTCCCAGTCGCCCTTTTCAGGGTGTGCAAATTAGGTGGTGCACACCACAGTGTGTTAGGTGGTGATTCCGAAAATGAGAGTTTTGCACAGATGGGGCTGGTGTGTGGGCTGCGGGCGCAGGAGCTGCAGCCGTGGATGTCTGGGCTACGCTCGTGACGAGTGGCCGGTGCAGCCCCGAGTTTAATCACTCGCTCTGTCCTTTTCCTTCAAAGATACTGGAGAAGGAAGTGCTGACTCTATCACTGTGTGTCCAGAAGCAACACCGTTTTTTACTGGAACCCACAGCAGACGGCGTTTGGGTCACCGCAGTTCAGTTTGATGCTTCCTCATGTCAGTGATGCTCAGGATTGAATCAGAGCGATTAGGGGTGTTTTCCCACGGGCAGTCTGCGCCTCTGAAATAATGAGCTCTTTGCTGTGAGTCTGCTCAGCAGGAAAAAGAGGCATAAAGTTGCTCAGGTCTCTGTTGACCTCACAGATGTAGGACATGGACAGCCCATCACTATCTGAGCCTCCGTTTCTGAATCCGTAAGGATGCTGGGGTGTACTCTGTCGTAAGGATGCTGGGGTGTACTTTGCAAGATAATGTGAAATAAGGTTCAGGACAAGCTCAAGAGCTGACATGCAGGTTAGAATCGTAAAGTAGAAAGTTTAGTTGTGACGGTTTGTGACGGGGAGTGGACGGACGCTCTGTGTGCTGGTCGCGCTTTACAAGTTAATGTACTGGGACTGTGTCTTGTCCAGATCACAGCTGGATTCCTAGTACTTGTCAGATAAACACAGGTTCATTTTGTAACAGATTGAATTAAGAGCCGGTGAGAACACCTGGCTTCAGCTTGGTGGGAGTGACCCTGTAATTGTTAAAAATCCATTTCAGATGGACTTGTGGAATGCCAGCCCGGGCCGCCAGGAGACCAGGGTCCTCCCGGAATTCCAGGGCAGCCGGGGTTGACGGGCGAAGTTGGAGAAAAAGGTAAGAGGTTTAATCGTTCAAGAAAGGGTGACTGTGCTTGGACGTGTGATTCATTCCTTCATATGTACCGGCTTTGGGTGGACGTGGGTACATTCCTCATTTAAAGCTCTCTTCAAAGTCCCTTCCTGAGACGCGCCTTCTGACGGCCCTGCTGAGATTACTGGTGCTGGAGAGACAGTTATCACCGGGGAGGCAACGGGGGCCTTGAAGTCAGAGTCCCTCCCTGTGGTCAGCAGATGAAATTCCCAGACTGATAGCTCTGTGCTGTCCTTTGGTTCAAAGTCTGAGACTCCATTCCCCAGGAATGCACATCTTTCCAGCCATCAGCCCGATCGTAAGCGTGCACACAGGATGTTCACACCCCTGTCTTAGTTCCCTTAGTCAATGTGAGCAGCTCTGAGGTGGTGGGTCAGCCGACTCCACCCGGGGCTCTGTTTTATCTTAACTTTCTCAAGGGCCTGTAATGCCAGCCCAGGACTCGGCATGATCCCCTCATAATCTTGGGAACGATGGCTCATCTCTGCACAGTCAGGCCTGCCTTAGCGTGGACTAAACCAAGGCTGTTCTGGTATTTACACAGTATGGCTCTTAATGCCCAGAACAAAGAGAGCATGGCCTCTGTAAGACTGATCCCTCTGGGCCCCATGTCTGGCTTTAGATTGCAGAAAATTTGCATTCTTCAAAAGTTGAATGTGCAAATGCCTGGAAAACGTCTCAGCACTTTGACAACCATGTACGTTGCAGAACCCTAGATACAATCAAGGTTTAGGACAAAGGCCCTAAGACATCCCAAAGGCCTTAGTGTAGTTTGAAGATCAAGAGGCAGGAGATTCGCATTTCCAAAGAAAGGCGTGTCCTCCCGTCTTCCAGCTCTGGGGTTCCTCTCGTCGTCCCTCTTCCGTGTCAGGTCAGCTCTTGCTTTTTGTGCCTTTTTAGTCCCTCGTGTCATCTGTCAGCCTGGAACACAGGTTCAAAGTCCCGGAGTTAGAGGGGCAGTTGCCTAAGAAACGCTAAGTCAGAGAGAAAGATGATGGGGAGTTTCAGAGTTAAGACAGAAGGATGCAGTCGTGTCCTCTCGGGCTGATGAGCAGAGTGGAGTTCTGGATCACTGTGGATTGAGGCAGGGCCTGGCCCTCTGCAGGACAGAAGGATGGGCCTCCTGAGAAGGGTCCCCAGGGCTGCCTGTGGCCGTGCTGAGTGCAGAGGGCGGGCCCCTGTCAGGGACCCACGGCCACCGGCAGCTGGGTGCGTCCTGAGGGGCCCTGGGTGGGGGGCGCCCCTGCTGCACTGCCCCTGCGCTGCAGGGCTTTCTGCCCCCTCGTTCCGCGTAATACCCCGTGTCTCCTTTTTTTAGGTCAAAAAGGAGAGAGTTGCGTCGTCTGTGACACAACAGAGCTTCGAGGGCCCCCAGGGCCACAGGGACCCCCCGGAGAAATAGGTAAGACCCCCAGTGTGAAAGGGACTGGGTTGGGATTTGCTTCAGTGGGTCGGAACCTTCGCAGTGAAGCGCATCTTACATGCCTGACCAGATGGTCTGCATCAGCGTTAAAGCAAGAGATGAGAAGTGGACCTGCCTTTCCGGGATTCATCCATTTTGTCGAAAACGATCAAGATGGGCTACAAATTCAGTGTCAGAAAGGTTTCCTAGTGAAAGGGTGGCAGCAGGCGGTTCACACAGCTCTGAAAACTTACTCATCTCAGAGAAGGTCACTGCCTGCTTTGGCGGAAGTGGTCCCTGGATGGGTGGGCAGGAATGTGTAGCCATCCGGAGTCAGGGGTCCTGGTGTGCGTTCCAGGGTCACTTCCCCACTTCTGAGCCCATTTTAGGCATTTTTTTTTTTTGTCATTACTCTCTTGAGATTCTTTAAACATCATCCACTTTGTATAAAAATCTTTGCACTTTTGAATCTTGAAGAAAAAGGAAGTATTTTGAGCTGTTAGAAAGTGTCTTTTCCACAATGTGCTGAATTTTTCCTCCATCTCTTACAAAAGGTTTCCCAGGACAACCAGGGGCCAAGGGTGACAGAGGCTTGCCCGGCAGGGATGGTCTGGAAGGAATGCCTGTAAGTAAACCAGTCTGAGTTCCTGTATGTATTAGAAGTTGCCACTGAGCAAACCAGCAAAGGGGTATCTTTTGGCATCTGCAAATGGACTCTTGCTTTATTTGGGAGCCAGTAAAGGATTGCTTTGTGGAACAGTGAGAAGTACTCCCCATGTCCTTCCTGCCTGACTGAGCTGAGAATGGGCTGAAGCATTGACTCCAGACCCTCATCCCAACTCGCTGGTCTTCTCGCCTGGTCAGAATGCAGCTGCCACTTAACCTGTGTCCAGGTGCGGCTCAGTGCTGGAGGGCACTTTCCCACGGGGCCTCTGGGGGCTCTTGCAGCCAGTGGCACCACCAAGGGTCATGCCAAAGGCCGCGCTGGTGAGCTGTTGCTTTCTGCATGACCATGCATCCTACACCAGATAGCTCCTCAGTGGATAAGCTCAGCAGTGACGGTTTCTATGGTGATGGAGGCAAACCGACCTGTTTTCTTCTGGAAATCTGAGCTATTCCTTTATTCTCATTATTGCAGATATAGATTTTGAAAATTCCTATCACCAACCTCTATTATAAAGATGCTTTTTCAAGCCTGTAAAGGCAATATCTCCATCTCAGGATATGAAACCTTTCAGTTAAACAGAGTATCAGTTTCTTAACCTTCCTACTTTGTTTTAAAAGGAGTCATTGAATAGCAAATTATAGTAATGATCTTAAATATTGAAAGACATGACTTCTGTGCGTGGAAGCAGCTTCTCTGCTAAAGCTTTTAGACCTTTGGGGTTTCTTCTCACATTGTCTTTGTTCTTCTAAGTTCAGTAACATTAACCAGCTTCTCTGGTTTCTTTCACGCCTTTTTTCTTTTCATTTCTCTTTTGTGCTAAATTGAACATTAAATCTTTAGCATTATTTTTTTTTTTTGGTGTACAAATTACATTTGTAGTTTAAAAAGATATTTCTGGAAGGTTCTATAAGGGTGGGCCAGGCCAAGAGTGAGTTGAAATAGGAATGAAACAGCTGGAATTCAATGGTTTTCTCCGTTTGAAGTCAGATCATGGGCTTCTGCTCTCCAGAACTTCCCCGGTGCCTGGGGAGCTGAGTTAGAAGTCGCAATTGTTTAAAATATTTCTAAATAAGTTGTAAGTTCACAAAGCTGAGAATGCTGACTGTGGTGGGGATCAAAGTCGGAACCACTTTGAAGGCCACAGACAGCGTCTGGACATGGTCTTTATCTCCTTGGCCTTTCTGGAATAAAGACTTCCTGCTTCAAGTCTGCCTGGAACCTAGTTCAGACACCCGCCCCTAGATCCAGCCCCAGACCCAATAAAAATGAGAAAAAAAGGAAGGGATGGTTGAGGAGAAGTCATGATAAAGAAAAAATGCAGAAAATGTACAGCAAAAAGGCAAATCCCTTACCTTGTCCGCCAGAGCTCCTTTCTTGGAATAGAGGGAAAACACTTCTAAAAACTGCTCTCTGGGTAAATAGCTTGAGATGATAATGGTTTTCCTTTTGTTAGATACAGTATCACAGCTCCAATGGTTAAACTAGCTCAAAAATGTGGTCCCCTTATTTCTCATTTGGCTGGAGGCTAAAAGAGGCTCTGCAGGCCAGGAGAGCTAACCGGAAAGCAGGTTCCAGTGAAAACCCCGCTGATCCTGCACTTACCTAGGGTGGCGTTTCCGAGACATGTCCTCTGAAGGCTGAGAGTTTGATTCTGGGGAGCGGAGTCCACTCTGAGATGCTGAAGCCCAGCCCCCAGCAGGTCTGGGGTCACTGGGAATGACCTGCGTTGGCTGGATGGAACGTCTCCTGAATTTTCCCATGGCAGCACACTTTTTGGAAAAAGACTGTGCAAGTCGTCAGATCTCCAGTTTGTGCAGCCGATGCTGAACCACCAAGGCAGCTTTTGATTCTTCAATATTTATTTTAAGGGATAAGAATCAAAAGACCTTTAAATCATTTAGGATTAAGAAGGTCTGTGGCAGAGAAACCACATGAGATGTCCTTGGGTTGTAAATGTCACTTTTCAAAGAAACCCTGGATTTCTCCCTTGATGCCTGACGAGGTCATTGGTATGAGGGGAAAAAATTGTATTTTTCCACCCTGTGCTCATAGTATTAGAAAGCACTGTATTACTAGGCTGTGAATCATTGACGTAACATAAGAGGGTGCTTCTGTTTTGAGAAGATCTGCACTGGTTGTGATTCCTTACCCTGGCATTTATCTTTTATTGATGGATATTGCTGGTTCAGCATGTCCTTCCTCTAGCATCTCCCTGTTGAAGACAGACACACGGAGACAAGCAAGAAGGCCTTGGTCTTGCCCTCAAAGCCCTGAAAGCTAGTGGAGAGATGGGCAGACAGGGAATGTCCTGAGAGCAGGGAGGGCCCCAGGCTGCACTGTGGTAACACGGGAACAGGGCTCCTTGGTCTGTCTGAAGAGGTTTCTCAGTTTACCTGGGTGTCATCACCGACTCAATGGACATGAGTTTGAGCAAGCTCCTGGAGTTGGTGATGGACAAGGAGGCCTGGCATGCTGCAGTCCATGGGGTCACAAAGAGACAGACACGACTGAGCTAACTGAAGGATGCACGGGAGCTAATATTAACTCGGAGAGAAAACGCTACAAACACCACAGCAGCTTGCAACCAAGCGATGAGTTTTCCCTGACCCCTGCTAACCCTCCCAGCGGGTGGCTGGTGGAAATACTGCATGGCCCCTCCGGGGACCAGCACACGTAGGTTGAGCGTCTTCCCTGGTCCCCCAGGAGAGCTGAGCCAAGCGTGTTTGGTGCCCAGGGGCACTCCCGGCCAGGGCCAGCGGTGTCTGTCCAGCGGCGCTTTCTGCCAGGAGAGGCTTCCTCGGTCAGCACCGACCAGTTTGGGCACCCCTGGCTGGTGGTGGCTACTGAGTCCTTGAAGTGTGGCCGTGGGACTAAGGAACCGAGGCTTAATGTTAAGTTTTTAAAGAGTAAAGGGCAGCGCAGCCTTGTCGCCCCCTCTCCTGACTTCTGGAAGAGCCCTGGCAGGCTTTGGCTGCATCTCTGAAAAGGGGTAACTGCCTGTCTGGGCAGAGCAGCCGGCCCACGACTTAGCTGGCACCATCTGACTCCTTGGAGGCCAGATGAGCAGTCACCTGCCAGCCCCATGGTGATGCCTCCCTAGCGTGCCAGCCCCCGAACCCCTCCGAGCCGAGCCCCCACGTCTGTGTCCGAGGCAGGCTTTCCTAGATAACACCTGACTCCATGGGGCCCACGGGCTGTGGGGGGACCCAGGACGGGCTCTGCGGCGGGAAATCAGCACTTTCTGGCGTGCGGTCCTGGACCCATCACCGACCGTCTCTGAATATTTGTTCCTCACCTGCGGAGCGGCCGTTCCCGCCGTTTCCCTGCAGAGTTGGGGTAAGAGTCAGGGGTGCCCCAGGATGGGACACCTCGCAGGCGTGTGGGGAATGGGAGCCGTGTTGCCGTCTAAAGCTTGTGTGGATTTCGGTGTCTCCCTGTCCCCTGGCTCCCTCCATTGAGGAGCACAGGTTACACATAGACACAGAGGTGTGTGCGTGCATGTGTGTGCGTGCGTGTGTGTGCGTGTGTGTGTGGTTCACGGACATCCAAAATCCATTCCTAAGGGAGTTTACACAAAGGGGCTCAAGCCACACGAACCCTGCCTAGTGAGCAGGGGGCGTGCAGACTCCTCTCAGAGCAGCTCGCTGAACCAGTCATTGGAAGTCCTGGCTCTTCCCTCTGCTCGGGGGGCTGGAGGAGCACCTTCCAGGGCTGTGGGCCTCCCTTGAGGATCCTGCCTTCCAGGAGCTGAGAGACAGTCTCTTGGGAAACTTACTCCTGCTCCATCGGCGGCTCAGCGTCGCAGTTGCAGCGCTGGCCGGGTGCTCGCCACGGGCGTCTCCTCTGCCCAGGTGCCCTGCACCTTCTCATCTCTTCCGGAATTAGGGCTGTGAGCGAGGAAGGGAAGCTGCGTTGATTTCAGCACTGGCCAGACGTGGAGAACGTGGCTGTTCCCAGCTCCGGCTCTGGCTCCTGGGCCCAGGGAGTCGCAATCCAGCCCCTGCCAGTCAGAGCTCACCTGTTCTGGGCAATGTTAGCAGTTGTGAAAGGCAAGAAAGTCCCCAAGGACCGGCCCACGGGCTGGGGACAGCTGCTTTTCCGTGCCTGCCCCTGCCAGCAGTCCCTCCTAAAGGCTTTTTCAGGGCAACGTGGCAGTGAGGTCAGCTCAGGGCTTGGTCACAGAGCTGCTGGCTGGCTCCCAGACAGGGAACGGGGAAACCTACGCCCGTTCCCACTTGCCCAGGCGTCCTGGCTCCTCGTTGGGTCTGCTTTGCTCTCTGGACGAGCGTCTTTGCTGGGGGCATCATAAGGCTGTTCTTGCAGGGTCCTCAAGGTGCACCGGGGCTCATGGGCCAGCCGGGAGCCAAGGGCGAGCCCGGTGAGATCTACTTCGACATACGGCTCAAGGGCGACAAAGGAGACCCTGGCTTCCCAGGCCAGCCCGGCATGCCAGGCAGAGCGGGCTCCCCCGGAAGAGATGGCCAACCGGGTCTGCCTGGCCCCAGAGGCTCCCCGGTAGGTGGATTCCCAGACTCTGAACGTGTGCTTGGCGGTGGATATGCAGGTAAACGAGTCGCTGGCGTCATAACTGCCTGTCTCCACTCGGGGGTCACTGTCACAGACAGACTCGTCTCTCGTCCCCTGGGAAAGCTGTGGTCTGTGAACTCGGGAGCAATGAGATGATAAGGGGGCCACGGTCTTCTGATGGATCTGGGGGAACTGAAAAGGTGCCCACCTGTTGGGTGGGAGGTGAAGTTTAAAGTTAATGGCGTTCAAGTCGCCGTTTCAGAGAAGATTCCAGAGATGGATGCCTTCCTCTGTGGCTTGTGCCCCGGTCTGGGGGAGGGCAGGCAGGGTGATTGCTCTGCTGAGACGGAAGAATGCTGGTTTCGCTGATTAACTGCAGGTTGACCTTTGCTGACGGGTCGAGGTAAATGAGTAGCACGGCCCCGTTAGACGCTGGTCACTCATTTACCGCGGATGCTGGGAAATGTGCGCTAGCTCAGAGCGCTGGTATGTCTGCTGATAACGCTCTCTTTTTCCCCCCAGGGTTCAGTAGGATTGAAAGGGGAGCGTGGCCCCCCGGGAGGCGTCGGATTCCCCGGGAGCCGTGGCGACATCGGCCCTCCCGGGCCTCCAGGCTTCGGCCCGATTGGCCCCATTGGTGACAAAGGACAGATGGGCTTCCCAGGAAACCCCGGGGCCCCAGGCCAGCCAGGTGAGGCCCTTGGCCCTCGGGTGCTGCCCAGAGCACCAGGAGCCTGGGCTCAGCGTGTGCAGGGGTGGGTCTGGTTTCAGTCCTGCCAGGAGGGGGACTGTGGCCCGGACAAGCCCTTCCTCAGCATTCCTGCATGTCATCCCTTCCTTTATGAGCTTGGCCAGGTGATGTGTGTAGCACCTGGATGACAAGAAGTTGAATTTAAGGTAATTTCCTTATAGATGACTATGCCATGCACGGCAGCCCTCTCTAGTATTCTTCCCTGGAGAATCCCATGGGCAGAGGAGCCTGGCAGGCTCTAGTCCAGGGGGTCGCAAATGTCGGACACGACTGAAGCGACTTGGCACGCAGCACGCACATGCCGTAGGTACCAGCGAAAATCAGCCCTTTATGTGGATGTTAAAACACATGAGCCCGTGCTCCGTTTTCCCCCGATGAGTGGCCCGCTTTGGCTTCTGTGTATCCCAGGCCACGTCCTTCCCACCCCTGCACTGACCTGCACACACTCAGTGACTGGTCCACAGCCGCGTCGACTTGGCTGTTCAGTTCCGAGCTAGTTTCAGTCACCTGACAGGCTTTCGTGTTGCTCCGGGTGCCACGCATGCTGCTAAGTGGCCAGAGGGCAGCACGCCAGAGCCCCCACCTCCCAGGGCCTACTGCCTGGGCGTCGGCAGAGGACATGGGGGCGGGCCGTGTGAGGGGTCCCAGGGGTGTGCTCCACGGCATCGCCGTCCCTGGTGTGTCATCGGGGACCGAGGGGAGGGGGCTCCCCAGGGCCCGCACACAGCAGCTGCTCACTGACCTGTTAGCTGACTGGGATTCACTGGAAGGACTGATGCTGGGGCTGAAGCTCCACCTGATGGGAACAACTGACTCATTGGGAAAGACCCTGATGCTGGGAAAGATTGAGGGCAGGAAGAGAAGGGGGCGACAGAGGATGAGACGGTTGGATGGCATCACTGACGCGACAGACCTGAGTCTGGGCGAGCTCCAGGAGATGGTGAAGGACAGGGAAGCCTGGCTGCTGCAGTCCATGGGGTCGCAGAGAGTCAGACACGACCTAGCGACTGAACAGCAGCTGGGAAGAAAGGGAACGCTGACGTGGTTGCTGCAGAGCTTAGAGAAGGAGATCGGGAGCGACCCGGACACAGCACAGAGGACGTGTGCTTTACTGCGACGCTCTAAAGGTTGGAGAAGTGAGTGGAAGGTGCCAGGGACGATTCCAGTGGTGTGAGCGGGAAGCCCCGAGGAGCGCTGTGACTCAGCAGTGGACAGCCGGAGTTTCCAGGAAGAGCTGCCCACTGTCCCGAGCCGGTGTCCAGCCCCGAGTCCCACCAGCCCCGGCCCCCACTGGGAGCCGTCATCTCCCTGTGAAGGCACGGTATAGAGCCATCAGCTCGGTCCTGCAGGAAATGCCAGCAGCCTTTGATGGAAGTCCAGGCCCAGCTTGCTGTATCGGTTACTACTACTGTCATTGCTGGGTAGTCGCTGGTTACTTGGCCTTAAGTTAGGACTTGCTTGCTTGCTGTTTAGCAAGGACCTGAGAAATGTCTCATTTATGATTCCTTTCGGGGCAGGATGTCCTGGGCTTGACTTAGGAAGCCCCTCGGTCTTGGAGAAGGGGCCGTCCTACTCCTGATTCCCGGAGCACCGTCTCGAGTGTGCTTTGTGCTTCTCGAACCTGAACACTGCTGCTGCTGAGTCGCTTCAGTCGTGTCCGACTCTGTGCCACCCCACAGACGGCAGCCCACCAGGCTCCGCCGTCCCTGGGATTCTCCAGGCAAGAGTACTGCAGTGGGTTGCCAGTACCTTCTCCGAATCTGAACACTTGCAGAGTGTAAATAGGAATCAGCTTTTTTTCTCGGCCAGAAACCAGCATCATCAGAAAAGCCAGGGGTGCACACAGATAGGTCTTGAGAGGGTGGGAAGAAGGTTCCGGAAGGTGGAAACTGGCAGCGCTGTTGGTCGTCCACGTTCTGGAAGGTCCCTGGGCCATTCCCGACCCCGGCAGCTCTGGGATTAGAGACCCAGCTGCTCTGATCGGCCAGACCTGTGTTTTACTCTGAGGATCATAAAAGCCTCGTTCCCAGGCCTGGAGCTGGTAGCAGAGATGTGTTGGGGTCAGGCCCCAGCGGTTCCCACAGTCTGTAGCTAACGAGAGGGCCTCCTTATCCTGAATTCTTTAAGGTACGAGATGATTCAGTGGGGATGAGGCCCGTGGTCCTTCCCTGGCACAGCTCAGTCCTGACACCCAGTGGTCCTCGCAGGCACGGGCGCTCAGGGGCTGGGCCTGCCCCTCCCAGCTTGCAGAGGGAAAGGGGGCTTTTCTGGGCTGCTGGCGATAAGCCGGCTCACGTCACCCACGGAGCGGGTCCTGAAGATGAC
This sequence comes from Redunca redunca, assembly GCA_006410935.1. Taxonomy (NCBI): domain Eukaryota; kingdom Metazoa; phylum Chordata; class Mammalia; order Artiodactyla; family Bovidae; genus Redunca; species Redunca redunca. Next base: position 25,325 of record SJYQ01065076.1, read on the forward strand.
TTCCAGAGGACGGGCCTCAGAGCAGCTGAGAGCCAGTCCTGTCTGAGACGCTCAGGGGGCTGGCCAGAGGGTCCTGACTTGGACAGGTGGTGACCCGGGGTCGCCTTGCTCTCTCTGCGTGCAGTTTCCAGCTGTTCGTGACTCTTGTTTTGGACACGTAAGGGATGCCTCTGTTGACCGAACGTCCGGGTCAGTCTGGATGTTTGTGGAGAAGAGGCGGTCGGTCTCTGTGAGACAGGCTTCAGCGGGAGGAAGGCAGGGAGGCGTGTGGATGGGGCCGCTCTCCCAGACGTGAGGCTGCGGCCCTCACGCCGAGCGTTTGTCTCTTTCCCCAGGTCCCAAGGGAGAGGCAGGAAAAGTCGTGCCCCTGCCCGGCCCCCCTGGAGCAGAAGGACTTCCCGGGTCCCCCGGCTTCCAGGGGCCACAAGGTACCCTTAGGGTTCTCACCGGTTCACCTGGGGGCCCCCTGGGAAAGCGCTCCTGTTCTCCTCTGACCGCCGGCCTCTCCCGCCGCAGGTGACCGAGGTTTTCCTGGAAGCCCCGGAAGGCCGGGCCTCCCCGGAGAGAAGGGCGCCGTCGGCCAGCCTGGGATTGGATTTCCTGGGCCTCCCGGCCCCAAAGGTGAGCCCTGCTGGGGCCTCACGAGGCGTCTTATTTGCGTGCGGGTTCGGGGACTTCCCCGGTGGTCCAGTGGCAAAGACTCCACTCAGTCAATGCACGAGGCACGGGTTCAATCCCTGGGCAGGGAACTAGGTTCCCGTGTGGTGTGGTGTGGCCCATGGATTTTTGTTTTTTTAAAGATGCAGGTCTGCACTGGGAGATCCGGGCTGGTTTTCTAACCAGGCAAAGGGGATGCCCCGGACCTCACTCACAGTCCCCAGAGTCTAAATAGCCATTCCCAGTCTGCAAATACTGGTGTGATGTGTTTGCAGGGAGCAGATAGGAAACATCTTTACAAAGAAGGAAAGGAATGGAGGGGCAGGACGGAGGGAGAAAGAGAAGGGGTCGGCCAGTGCCGTGAGTGGTCCCTGCCCCCAGCCGCCCCCCACCAGGCCTGGCGTGGTCTCATGTTCCTTGCTGACCCCCTCAAGTCTGTTCAAGTTTATCTGAGCAGGTTAAAGAAGTGGAGGGTGTCGGGAATAGTATTTTACATTGATTTACACTGATTTTTTTTTTTTTTTGACTCTTCCACACAGGCGTTGATGGTTTACCTGGAGATGCTGGACCTCCTGGGAATCCGGGTCGTCAAGGCTTCAACGGCTTACCTGGCAACCCCGGTCCACCTGGCCAGAAGGTACGTATCGAGCATTCCCCAGATGGCTGTCCACGTCGATGTGATGAACTGGGCACGTAAATCACAGGCTGCTAATCTCACGGCGTGTGCTGGGTCAGCGTGTTTTATGTGAAATAGCATCAGACAGGAAATACCAAGGACATGGGGTAGCGCACAGTCCTGCATCTTTGCGGAGGAATCGTTTTTCCCGCTTCCCGTCTGTGCTGTTGCCTGTGTGTGTCCTGGGTCTCAGTGTGCAACGTGTGTCTTATCGGGAGTGGAGGAAGAAAGCAACGTGAAGCCCCCAGGAGGGTGGGCCGCAGCCCCTCTCAGCCCCCGTGATGTGGACGTTTGGGCCCAGTAATTCGTCGTGACGGGGACTGCCCTGAGCACTGCGGGTCCTTAGGCGCCTCCTCCATGGCCCGAGCGCACGCCGGGTGTGACAGCCCACAGACCGCGGCTCGGAGGGTCACCAGCTTCCCTGTGCTTCGGTTTCCAGGGCGAGCCTGGAGTCGGTCTGCCGGGACTCAAAGGCCTGCCCGGGATACCTGGCATCCCTGGCACCCCCGGGGAGAAGGGAAACGTCGGAGGACCGGGCGTTCCTGGAGAGCACGGCGCCATCGGGCCCCCAGGCCTCCAGGGGCTCAGAGGTAACGTCTTACGGGCAAATGCAGCTGGTGGCAGGGAAGGGGCCTGTTTATCCTGTGGCCTCAGAGCCCCTGCTAGGTCCCGTGAATGGTTGTTGAATGAATGATGAGAACCCGGAACGTGGTGTGGTGGGTGCTGCGCCCCGACACAGCCGTGTCCCCGTGCAAGTGGTCACTGTTTCTTCCCCATCCAGGTGACCCGGGACCTCCTGGATTGCAAGGCCCCAAAGGAGCTCCAGGAGTGCCCGGAATCGGCCCCCCTGGAGCGATGGGCCCCCCCGGCGGACAGGGACCCCCAGGGTCTTCAGGTGATATTTCGTTCCTCCAGAATGCCCCCTTTCCCTAACTCACAGTCTGTGGCTCAGAGGGGAAGGCTCAGCTCTCTTGTGGATACAGCTCTGTTTTGCGGATACAGGTTTGATGGCTCAGATGGTAAAGAATCCATCTACAAAGCCGGAGACCTAAGTTTCATCCCTGGGTCAGGAAAATCCCCTGGAGAAGGGATAAGGCAGCCCACTCCAGTGTTCTTGCCTGGAGAACTCCGTGGACAGAGGAGCCTGGCGGGCTTCAGTCCATGGGACCGCAGAGAGCCGGTTAGGACTGAGCGGCTGACACACACAGAGTCACGGATGCCCTTCTCTCCTCTTCTGAGCTTGGTTTATGTGCCAAAGACACTCCCCTTTATTGTACAGTCAGTACCCTTTTATTTAATTCAGAAGGATCGGCGCCTCTGTCTGATCCTTCCATAGGAGGGGTACTGAGTTGTGAGTAACAGAGGAGTCCGCGTCTGGAAGCTGCCTCTGCCTTTATAACCATCGTCACATGAGACAGTGGTGGGCAGCAGAGGACAGCCAGGGAGAGCCGCGCAGGGGACGCTGGGCTGAGTCTCATCCCCGCGGAAGGGCCGGGGAGGAGCCTGCTGCCGATGCCCCGCGGGCAGAGGGAGCTTCGTCTTCAACAGGGCGTGCCCAGCAGTGGCCCCACACACTGCTGTCTGAGCAGGGGGAGCAGCTCCCTGGCCCCTGCCCTGATGTGGCCACAGCCACACGCCTTCTGCAGAAAGTCACGGGCACACGGGCTCCAGGGCACTGCCGGACTCCCCGCCAGTCCTGCCGACGCCCCTTCTCTTCCCTGTCTCAGGCCCCCCCGGAGTGAAAGGAGAGAAAGGCTTCCCCGGCTTCCCCGGCCTGGACATGCCGGGCCCCAAAGGAGACAAAGGGTCCCAGGGACTCCCTGGCCTGACGGGGCAGTCGGGGCTGCCTGGCCTTCCTGGACAGCAGGGCTCCCCCGGCCAGCCTGGCATTCCCGGTGAGTGACTGTGAGCTCCGCCCACCCGGGCCTGGGGAGGTGCCTCCCGGCTCTTGTTCACAACCCTCGTTCGGCCTCCACCACCAACATTCACACTCCTTCTGTCCGGCCACAGGTTCCAAGGGAGAGATGGGAGTCATGGGGACTCCGGGGCAGCCCGGCTCGCCAGGACCAGCGGGCGTGCCGGGATTGCCGGGTGCCAAAGGTGAGGAGCGGTGACCTCGGAAAAGCTGCTGTTGTGTCTGTCTGGGCCCCCGTGCCTTGTGGGAAATTCTCTAATCATTGTAGGTTGTAGTTTATCCCAGGAAACCTAGGAAAGAAGAAGGTCAAGCGAGGGGTCCAGAAGTCCCCCTCATGTAACTCCTGATTCATGGGGATTACAGACTGTGCCCTACCAAAAAGTCAAAGAGAAGACAGGTTTTGGGGTTTTCTTTGTTGGCACCATTGAGTTTTTTTTTAGAAATAGTGGAATCTTCAACATGCAAGGTCAAAGGAACTGAGTCTTTAGAGTTAAAGTAGCAAACAGAGCAAGTTTCAATCTTAATTTTTATTTCCTACCATGACATTTGGTCCAAAATAATGTGTTTTTTTTAAACAAAAAAAAATTGACTTTGAACCTTAGACATAAGAGTGGTGATTTGTGTAGTTGAATGGGAGAGAGTTCCCCTTCCGTTACTTCATGTAGAGTTGAGGGACCACTGTGAACAGGAGTCCTGAAGGGATTTAGGAAGGAGAGAAAAATGTCATTTATTTAAATTAAGAGTTGAAGTCTCATATGCTGGAAGTATTAGCAAGTAATGACCTCTAGACATGGCTTTATTTTCGTTTGCCTGGTGTCGCCTTCTTCTGGGTAGCGCGGACTCTGGCCCTTGAGTGCCACCTCTGGAGAGGCTGCTTATTCTTTGTCCCTTGTCTGTCAGTTGCTTCTACTGGCCAGAAGGAACGCCGCGCTTGTCACTGCCCGGGGCCCTTGGCCGCGTGTCACCCTCCTCTCTCTCTCTGCAGGGGACCACGGCTTCCCCGGCTCTTCGGGACCCAGAGGAGACCCTGGCTTCAAGGGTGACAAAGGCGACGTGGGGCTCCCCGGCAAACCGGGCTCCATGGATAAGGTGGACATGGGCAGCATGAAGGGCGAGAAGGGGGACCAAGGCGAGAAAGGTAACGTGGGGGAGCTTCACCGGCGGGGCGCGGAGGGGGTCAGTCGGGCTTTCAGCTCTTCCCGCATGATGACGGACCAGCCTGTGTTTCTACGGCTTGCTCTAAGTAGATGTGCATCGTCGTCATTATTTTTTTTTTTCCTGTGTTGCACAGGACAAACTGGTCCGACTGGCGATAAAGGATCCCGCGGAGACCCGGGAACCCCAGGCGTGCCAGGAAAGGACGGTCAGGCAGGACACCCTGGGCAGCCAGGTACGGTGGGAAGACCGAGGTCGCCTGCACGGCAGGGGTCGTGTGGGGAGGTGTTCCCTGGCACTTTTCGTGGCTGCTGACCTGTTGGGTTTTGTCTTTATGATCCCAGGACCTAAAGGAGATCCAGGTGTGAGCGGGATCCCAGGTGCTCCGGGGCTCCCTGGTCCCAAAGGATCCACCGGTGGGATGGGCCTACCAGGTACGTGGGGCTTAGGAAAGGGGCTTCTTCCAGGGGCGCCTGTGGTACCTGTCGGGCTGCTGGGGCGAGGCTTACGTGCGGCCCACTGCCTGGGGACGTAATCCAGGGAGAAGCGTCTTTTACACAGACTGACATTTTCGTGTGAGACCTCTTGCCTAGGGAGGGTGGGCATTTGGCTGACCCTATGACCGTGGCTTAAAAAAACAGACAAAAGCCCTCCCAGTTTGACAAGATGAACATGGGTGGTAGGCTGTGGACCTCCTCCAGGTGTGTCTATTCGGATCCATCAAAAAGGCGATTCGTTACCACTGAGCTTTCTCAGCACCAGAGGCGCCTGCTCTCCTGGCGTTGCCGCAGAAGACTCTTCGGGGCCCTCTGCCCCGGTGCTGAGCCGGCTTCCACGCTTGGCCGTTGGCATTTGCCGCAGAAGACTCTTCGGGGCCCTCTGCCCCGGTGCTGAGCCGGCTTCCACGCTTGGCCATTGGCATTTGCCGCAGTGGCAGCTGCCATGGAGGAGGCAGGGGACAGAAGGCTGAGGGCTGAGGGGCGCAGGCGGTCTGGGTGCCAAGGCTTCTCAGAATCTCCTGGGGCCACAAGTCAGGCCAGCAGGCCTGTCTCACGGCTCCTCCCCAGGCCTGTGAGAGGCGCACTGCCTCTTTATTTAAGATGTGAATGTTCAGCTGCTGTGGGCACCTATTTATAAATTAGTCTGACTGCCCACATCAGTCGTGGAAGCAGGCACACTTCTGTTCTCCGTGACCTGCGTCATGCCCCCTCTGATTCATTTGGATAGTGACGTTTGACTGCAGAATAAAGGACGTGGAAGCCGCTTTATGCTGTTGGGAAAGTAGGCATGGGCTGAGCGGTTAACATATTTCTTTTCCCTTTGTAATGTGGCTATCCTTAACAGACAGGAAGGCTGTTTCCCAGCGTCCTTCTCCCGGGTGGGATGACTGGCACATGCCTGGATGACGCACAGCCGGAGAAGCTGAGGATGTCTGTTTTCCCGCCTCCTTCTCCACTAGCACCGGCTAACCATACATTCTGCCTCCCTTGTGTGTGTTTCTAGGAATGCCAGGACCAAAAGGTGTGGCTGGCATCCCCGGCCCGCAGGGCATTCCTGGCCTACCTGGAGACAAGGGGGCAAAAGGAGAGAAAGGGCAGGCGGGTCTGCCTGGCATTGGGATTCCAGGACGGCCTGGGGAGAAGGTAACTGCATCCCGCAAGAAAGCCCCTCCCACCTGCCTGCGGAAGCCCCGCCCACCCATCACATGGAACCCCTCCCACCCGGCTCTGTGGAAGCCCTGCCCACCCATTCCCGCAGAACCCCCTCCCACCTGTCTCCCTCCCTCACCAAAGGCTGCCGGGGAGTGTGTAGTAAGCAGCTCCGCACAGTAAATGGATCCTAACGGAGCAGTCTCCCCGCTTCCCCCAGAGAGGGCCCGAGACTTGCTGAGAGCTGGAGCAGCAAGTCATCGTGGGGCGAAGCGAAGGAGGGACTGGGGAAGCAGAACAGGCGGCCGCTCTTTGCCGCTGGGTTTCTGGCTCCTCTTCCGTTTCCAGGGCGGGCTTTGATTCTCCCTTTAGAAAGCCAGAAGTGGGGTTCTGCCAGGCAGGGGTTGTTGCACCCACGTGTATGCAGGCGGTCGCCCCCGCGCCCTCGTGTGTACAGGAGGCGCCTCCAGACCCGTGTCCGGGGCAGATACAGCATTAATGGGCCCAATCTCCACCCACAGGGAGACCAGGGCCTTGCAGGATTTCCCGGAAGCCCCGGCGAGAAGGGAGAGAAAGGAAGCACGGGGATCCCAGGGATGCCCGGGTCTCCGGGCCCCAAAGGTTCCCCCGGCAGTGTTGGCTATCCGGGTAAGTGGGCCAGCCTTCTCCCAAGCTCGGGGTCCAGGGGTGGCAACGAGAAAGTCACGGTCACGGGAGCCGGGTGTTCCGCTCTTTCTTTAGGAAGCCCTGGGTTGCCTGGGGAGAAAGGTGACAAAGGCCTCCCGGGACTGGATGGCATCCCTGGCATCAAAGGAGAAGCAGGTAGAAACCATGCTTCAGGACACGTGGGGGCCCCTGGAGGGAGGTCGTGGGGTGTCAGGCTGGGTGACCTCGGGATGACCTGTGGGGTCACACCTCCTCCTCCAGTTGAATAGGCTGTGTCTGGGGACGAGTCCAGGGCCTTCCAAGGTCTTCACCCCAGTTAGGCTGGAACTGGTTTTAGAAACAGGTTTTCCGGGTGGCATGATGGATAGATACGCTTTGTCTCTGCTCACTCCAGCTTTTGGGGGTCAGCACGCAGTGGTCCCTTCTGAAGGGGATTCAGGAGCAGCCTCCGGGAAGCCAGGGCTGCTCGGGGGGTGGGAACGGCTCCTCAGAAGCGTGCTGGGAACGGTGGTGCATTTTCCACACAGACCAGGGTGCTGACCAGTCTGACTGTTCTCTCTGAGGTCTTCCTGGGAAGCCTGGCCCCACGGGCCCAGCCGGCCAGAAAGGGGAGCCCGGCAGCGATGGAATCCCAGGGTCGGTGGGAGAGAAGGGCGAGGCAGGTACGTTGGGCGTCCGTTCCCTTTCAGAGCGAGGCTGTGCCCTGGAGTGCACGTCTCCCAGAGCTTCCCGTTCCTCGCTGAGTGACCCGGGCCCCATGTAAGGTGGCACCTACATTGTTCCATCCTTATGTCTATGGGACGCTGACGTGTACGCCTGGGCAGGGTGGGATGAGAAGGGGAGGGGTGGTGCTCATTTATTCCACAGATACTTCTGGGCACCTGCCCTTGAAATGGCCTGAGCTCTTGTGGTGAGTGAAAGAGACACAGAAAGCCCAGACCATTGCTTTCTCTGCCTGGCCTTTCTCCCTTTAGACAGATGGTCCTGGGAATAGTTGCTGTCCCCTGAATCTGCTCCTCTCACTGATGGGGACATGGCAACTTGGGCAGAAAGCGCAAGCTGTGAACTCCAGTGATGACCATCACACGCATAGTAATACTCGTATATATTGAGTTAATGCTCATGTAGATTGAGCTGGCCCAAGAGTTCATTTGGGTTTTTCTGTTACATCTAATGGAAAAACCCAAATGAAGTTTTTGGCCAACCGAATAGCAAGAGGGTAACACTCAATGTGAAACAGGTGACCCCAGGTCCTGGGGATGGAGGGAGGGAAGCAGAGCTGGGAAGGGGTGGTCAGAGTCTCCCTTTCTGCTGGCTCTGGCCTCTTTCTACAGCTCACGTTTTTATTCTGTGAACCTTATGCTTGTATTATGTACATTCATTTTCCTATAAAAATAATTCATTAAAAGCGCCGCCACGCCTGCTTCCCTCCTTTGGCTCTTCCCTCACACACGTAGTGCACACTGGTGGGCTGCCTGCTGTCTGCTGGCCCACCTGGCTCTCTGCACCACCTTTGAGAATAGCTGTTAGTTGAATGGCCATCTGAGAAAAGCCGATTTGTGAGTCTCCAGACAATATCGGGAAATCAGTACCCATTTGTACAAGTTGTTTCTACTACATGCAGTGGTTCTGAGCTCAGAGGGACTTGGGAAAGCCGACCACATTACGTATATCCAGTCAAGGGTGTCCTAGAACAGCTGTAGGGATATAATGTTACTTGCAAAGTACAGTGAACTGACTTCTTTGTGTTCTAGCAAAGAGCGTATGGTTCTGGCACAAAGAGCGGACATTGCTTTGTGCTGTTGCTGCAGCTTGGCTGCTTTAGGAGAGGTAAGCCTGGCTTCTCACCTTTATCTTGTAGGTCTACCTGGAAGAGGATTCCCAGGGTTTCCAGGGAGCAAAGGAGAGAAAGGTAACACATTTGCTTGATCTTTTCTTCCCTTTCAGCAAACCGCTGGTACAGAACACCTTCAGAGCAGGGCGGGCAGATCCAGGGAAGCCCCTGGACTTAGGGTGGCGATAGATTAGGGTCTGGGACTGTAGAGCAGAGGCTTTCCGCTGGTGTGTGGCGAGCCCCCGCTCGCGCTGTGCTGTGTCTGGGATTCACAGCCTGGTGAAGTGGGGGCATGTGGGAGGGATCCCAAGGCAGGCCCCCTGATCCTTCTAGATGGTGACCCCGTTTCCTTCCCTTCTTCCTTTTCCTTAATAACCTTTAAGATGGTCCCAGAACTTTGTCATTTTTTGACAAGTTTGGTGTAATACGTTTAAAACTAAACATGCAGTTTCTTTCCCTACAAGTTTTGACTTAGAAATTCTTTTTAAAAAACAGCTTTATTGAGGTGTCACTGGCATGTAATAAACTGCATACATTTAAAAGGGTACAATTTGATAAATCTTGATATATGTGTACACATCCATGTAAATAATAGCATGTTCAAGATGTGAACACGTTGCCGCCCCAGAAGTTCCCCGGGCTGCCTTGCCAGCCCCGTCCTGCCCCTTCCTGCCCCCTCCACCCCAGGTAACCGTTGGTCTGCTTTCTGGCACTGTCGATTAGCTTGTACTAGCCAGAATTTTACGCAGATGGAGTCCTGCAACGTGTGCTTTTGAGCCTGACTTCTTGAACTCGGCATAACGAGCCCGAGAGTCACCGGTGCCGTAGTTCCACTGTTGTCCATCGGTCACTCCTTCCGAGTCGAGCTCCTTGGGGTGCATATAACACCGTTTGCTTCTTCATTAGCCTGTGGATGGAACAAGCCCTTAGTTTCAGCAGTGCCATACCTTGCAGGCTTGTCTCCACACACATGCAAGTCCCTTTGCTTTAAAGAGCATAAGGAACGATGGCAGGTTCCTGGTATCCTCAGCTTCCTTTTTCAGGTGGGCTGTGGCCGGAGTTGTTCTATAGCAAGGAGGGAGAAGGGCCCCCGGCTCTGGTTTCCCCCTGGGGCCTTCTGGAGGCACCTCCCTCCTCCGTGGTGTGCTGGGCTTCTCTTCCTCCCTGCATTTTACCACCATCTCAACCGTCTTTACTCTTCAGGTTCAAAGGGCGATGTGGGCTTCCCAGGATTAGCCGGGAGCCCAGGAATTCCTGGATCCAAAGGAGAACAAGGATTTATGGGTCCCCCGGGACCACAGGGACAGCCGGGATTGCCAGGGACCCCAGGCCACGCGGTAGAGGGGCCCAAAGGAGACCGCGGCCCGCAAGGACAACCCGGCCTGCCAGGTGAGGATGTTTAACGAGCTCAGAGCTGGGACCGAAAGAAGGACAAAAGTACACAGGTGTAACATGAATAAGCAGTCTTGAAGGAGCTTTCTGTTGAGAAGTGGGCAGCTTTTTACCCCTTGAAACTGCTGAAGACTCTGGGCTGCTGTCACTCGGGCCTCGGTTGGTGCTTTTCTTGTGTCCTTTCTGTCAAGGAACGTAGTATGCACGACAGGTGACTAGGGGGAGGGAGACAGGACGTCACGGAAAGGACTGGACCACGAGGGCCACGTGCGGTGGTGGTTTAAAACCAGCGTGACCTTCTGTCCCCCCGAGCAGGGCGGCTGCACTGCGACCCGGCCGCCCCTGAGCACAGGGCCCACGGGACGCTTGACTCGGAGACTGGGGTGCTTATAGCAGCGCTTGCTGCCTGCTGAGAGAGTCCTGCCTCCAGGACCCGCCTGGATGTCTTCAGGGCTGGCGATGTTGCTGTGAACAGGGGGGGCACCTGGGCGGCAGTGACAGCACTCTCCAGTGACGCTTGTGCCCTCCCACCTCAAGTGTGTCTCTGTGTCTCCTGCCAGGGCACCCGGGACCCATGGGGCCTCCAGGCCTCCCCGGGCTCGATGGGCTGAAAGGTGACAAGGGGAACCCAGGCTGGCCGGGCACTCCGGGAGCTCCCGGGCCCAAGGGAGACCCAGGATTCCAGGGCATGCCGGTGAGTCGCCCCTTGGCAGGTCCTGTTTTTGAAAGGGATCAAAAGATAATACTTGTGCGTGTGTGTGTGTGTGTGTGTCCACATGTGTTCCGTGTATCTTACACTCCCAGAGCCTCTCTCAATCAGCCCCTTCTCTGGCAAGTCATCATGGTAGGTAGCTGTTAGAGCAGTTCTTACAATCTAGTTTTACACGAACCCTCAGAAGGGAAATGTTACGATACTGGAAATCACAGTTCGACGCCTGGCTTAAAATCCTTTGCATAAACGATACGAAGAGGAAGCCCCCGTGACACAGCAGCGTGCACTCTGCTCCTGGTGCCCTTCAGTGTCTGCGTCCGCGTGCACACGTGTGCACTGCACGTGGGTTGCTGTTCAGTTGCCAAGTCGTGTCTGACTCTGCGACCCTGTGGGCTGCAGCCTCCTCTGTCCTTCCCTGCTCCCAGAGTTTGCTCAGATTCATGTCCACTGAGTGAGTGATGCCATCCAACCACCTCATCCTCTGCCACCCTCTTCTTTTGCCTTCAGTCTTTCCCAGCATTGGGGTCTTTTCCAGTGAGTCAGCTCTTTGCATCAGGTGGCCAACGTGTTGGAGCTTCAACTGCAGCTTCAATTCTTCCAATGAATATTGAGGATTGATTTCCTTTAGGATGGACTGGTTTAATCACCTTGCTGTCCAAGGGACACTCAAGGGTCTTCTCCAGCACCGCGATTTGGCAGCATCCACTTTTTGGCTCTCTTTATGGCCCAGCTCTCACACCCATACACGATGCTGGATTGTATGTATACATACCTACGAATGCTCGTTCATGTTATTTTAGTTACCTTATTAAAATAAAGCAAACCAAATAAGTAAATATATGTAACAAGCAATACAACTTTTTATGTATTGTGAAAGGAATCACTATGTTGAAATATCTAGAAATTAAGATAATATTTTTAAAATATGAGAACATCACTATATTGTAAAGGAAAATAATCCTTCTTTAGTTTTTTAATGTTTCTTTCCCCATATTTAAAAGCTCTTTTAAGACAAGATATGAAGTCCGTTCTAAAGAAAAATCACTGTGGTTGAGTGTTGGGAGGAAGGTTCTCCGGTGTTGAGATGTTGCCACAACAGGTGTTTAGGGAGTTTCGACTCTGTTCATGACGCCGTGTTGTGTGGTGGGGACAGTGGGATGTCAGATTTACACCTGCTCCTGGAAGTGACCACATAGATGGATGAGCAGGAGGGACAGAGTGGATGAATGAGCGTTGCCATTTCCAGCTTCCTGACATAAGCACTCACAGAAACCATCGAGGCCCCATTTGTCCACGAAGCCACTTTCGGACTCAGAGGGGCTGACCTGGCCTCCCCCCACCGCCTGCTCGAGAGACACACGTCCCCTGAGCGGCTCCTGATTGACCTTCTCTTGCGTTTCTAGGGCATTGGCGGCTCTCCAGGAATCACAGGAGCCAAGGGAGACATGGGGCCCCCGGGAGTCCCAGGGTTTCACGGTAAGACAAGGAGATGCTGCTTGAAGACACACTTCCCTGCCACTAGGGCCCCAGCCCTGGCGCTTCCTGCTGGCAGACTGTCGTGACCAGTACGAGCTTCTGTCCTCTTCACGTTTAAACGCCCTTTCTGGATGGCAGCCCCGTTCGTAGACTCTCAGGCTTGGCTGTGTAAAGACATTCTGATTTCCTTCCTAAGAACCAGTGGGTCACTGGCACCTCGATGAGAAATCATGGGGCATTTGGGCCATTCATTAATTTTTTAGTGTTTTAAGCAAATATTTATTGGGTGCCTACCAGCTTCCAGGTAATGTGATTTTAACTGAGAAATCAGGTACATGTGAATGAAAAGGTGAATAAAACAAGCTCTCGGCTTGCAGGCGTCTTGCAGTCTAACTGGGGACACGTGGCAACTGGATTGTTACCAAAAGCAGAGTCGCGGGCCCTCCACTGGTTGTGACTTAGGGTTTGCTGCGTGTTTGGAAAAATGTGACTTCTGGGGTTTCAGAAAGGAGAGTGTCCTCAAAAGTTTTACATCGCTGACTACAAGGAATGCTCTTTTCTTCCAGGAGCGTAAACTGGAAGTGTGTTCCCTGTGTCTGTGCCTGTGTGCGTGTGTGTTTGTAGGTGTGTATATGTATGTGTAGGTACACACGAGTGCATGTGTAAATGTTTGTGTATATATGTATCCACTGTGTTGGCTAAAAGTTCATTCAGGTTTTATAAGGTCTTATAGAATAAACCTGAATGAACCTCTTGGCCAACCCGATGCTTGCGTGTGTTCACACTCACGCACACGGATATCTTTGGAATTCTGTGCGAAGACGATGTTCTACTTTCCTCCAGGTCAGAAAGGCGCCCCTGGCCTGCAGGGAATCAAAGGTGACCAAGGAGACCAAGGCTTCCCGGGAACGAAAGGTGAGGGGTGTGGTCGGGAGGAGACAGCGCCCGAGAACGCTCAGAACGCTCCTCGGCATCGTTGCCGCGTGCAGCTAGGCTAGTTGATGTTTCCACCAGCGATCTGTCCCGAAAGCCAGGTTGGCTCCATCTGTGTGTGAGGTCGACCCGGCACAGAGGGGATGAGGGGCTCCAGATTCACAGACTCTCACAGGCTCTGAGGGCAGATGGAAATCAGCTGTGAAAACACGGAGTGAAACCCGGCTTGCACGAGCAGGCTGGACACTCTGTGGCTGGGCGGCACGGAGCTCTTTACAGCAAAGCGCCTGCCCTGGCTTCTCCACGGGGAGCGGGATGTGTGCAGCGGCTTGAGATGCAGCTGGTCTTGGAAGGAGACGGTCTCCATCCTGCCCTGGCCTCCACAGGCCAGAGCTCATTTCTAGGGCTGCATTTCATTTTGAAGACCGTGTCTTGATAGAGGGAGTTAGTAACCATGATGCACTGAGACGTGGATGATTAGGGGAAAATAAACAGAGAAATGTGTGAGGAATGAGAGAAGGGAGAGAGGGGAGGCTGTGGAAGATCTGAATCGCCTCATGATTGCTCCGTGTATTTCAGGACCCATTCAGGCAGCAGGAGGGTTCAGTTCAGTTCAGTCGTGTCTGACTCTTTGCGACCCCCTGGTCTGCAGCACACCAGGCTTCCCTGTCCATCACCAACTCCTGGACTTTGCTCAAACTCATGTCCATCAAGTCGGTGATGCCATCCAGCATCCCATCCTCTGTCGTCCCCTTCTCCCCCGACCTTCGATCTTTCCCAGCTTCCATGAACAGTATGAAGAGGATTACATTCGGTGATCATTAAAAAATTAAGTCCAGTGGCTCTGGTGTGCAGTCAGGCGGGTTTCAGAAACAGAGATGAGAGCAAACATCCTAATTCCACATGTTGGGGCTCCCCAGGTGGGCGGCGAGGCCCTCGGAGGGTTGAGCTCCACCACAGGGAGAATCTGGATGTCAGGGCATCCAGAGTGGAGTGGACAGTTGACACTGGTGACCTGAGTCTCTTCCAGTCCCGAGGATGCAGGATTTTAGGTTAGATAATAGACATGAGCAGACCCTGTGTCTTGTGAGCACTGGTGGCTTGTGCATTTGATTGGGATCCTCCTTTGAGAAGCGCTGCTTTTGGTTGGGTGTCATGTCAGACGCCGTTTCTGCCCCAAGTGTTGACAGTGAAACTGACCAGTGGCCGCCTTGATTCCCACAGGTCTTCCCGGCCCCCCGGGCCCCCCAGGTCCGTTCAACATCATCAAGGGGGAACCAGGGCTCCCTGGGCCCGAGGGCCCCGCGGGTCTGAAAGGGCTTCAGGGACCTCCAGGCCCAAAAGGACAGCAAGGTAAGAATGAGTTGGCTGGGCAATCAAGGGGGCATGGGGTCAGGAGCGGGCTGACGTGGGCAGGCTTTCCTCTTTACCCACGGGTCTCAGGTCTCTGGGTGGTGACTGTAAACTCGTATTTGAAGATGACTTTCTTATCTTCCCTTAATGTGTATCAAAACCACGTGAAAGTTTGAAGGGGCCTAAAAAGGCTGGAAGGGCTTCCCTGGGGGCTCAGCGGTAAAGAGCCTGCCTGCCAACGCAGGAGACACGGGTTCGATCCCTGGGTTGGGAAGTTCCCCTGGAGGAGGGAAAATGGCAACCCACTCCAGTGTTCTTGCCTGGGAAATGCCACGGACAGAGGAGCCTGGTGGGCTGCAGTCCAGGGGGTTTCAAGAGTCAGGCATGACTGGGTGACCCAGCACACGTGCACACATGAAAAAAGGCCAGAGTGAAGCAGGCAAAAGGCAGGGGGAACACGCAGCTCAGCATTGCTCTGCTCACTTAGAACAGCGTGGGTGAGGGCGGGGGAGAGCTGCCTCTCCAGCCACGAGGCAGGGGCTGCAGGACAGGGGAGAGCCGCCTCTCCAGCCACGAGGCGGGGGTGGCAGGACAGGGGAGAGCCGCCTCTCCAGCCACGAGGCGGGGGGCCGCAGGACGGGGAGAGCCGCCTCTCCAGCCACGAGGCGGGGGCGGCAGTCACAGGAATTGGTGCCCTCCATGGTGGCCCAGAGGCTCTGCCCAACCGGCCAGGATCTGTGCAAATCCTTTTGGTTCCAGACACTGCAACCTAGATACTTTCTGCTTCTTGGAGCTAAACAGTCCCCACTTTAAAAGCTATTGAGGAGGGGCGGGAATAGAAAAATAAAGAAGGATAACATTTAGAGCAGAAAGTGAGCATCACAGATATTCCAGGTTCAATGCCCCGAGAATGCAGTGTACGCGGGCAAACAGAAGAACAACCCCGTCAATAAGTCTGATGCTTGAACATTATCTGAGGCACCAGAATAAAGCCGAGGGGGAAACACTTGAGAAGATGAAAATGCATCGAATCTCCCCAAGCTCCCACATGCCTGCCTTTCCCCAAACTGCCTGTCGAACACTGGCAACAGAAACAGGGGGAAGCCGGGGAGACCCCCGGGCCCCGTGATGAGCAGACCCCGTGCTGGTCTGGCCGTGGCCTCTGTGGGTGCGCGTCACCCTTCCGGCTTTTGGAGAAAGTTTCCCGCCTGTGGTCCCAGGCCCTGTCCTGGCATCTGCGGAGGCCAGAGAAGACATTTCAAAGGGGGAGGAGGTGCAGCCCGTGGATGGCTCTCCACGGGCAGACCCTGACTCCTCTCTCCTCTCGCTCAGGTGTGACGGGATCCGTGGGCTTGCCTGGGCCCCCAGGTGAGCCCGGCTTTGACGGTGCCCCTGGCCAGAAAGGAGAGACGGGACCCTTCGGCCCTCCCGGTAGGTGCGCTGTGTCCTCCCAGCCTCGCTGCCCCTTTGCTGCATCTTCCGGTTCGAAGCCTCAGGCCCGGGCATGTGAAAACCTGCAGAAGAATGCGTTTCTGGAAAGACTTCCAGAGGAGTCTGTTTCTTAGGAGAAACAGAATCTCACAGCGGGGTTGAGGGCTGTATCATTCTTTTCTGGGTCGGGAGACTGTTGCTCAGAGCCTGGTGTCTTCCAGACGTTGACATGATTGAGAGAAGGCCGGTAGACGGCCCTGTGTGGTTTCCTAAGGGTCTGTGGCTCAAACTTGCCATCGCAGCAGCGGGCAAGGGGTAATAGATAATGATGCCGTGTTGGCCAGAAGGCCGCTGGCTGCTCCTGGTTCAAGCTGAGCTGCTTCCCGAGAGGTGGGAACTCAGAGGTCCCATCACGGCTGAGAAGACAGAGGTCAAAGGTGCCGCTGAGTGCTCAGAGGGCCCAGCCCAGCAGGAGGGCCTGGGACAGACTTGCAGGCCACGTGGTCACCCCGGGAGATGGGAGGACACCCTGCAAGGAGCTTCCTTCCTGCCCTGTTTCTGCAGGCGGCCTGGGGCCACTGAGGCTGGGACGCGACCTTCAGAGGAGGTTGTCTTAATAATTGTATGATAATCCTCGCCCACCGGAGCCCCCAGTGCTGAAAGAATACAGATCACGTCCTTTATTCCTATATCCGTGTTTTCATGTATTCCATTTAGTCCCTGAACTGAGCTCTTTGAGCGTCTCTTTGCCCCAAGCATGGTGCTTTTAACCCGTTGGGAGGTGGGATGCTGAGAGGAGCGGCCAAGGTTGCAGGTCGGAGGCGGTGGCCGTCGGTGGCCGTGCCAAGTCTCTCCTGTGCGAGACTAAGGAAGCAGCTTCCCTTCCGTCTTGCAGGTCCACGAGGCTTCCCGGGTCCGCCTGGCCCCGATGGGCTGCCGGGATCCATGGGTCCCCCAGGCACCCCGTCAGTCGATCACGGCTTCCTTGTGACCCGGCACAGTCAGACAACAGACGACCCCCAGTGCCCTCCTGGGACCAAAATCCTCTACCACGGCTACTCTTTGCTCTACGTGCAAGGCAACGAGCGGGCGCACGGCCAGGACTTGGGTGAGGCCCCTAACATGTGTGCCTTCTGTGTTGCGTCTCTGGTGCTGGGCAGTGCTGGGCTGTGTTCCTCTCTGGTCCTGTGGTCCAAGGTGTTGCCAAGACCTAGTTAAGGGGAAGAGCCCTGTTTCCCTCCATCCTTACCAAAAGTGAAAGTGAAGTCGCTGAGTTGTGTCCGACTCTTAGCCACCCCATGGACTGCAGCCCACCAGGCTCCTCCATCCATGGGATTTTCCAAGCAAGAGTACTGGAGTAGGGTGCCATCACCTTCTCCCATCCTTACCAAAGGCCACCGTATTACTAATGGGGAGCCAGGCAATCGTAAAGGCTGACTCTCCAAAAAAGTTTAATAGAACTTTTGACCCCTTCCTCAAGTGATCAGATAGGATTAAGATTTCTAAACACGAACAGTTTGCTTTCATCGTCATAAAACAGAGCAGCTTTACCGTTGCTCTTTTTAAAAAGGTCCACGTTTTCTTGGCCAAACTCCTTTGCACGTGCTGATTTCTGTCCTGTAAGCTTAGGTGGGCAGAGGATCGCGTGTCTGCCATCGCTCTCTTAGTCCCCTCCGGATCTGCTCCTCCACATGTATTTCAGTGTTGCGCACCTGCCTCTAACTTTCGCGGAGGTTGGGAACAGGTAGAAAGGCAGCTCTGCATTTTATCAGAAATGGTGTCCAGTGAGCTACTCGGCTGTCGTAGAAGGAGCCGCACATTAAATTCCTTCTGGGCTTCAGTCCAGGAAGAAGTTTCTCTCTCGATGAACCATCCTGTTTCCATTCAGCAAAACATCCTGCTAATTCTTGATAGTCTCCTATTGACTTTTAATTTAATGCTCGTTTCCAATCATACTAGTGTGTTTATTTCACTGTGATTATTTCCTCCTTTCTGTAATTTCACACATCTTTATTTCCATCTTCATGCGTGTGGAGGATGGATGTCTGTCTTTAATTTCAAGCGTGTTTGTTTCCATCTTCACGCGTTGGAGGATGGATGTCTGTCTTTAATTTCAAGTGTGTTTGTTTCCATCTTAACGGAGGTGTGGATAGAGGCCTGTCTTTAATTTCAAGCGTGTTCTTTTCCATCTTCACGAGTGTAGAGGGCGTCTGTCATCTGTGCTAGCTGGCTCTTGCAGTCTGCCCCGAGGCAGGCTGTCAGTGGCAATCCGAGGCCCTCTCCCCCGCGCAGGCACGGCGGGCAGCTGTCTGAGGAAGTTCAGCACCATGCCCTTCCTCTTCTGTAACATCAACAACGTCTGCAACTTCGCCTCCCGCAACGACTACTCGTACTGGCTGTCCACGCCGGAGCCCATGCCCATGTCCATGGCCCCCATCACCGGGGAGAACATCCGGCCCTTCATCAGCAGGTGAGTCCAGCCCGTCGGAGTAGACACAAGATTGAGGGGGAAAGGCCACTCGTCCTCAGGGCGGAGGTTATTTTTGTGTTTTTCCGTTTTCCCCCCAAACATTCAATTCTTTGCCATTCTGTTTACTGATTGTGATATCTGAGCTTTGTGATAGGAATCCTCCATGCCAAGGATTGGATGTAAAAGTCAGTTATCCTCTTAAAAATTTTAGTGCAAACCCTGGGTGAGCTAGAACACATATCTCGTGTGACTTGCTGGGGAGACCACCTTCCCTCCCACGAGCGAGCAGTGTCTCTGGAATTCCCGCAAACGTGAGAACATCTTCACTGCTTTTTCCTTTCTTAAGATGTATAGTTTTGGAATCACTCCCTACCCCCATGAAATTAAAAAAATATATATTTTTGATCATAGTAAAATATACATAACATAAAATTTACCATCTTAACCATTTTTAAGTGCAGCTCAGTGGCACTTCATGTAGGAACTCAACGGTGGCTGTGAGGGAGTCCTCAAGACATTGTAACACCTGGGACATAGGGTATGTCTGTGCTTTACGCATAAGGAGATTACACTGACGTACTGTGTCCATTAACATGTGTATGTTCTAAGAATTTTCTTATTCTCCTCCACCCCACCAGTTTTTGCGCCCTGAAGGTAATACTGTC
The DNA here is from genome assembly GCA_006410935.1 of Redunca redunca. Classification (NCBI taxonomy): domain Eukaryota; kingdom Metazoa; phylum Chordata; class Mammalia; order Artiodactyla; family Bovidae; genus Redunca; species Redunca redunca. The sequence continues at coordinate 44,309 of SJYQ01065076.1, forward strand.
CCCGCTGAGAATGCATACGTTTGAGTGACTTCCCAAATTAAGTGCTTGCCACACTAATTAACGTCTGGGGTATGTTTTCAAGTCCCCAAGAATCTGCCTGGTAGGAAATAAAATGGGAAATTGAAATTATTATGACCAAAAAGTACACAGTTGTCTTATCTTTGCTTCTTTCCTTCTAATTAAAAAGCTGCTTCCTTAGCTGCACTCAGAAGTAATGGAACAGAGGCAAATGTATGAACTTGTTTCACTGAGAAGCTAGCCTTCTACACGAGAAGATAATAGAGGATAAAAAGAATGACAAGGCAGGCCAGGTTTGCCTCAGCAGAGTGAGAAGGAGAAAGAACATAAGCTTTTCTGTGTTTCTTTTGGGGAAATAGCAGCTTCTGGGCAGGAGGAAAGATGTAACGGTGCTGGCTGAGGGTGTCTGCAGCCGGAAGCTGGGGCTGGGGGCGTGGTGACCTCCTGGGCCCCAGATGGTCACTGCTGGCTCGAGGGGGCCGGCCAGTTATAGCGTCTGAGGCTCCATCACGTGCAAGGCTAGTCCAGATCAGTCTTCTTAAAAGAACCTGCCATGTGGACCTGGAGCAGAAAGGCTGGGAGATGCCTATTAGAAAAGTCAGGGGTTTGGAGGCCTTACATCCAACCACTTTCTTTTGAGCTGTAAGAAAACTCACCTCCTGGCCATTAAAATGGGAGCTTCCCGAGAGGCCCCTCTCCAAACAGATATCCTTCTGCGTATCGGGGGTGCCTGTGGGCTGTTCTGTGTCGAGACTTTTCTTGCTCAGAACCATGTCAGGTGCATGAGAACGAGAACTAACCGCCTTTGTGTTTCTGTTTAGCCTTCCGTGGACCACAGGTAGATCATGATTTTCGTTTTTGTTTCCTATTTACCGTCTTGGCAAACTTGACATTGACCTTGATTTGGCTGGGACACGGGGGCTCTGGGATGAGTTAGGACATGCCAGAAACCAGTCCGGGAGTAGGCTAGGTCTGGGACCTGCTGTCCCCAGGGACCCATCCCCACGCGTTGTTTAAATGCCGCAGGCCGCCCGTTTCAGGGCTGCCGCAGCTGCTTGCTGGCTGACCTACAGGCGCTGAGCCCGGAGAGACCTTTAAGTCACACCCGTTAAGCCGCCGCTCTGAAAGCACGTGTGTCTGCGCCCCCTTTGGTGATCATGTCACCTGGTCCTCCCGGGCACCCAGCTCCGGGGTCACTTTAACTTGGTCGTTTCTGACGACCTCTCAAAACTCACAGGTTCTCTCCAAGGCCTTTCCTTTGGGGACGTCCTAAAGCTTAATTTCAGAAAGAATTAACAACACAAAATCCCTCCTCTCCAGCAGAAAGAGCAGCAGGCTCTCTGCTGTCACCCTGACACAAGCTTCCAGGCACTTTCTGACTTTCTGCAGACGTGAGGCATGCACAACTGCAGATTGTTTAATTGCCCCAGAGCACAGACCTCTGGTGTGAGAGCAGGGGCTGAGCTCCGATTCTGCCTCACACACTCACTCTGGTCTCAGGCTCTCAGGAATAACGTGGAGAAGGAGGCTTACGAATTTCAAGGGGCGACACAGCTCATTAGACCTGCGATTCTCTGTCCCGGAACACCCATCTGACGGGGTCGAGACCGTGTCTCTGCAGCAGCTTGAATCCGCCAGCCCAGCAGAGGCTGACATGAGCCCCTTTCCTCCACGCTGTGTGTCTGCTCCCGGGCCTGGCAGGCAGATGGTGGCAGATGTGAAGGCCAGTTTCAGTAGCTGTTGTTTAATTGAGCCCTTTAATTCATCTGCATTTGTGTGAATAAAATAGAAGTGGCACGAGACACACGCATCCGGGGAAAACCGAGCGACCCGTTCCGGCCTGTTCCCACGTCTCGTCCACTTTCGTGCGAATGCTCCTGCATAGCTAGGTGTATTACTCACATCATTGGTAGCCATTTATCAGCATCGTTAGCTCTGTTCATTCTGTGACTTGAGTGTGGTTACTGCTATTATTTTTTAACAAACCGTGATCCCACCCTCAGACGGTCTCTTAGCAGAGCAGGTGCCAGCCGGATCATTCTGGTCCAGCCCCGGGCAGGTCTCCTCACTGGTCTGCTGGCTTCAGGTCTGGACGGTCTCTGGAAGGAGGCACATGTGGACCGCCCGCCCTGGGTTCATTGTTTTTCTTAGTTACTGTAATTTAGCAAATGTTCTTACATTGAAGATGATTCAGGGCTTAAATTGCCGTGTTCCAGAAGCGCTGGCCCTTGAACAGCACCGTCTGCTTTTTCTTGAGCATTCTGTGTATTTGCTGAGGTCTGGGCTTATCGCTGAAACGCTGGAGGATGCCGTGGGACGCAAAGGAGACACAGACGTCTCCTGTGGCCCCAGCTCCCCTGGGAGACGGGCCCTGTTACAACCTGGCTCCGGGTTGCCTTCCCCTTATAACAGAGCAGATGGGGAAATGACAAGTGTTGAGTGTGGCTCGGAGTGTAATATTTAAGCACCGAGGCAACTCTGTCAGATCAGGGAGCAGCCCTGGGCCTCAGAGTCCAAGCGGGGGCACCTGCTCCGTTTGATAAGATGTCACTGGACCGGAAGGGCTGAGTGCAGGGCTGGAGGGCGGGTGCCGGGGAGGGCGGGCCGGCGGGGCCCCTTGCGCTGAGCTGAGGGTCTTGGCCCCGGTCCTCGCAGGTGCGCCGTGTGTGAGGCCCCAGCCATGGTGATGGCCGTGCACAGCCAGACCATCCAGATCCCGCAGTGCCCGGCCGGCTGGTCCTCGCTCTGGATCGGCTACTCCTTTGTGATGGTGAGTGTTCGCGGCAGCTCCGGGCTTCCCCCAGGAGGACGCCCACGGCTCCCCCATCTCTCCTCTCTGGCTGCCACCCCCACTGCTGGGACGCCCTGCGAAGCGTCCCCAGGAGCCTGGCCCCCTCTGCTGGAGGGGACAGTGCGGCCGGGGCGGGCGGCGGTGTCCAGTGCCAGCCCAGCGCTCTCCTCTTCCTTGGAGAGACTGTTCTGGGACGATGGATGAGACGCTGAGTTGGAGCCTCCCTGGGGAAAGGAGGGAGGGGAGGTCCCATGGGGGAGGGTTCCCATCTCAGCTTTGCCTGGGAGGTGCGATCATGGTCAGATCTGGAACATTCTGGGACCCTGGGGTCCTAGTCTGGGAATCAAGAGCGTCAGCTTTGTCCTCAGAGGTCCCTTCTGGCTCTAAATCCAGAGTCCGCTTTTCTTGGGTCTGAAATAGCCGTCCTGGGGAGGTTGTCACATCTGACTCTTGTATGTCATTCATTTATGTCCTCATTTCTGAGGATCCTGCTTCAACCCATTTGAACAAACAGTTACCACAGTAGTTTTCTTTCCTCTTTTTCTCTTAAGTTCTTCCTTTTTAAAGAAAAAACAAAAGGATCCTTTTTCTTGACCTTATAAAAGTGCACGTAGCATCTAACGTAGCAAATAAAGGACCTTCGTGATCCTGTGTCAGTTTGGGTAGAAAGTCTGAGGCTACGCCAGTTGGTCCCAGCATCCTGTGGACGGCCTGGCTGCCATCGCAGGCCCCGAGTTAGAAGAGATTTCAGTGTTCTGCAGAGAGGAGTCAGGACGGCGTTTGTTTCAATGCCTATGAAGCCGGACTGGTGATCTCCCATCCCGGCCATCAGCTGGTTCCTGGCGCTGGGGGCACGTGGCCTGAGGCCACGGGGAGGTGTGGGTGCCCGTGAGTGCCTGCAGGAGGCAGAGGGGCGGCTCTGCAGGAGGGGGTACCCCGATCCCCGCTGACTCACGGTCCTGTCTCCCTGCAGCACACCAGCGCCGGGGCTGAAGGCTCTGGCCAAGCCCTTGCCTCCCCCGGCTCGTGTCTGGAGGAGTTCAGAAGCGCCCCCTTCATCGAGTGCCACGGCCGCGGAACTTGCAATTACTACGCAAACGCTTACAGCTTTTGGCTTGCCACGATAGAGCGGAGCGAGATGTTCAAGTAAGTGGCTCTGGCCCCTCCCCCTCGGTGGCTTTTCTTTACAGTCAGCTGTGATCCATACACGTGACCAGTGCAGAGTCCCAGAGACGGTTCTGCAGCAGCCCTTAGGGACAGTCCTTCTTCCACATGTGAGAATGAATCCGTGAGTCTATTCTATGGGGGCGGATAACCGAGGCCATTTTCAAAGGCGGGGCTCAGGTGACAGGCTTCATTCCTTCATCGCTGAAGAACCACGGAAGAGGAAAGGCCAGTTTCCAAAGTGAATCCACGGCAGCATCATTAAGGCAACTCAAATCTTCAGACAGAGCATTTTAGACATGGTACCTTTGACCAGCAGGGAGAGTGCAAATAACCTTCGTTTTCACGGTGTCTATAAGGCTGAACTGGGCGTATGTGTTGTGAGTTGCCAGTGACTGTTTTTTAGGCCTTCACGGAGGAAAATTAATTTCAACACAAATTGCAGCCAAAATAGATAGGGAGGGACTTGTCTTTCTTTTCCACTAACAAAATTCACCTTTAAAACAATGGTCTCGAGTGGCTGCTGACCTCGAGTTAGTCTGGAGCGGGGCCTGGTCTGAACTGGACGAGAACACGTAAAGAGGCGTCTGTGCTGTACTTAGTACCTGCAGGAGCTGACGCGGGGCGCCGAGGGGTCTGAACAATTACTTGCTGTTCTTTCCCCCAAATAAGGACCTTTCAGCCTTGGAAATAAGTGCTTCTGTCTTTACCTTTTCGGACAGCATTCTGCAGACCTCTTCCGTGACCCTGCCTCTTTCTAGCTTAGATCATAAGGGTGACGCAGCACCTTCACTATTCGTGAATTTCCAAGCATCAGAAAAGAGCCAGGGGCCTTTCTGGTAGCTCACATGACACTTCATAGGCCTCTGGGAACTTGTCGTCAACTCTGACTTGACAGTTAGCTACTGAAATGAGCACCAGTTCCTGGGGCTGCCCATTAAAGGGTAGATAGGTAACAATGGTTTTTGTTCTTTTTTTACCCCAAACCAGCAGCCTGGTACAATTAATTCAAATGTCTTCTTAAACAAGACTAGGTGAGGTCACATTCATTTAAAGAATTTGGAGGCACTAGGATTTTTACCAACTTTGCTAATGTAAACCGCCTCAATTTTTGGACAAGGTACTCTTATTATACGGCCTTCCCTGGTGGCTCAGCTGGTAAAGATCCCGCCTGCAATGCGGGAGACCTGGGTTCGATCCCTGGGTTGGGAAGATCCCCTGGAGAAGGGAAAGGCTACCGACTCCAGTATTCTGGCCTAGAGAATTCCATGGACTGAGGAGCCTGGCGGGCTGCAGTCCATGAGGCCACAGAGAGTTGGACTCGACTCAGCGACTCAGCACACGTACTCCTATTATATGGCCACTTTAATTTTAAAAAGATTTGATGAGTACATGTTTTAGGTCAGACTTCACTTTTCAACCGTCAAAAGACAGAATTCCTAGGGTCAGGAAGCATTTGGACAGTAAATGTCTTCCCGTCTCTTTGGCCTCCACCAGCATGAGCATCTTTGCAAAGTTATGAAAGTATTTTGAGGCCTGGCTGATTTTCCCAGATTTGTTGTTCATCTTGTCACTCAGTGATGATTTAACGGGCTTCCCTGGTGGCTCCGCTGGTAAAGAACCAGCCTGCAATGCAAGAGACTTGGGTTTGATCCCTGGGTTGGGAAGATTCCCCTGGAGAAGGGAATGGCTACCCACTCCAGTATTCTGGCCTGGAGAATTCCGTGGACTGTATAGTCTGTGGGGTTGCAAAGAATTGGACGTGCCCTTAGGATCTGCGTGTGTGAAGAGAAGAAGAATATTTTCTTAGTCTTGGGGCGTTTATAATCGAGTTGAGGAAGCAGAAGTTTGATGCTGGCCTTCGAGGAGGCTGGGGTGGCGGTGGTCCGTGGTGGGCAGTGGCTGAGACTTCGGGCTCAGAGCGGCCTGGGTGACTCGGTGTGCTCCCACTCCCTGGGGACGGGATGCAGATGACTCGCAGGCGTGGCAGGGGCCACGGGATGCGCCCAGCGCGGTCCCTGCCCGGAGGCAGGGCGGAGGCTGGGTCCCCGGGGATCTCCGGCGGCCGGCCCGAGCCGCGCGGTGACCCGGCCCGTGCGCTGTGTTGCAGGAAGCCCACGCCGTCCACGCTGAAGGCCGGGGAGCTGCGCACGCACGTCAGCCGGTGCCAGGTGTGCATGCGACGGACATAGCGGAGCCGGCCGCAGCTGGGCCACGAATGGTGCTACTCCCTCCGCCCCCCCCTAACAGCAACGAGCTCTAGAAACATAGCCCGTGTACCTCACTGTCCATACGAAAACCATAAGGTGCCTGATAGGAATCTGCCAGACTAACACACCCTGCTTCATTGGCCTCTGCTGCTGAAGGAGAACCGAGTCCACGGTGAGCTGCCTGCAGGACGCCCCCGGGGCGCTCCCGATGCAATAAAGAGCATGTCTGTCCTGAGTCCGCCGCACTCCTGTGTGACGTGAGACCCACCAGAAAGCCAAAGGGTGCTAGGAGGGGGGCGGGGCTTCCATCCCGGGGCAGCCCCTTGGCGTCCCGGCGTCCTGACAGACCCGCTCCACCCCCAGACGGATGGTCTGTTGAGGTCACTGCCGAGCCGCCTCAGAATTCAGGCTCCCTCGGTCTGTCCCAGTGCTGGCCGCGTGGAGCCGATGGCCGGGCCCTCCCGGTGGAAGGACGGGCCGGCAGCCCTGTCTTCCGACCGCCCCCTCCCTCCAAAGAAAAATGTCGGTCTTTCTGCTCCGTGTGGTACTACGCAGCTGCTCTTGCAGAAATCACGGATTTCCTGTGGAATAAAGGTGGTCCCCAAAGTAGGCAGAAAGGAAATTAAATATATATATATTTTAGTAATTTATATAGATGTCAGCATTTAGGCAGGTCAAGCTGTAGTTTCATTTCCACTGTTAAAATAAAGCTTACATAGTTTCTTTAAAAGCCTGTGTTGTCCTTTACCAGCGTGTTTTTAAACACTAGGGTATTGAATGTGAAACACCAGTTTTCATTGTTCACCTCGAAACCAAAAGTTGTGTATTGCCAAAGCCAAACCCAGGTTCCCGGATGTGGTGTCTGTTACAGGGAGACATGTCCTTTGAGCTTCTTGTTTTTCTTCTGTATGAGATATCTTCAGGGTTTCAAACACTAATCACAAACTGAATGACTTGACTTCAAAAGCGACGGCCTTGGAAGGCTCATCTTAAGAGCGTCCGCGCTCTGCGGCCGGTGTGAGAAGCAGCTCTGTCCAAGCAGAGTGTCGGCGTCGTCACCTGTAGGCACATTCAGGCGCTCCCTTGGGTTCTTGTGAGCTGTGTTCAGACTTCAGCAGGGGAGCAGATGGATTGCAGGGGAGCAGAATTGGACCACTGTGCCTGAAATGACATTTTACTCCAAGTCTCCAAAACGTTTTTAAGACTACTAAGGCCTTCTGTGTAATTCCTTTAAATGTGTATTTCTTAAAAATCCAAATTTGTAATAAAACTATTTGTATAAAAATTAAGCTTTTATTAATTTGTTGCTAGTTTTGCCACAGAAACCTCGCAGGAAAGTTCACTGCACAAGCCACTAATAATCCGTAAGCTCTGCGCGCCTTAGACCATGTTTATTTTGCAGTTCTTCCAAATGAGTCATGGACTGGGCATCATTTACAGAAATAATTACAAAGGAAAAAAGTATGGTCTTCTTCATCCCTCCCTCCTTCTCTCCCATCTGTCCATCTAGGCAGCCAGCCTCCCATCCACCCCCCAACCCATCCTTCCGTCCATCCACCCACCCATCCATCCATCACCCACCCACCCATCCATCCATCTTCCCATCCTTTCATCCACCCACCCACCCATCCATCCATCCATCCACCCACCCATCCATCCATCCACCCACCCACCCA